>WOXC01009678.1:0-375359 GCA_011680675.1 Gymnobelideus leadbeateri | reverse complement strand
TCAACCTTAATTTCATTGAATTTGGCTTAGGGAGGGAATGATGTATACACTAAATAGGGTATCTCACACCACAAGAGAGTAGGGGGGAAAGGGACGAGAGGGTATATGACAGAGAGGGGATATGACCTGGCAGTGCAGGTTGTGGGGGGAAGGGAAGTTGGAAACACACACTTTTGAAAAGGGACAGGGTCAAAGTAGCGTTTAGAACAAGTAGGGAACAGGAGAGGATGGAGGTAAATATAGTTAATCTTTCACAATATATCCAATATGGATATATTGTAGCTACATGTATGCAACCTATATTTAATTGCTTATCTTCCCAGTAAGGGTAGGTGATAAGGGAGGAAGGGAAAAATATGGAAGCCAAAGTTTTAAAATCAAATGTTTTATACATATATATACATATATATATATATATAAAATTTGCATGCAACTGGGAAATATCAAGTATAGGCACTGGGGTATAGAGATCATCTTGCCCTATGGGAACGTCAGAGGGTGGATGGGGTAATATAGGAGGGAGCAGATTGGGGGAGGGGGTATACAGTGGGATTGCATTTTGGGGTGGTGCATAGTGAAAATTCAGGGAGAATATTTGTAACTTAAAATCTTGTGGAAATAAATGATATGAAACTAAAATGAAACAGAAAATTTAATTAAAAACATAAGGGTACAGGAGAGACGACCTGAAAGGGGAACATGTTGTTCTGTATAGTAGAAACCAAGATGAACTGCTGATGAAAAATCAATTGTCCTGGAATGTTGTGAGACATTTATAAGGGAAGGATTTGGGAGGAGTTTAATGTTTCACCCTCCAATCCTCCAATCAGAAGGGAGAGTCAAATTAGGGTGAGTTCAAAAGGTGATGAATACCAACACCTGAGTCAATCTGCCTCATGATAAGATTTCAGATCAATAGCTTATCCTAAAGGAGGGTCCCCCAATCCCACCCCATGGAAGAGAAACCAAGATATGATACTGGTGGAAAATGGTGACTACTATCAAAAGTCTAAATATCAAGTTAATTTAATGGGAGGTTGCTGAGGTGGAAATATGGAAATATGAAGTAACTTTGAGGCTTTCAGGAAAATATTTAGGTATGGAATTTACACATATGAATAGAATGTTGGACCTAGAGTAAGCAAGGCTCATCTTTCTTAGTTCAAATTTAACTTGAGACACTTACTAACTGTGTGGCCATTTGTTTGTTTCAGTTTTCTCATCTCTAAAATGAGCTAGATAAGGAAATGGCAAACCGATCCATTATTTTTGCTAAGAAAACCCCAAATGGGGTCAAAAACTATAAGAGACAAATGAAAAAATGATTGAACAACAGCAATATACATCACCTTATATATCTGCATCTAAATATATGTTTCTATTACTTTTCATCTAGGTGTGTTTCTACATATGTATGTACACAGAATTTGTATATGCATGCAGATAGAGATAGATTCAGATATAAAAGCAAGGGGTATGAAATAGAGATTTATGGTTTTTATATAAAATCTACGTTCTACTGTTTATGTGGAAATGCCCTTTTTCCTAAGTATGGAATAAAATTATATACATATACATCATATATATTATTTATATATACATATGTATATATGCGTATATGTACATATATAATATATATTATTTATATATAAAGATGTATATATGTGTACATGTACATATATACATATGTATATATCATTTATATATACATATGTGTATATGTGTATATGTATATATACATATATGTAAACATAATGTTCTCACAAATATTTCATGTTCATATTGAACCTCTTATATGTATACAAACTACTCTAGGACTAAATAACCTGTGATATTAGAGTCCAAATGTGATGAGTCCTCTGCAATGGATAGAAAAAAATCAAACAAACAAATCAACACATTTCTTCTAGAAATCACGAGAAACCTTTCAGTCTTGTTTTCCTGTTTGTTGTTCTTCATATATCCATCTATACCATTGGGACACTTATTTGGTTGATTGCTTCATCACAATTTTGGCAAACCTGGTTTGCTGTCTACTACTGTTCCTAAGTTGTTTTCAGTCATGCCTAACACTTCATGGCCCTGTTTGGTGTTTTCTTTGCAGAGATACTGGAGTACTTTACTGTTTTCTTCTCCAGTTTATTTTTAAAATGAGCAAATTGAGACAACATTAAGTGACTTGCCCAGGGTCATATAGCTATTAAATAAATCAGGTTTGAATTCTGGAAAATGTTTTTTTTCTGACTCCAGGCACAGCATTGTATTCCCTATGCCACCTTGCTGCCCACCCTTTCTACTACATATTTAGGCTTTTATGAGGTAATACTTCTCATAATCTTCCACCATCCTCCTTCAAGCAATTAAAAAAAAATTGTTCTTTTTTATTGGTATTTTCTTTGCATATCTCTTCACCTAGGGAAAAAAAATATCAAGTATGCTTTTGCTAAGGTGTATTTTTATGTTTCCTTAATTTAGCAATTGGATTAGGTCAATCATGTTTTCTTATGAAAATGGTCATAGTCCATAGAAAATGCTTTTTAATAATCTGTTTCCCGTGTTTCAATGTCAACAGCTTGATTAAATAGGACAGGTTGGATCATTTCAATTGTACTGCATATCATCCCATTTTCATTCTTTCTTCTATTCATTATTGATTTTGGCTTTTTACTGTGAGTCTGTGGTCTGAATATACAGAAAACTGATTCAAAAATGACTACACGGTTTGGTAAAAAGCCATTTCATGTCTGTTAATACATAATCAGTTTCATTTTTGTGATGTTCTTTGGGACTTGCAGTGTCTATTGCCTGCTAATATTATTTTCAAATAAAGTATTTATGATTTACAGGTGTAATCTATGCACATTTGACCTCTTCACATAATACCATAACCCGTGTGTGTATATATATATATATATATATATATATACATACATACTTATACACACATATATACATGTGTATATGTATATAGCTACATATATTGTATTGTGAGTGTATATGTTTCTACCATTCTCTTTTTGCCACTTTTTTATTGAAGTAAAAATGTGTATACTGACTTAATGTTTTTAGCAGGTCCAGGAACACTTCCAGAACTTTTCTGAGTATGACTTTTTTTATTCAAACTAATCAACTGAATACTTTTGGCCAAGTGATATAATGGTTAGAAGTATTTGTTGACATATTGTACTACTCTGAGGGTAGAATTCAGATGACTGAAAATTGTATTAAAAATGTTCTGGCATTACACTCCAACTCAGAATCAATTACCTTCACATTCATCTTCCATCAAAAAGGGGAAAAATAGTATATTTTAAATTTTAATGAAGAGGGAGAAGGAGAGGGAAATTTGCACATTCACAGCCTCTGTGGAGATCTTCACACTCTGGGTTCTTTGTTCAGACCAGGGATTTCCCCCAGGGTCTGCAATAACTAGCCTGGGATTCCAAACATAGCTTTTCTACCCTGTTTTTGTCTCAGGGACTACCCTAGTGCTCTGAAACCCAACTAGATTAAACCCTGACAATATTTCTTTTAAATCTCAGATTACTAACCTGCCATGCTTACCAGTTTCCTCTAGGTCATACTTTTCTCTACTCCTACAGGATGTAAGACCTCCCCAAGTCTTACAGAATAGAATATGAATACCTTTCATGGGGTTTGCATTTGAACAGTCCATCCTCACCTAACCTCTCTCCAAACACATTTGCTCTTGTATTACTTCCTCAAAGGTAAACATACTTTACTATCTCACATTCTCCCCCTCCCAGTTAATCTGAAGTCAGATGTTGATATACAAACCTTAATCCTCTTCCCTTACAGTCACTCTTGTTCCTGTCAACCCTATCCCCCTTCCCAGAATTTCTCACTCCAGATGTCTCTGCCTCATTTGCTATTCTCTCTAAGTAACAAATTTTCTTTTATTTAAGTCCTTTTCCTTTATTTTTCATCTTCTGGAATTTACTAAGATATAGCTCCCTCCTGATGTTACATCATTCTTAGCTCTACTTTCCAATACTGGTTGCACTTTCTTTAATGACTAAATGAACAGGTGGAAGGTAACATAAAATTTACTTAACAATGTCTCTTGCAGGATCTCTCTCTTCCATAATCATTTAATAACCTCTCCTCTTTTAAAATTCATAATATCCAAATTTATTACCCCTTCAAAATCCTGGTGACCATTAACTTTTGACTTCCTGGACATTCTCATTCCTTACTCAATCATTCAATAAATATTAATTAAGTACCTACTATGTGGCAAGCAGTGTGCTAAATATTGGAAACATAAAAGGAAGCCAAAGACAGTCCTTGATCTCAAAGATATTATGTCTGAGGGACTTAACATGAAAACAAATATACACAATAAGATTTACCTAGGATAAATAGAAAATAATTAATAGAAAACACTAGAATTAAGAGAGCTTGGTGAAAGCTTCCTGGAGAAAGTGAAATGTTAGTTGAGACAATGCAAGTCAGGGAAAACCGAAGAATAAATTGAGGAGGGAGAACAATTCAGGCATAAGGCACAGTCAGATGAAATATCCAGAGCTAAGAGATAGATGATCTTATTCATGAAACTGCATGGAGACCAATGTCACTGGATTAAAGAATACATTTCAGCGGGGAGGAGCCAAGATGGCGAAAAGGAAGCAGTAACCTCGCTGAGCTCCTCGGTCACTAAGGCTCAAAGGGTAAATCTGAGTGGAATCCGGAGTGACTGAGCCCACTGCAATACGAAGTTTGGCAGAGTCCAGCCCAGGAGGTTGCCCAGTGTGTCCGGACTGGTCGAGTGCAGAGCGCATGGTGTCTGCACAGCCCAGACCTAAGAGCAGACAAGCAGACTACACCATAGAGAGCAAAAGCCCCAGCCTGCAGACTTACTGAAGAAGAATCACAGTCGTCTCTCGGACGGGTAGGATCATTGGAGCCAGGAAGGAGAGTTGGGCCCTCAGTGGAAAGAGCGGCTTCTCTGGCTGCATTTGGCCCCCATCCTGGAAGTTTAGAAACTGCCTGCCTGTATAATACAGGGGCTGGAATGGCAAAGTAAATTCTAGCTGCTCTGATCCTCCCACCCCTCCTTCATGAAGCAGAAAAGATAAAGATATGTCTCCCACCCAGATTGAAATCCCAAGTTAATGGAAATAGCCCCAGGCTTGAGAGTCTCCAAGAAGGGGTGTAACTGAGATAGCCAGGAGTCTGAAGAGAAGAGAGGGTGGGATCCCAACAAGCCCCACCTCTCCTCACCAACAAAAGCCTACTTATAGCCCAGGGGTATGTAATGGAAATGCAAATTTAAAGATCTTCCCTGCCCCTAGCTTAAGTGCACCTGGAGCCTGTGGTGGGAGGCTTGTTTTTCAGGAAAGCCCAAACCTTGATACTTTGTGATTGGGCAGTGGGTCAAGGAGGTTGTTACAATCTTTGAGCCAGGAGAAGGCTATATAAACTCTGATGAGAGGCTTTGCTTTGGGGCTCACTTTGAGAAGGGTTGTGTGATTTGACCAGATGAGACTCTGGGAAGCCGTTGTTGAGAGCCCCCCGGCTTTGAAAACCCAGATGTTGATGTTTCCCTCTCTGGTAACTGTGATTTGGTATTGATGCATGTAATGTTGGGACAGTTTGGAAGCCTGTCTGTTTGATCTGTAAGTTCTGTAACTCTGAAGTTCGGGGTACTGACCTTTTTCCCCTGAACTAGGTAATGTATGTTTGTTTGATTAAAGTAAGCTTGTTAACCCATTTTGAGTTGCTTTCCTTTTGAAAAGCAGATCTAAGAACCTATATTGGCAGCTACCCTAGGGATATTGGGGTGCTTGCTGCTATAGGGTATAGAGGCAGATATCTGAAGTGGTCAGATGCACCCATACCTACTCATCTATATCCCTCATTGACTTCCCTGACTTAGCCATAAATTAGCCACCCAGAGGTATTCAAAGTCAAGGATCAGGCCCTAAACTCATAGCCTGAGAAACTAAGAAACATGAAGTCACAATGGGAAAAAAAGAAGCTGAGAAGGAGAAGGGGAAGGCAAAAAAGTCTATTCAAGCATACTATGCAGGGCAAGAACAACAAAATACACAGGACAATATAGACTCTCTACCCAGACCTGAGACCACAGAAGGAAACATGATCTGGTCTCAAGCCCAAATAGCATTCCTGGAGGAGCTTAAGAAAAATTTTAAAGACCAAATCAGGGAGGCAGTGACCAACTTGGAAAAAAGTCTCAGTGAAGTAATTGGAGAAAATACCTCCCTAAAAAAGGAACTTCAAAAAAGTAACAGAAGACCGTAATTCAATAAAAATTAAAAACAATCAAATTGAAGCTCAGAACTCTATGAAGCAGCAAGAGTCAATCAAACAAAACAAGACGATCGAAAAATTGCAAGAAAATGTAAAATATCTCACTGGAAAAATAACTGACCTAGAGAACAGATCCAGGAGAGACAACCTAAGAATTATTGGCCTACCAGAAAGCCATGATGAAAAATGCAGCCTAGACAACATCCTCCAAGAGATTGTCAAAGAAAACTGTCCTGAGGTCCTGGAATCAGAAGATAAAAGAGCTGTAGACAGAATTCACCGGACTCCTCCTGAGAGAGATCCCAAACTGAAAACTCCAAGAAATATAGTAGCCAAATTCCAGAATTACAAGATTAAAGAAAAAATTCTACAAGCAGCCAAAAAGAAACAATTCAAATATCGAGGAACTACAGTTAGGAACACAGGACCTAGCAGATTCTACATTAAAAGAGCAGAGGGACTGGAATTTGATATTTAGTAGGGCAAGAGAGCTAGGACTACAACCAAGCATTAACTACCCAGCAAAACTGAGCATAATCTTCCAGGCAAGGAGATGGACGTTTAATGAAATAAGGGACTTCCAGATGTTCCTGATGAAAAAGCCAGAGCTCAATGGAAAATTTGATCTCCAATTACAAGACTCAAAAAAGACATAAAAAGGTAAACAAGAGAAACACAGACTCACACATGCATAAGTGCACACACCCACACCCACAAACACATGCTCATTACTTGGGATGCAACAAGAGCAAAATGTTCACATCCCTATATGTGCAGCTGATAACTGTCAATATTCAAAATCTTTATGATTATCATGACCTTCAAAAGGGTTATACTTAGATAGAGGGTGTGGGTATGAATGCACTGAACTGATGTCTAAAAAAAAAAAAAAACTATTAAGGGGGTCAAAGAGACTGTAATCAGAAAAAGGAAAGGATTAGATAGGAAAAGGTAAAATATGCTATCTGAAGAGGCATTAAAACACACTATAGAAGAGGGGAAAGTAAGAGGAAGAGGAACATCATTTAAACACTATTCTCACTGGTTCTGGTTCAAAGAGGGATCAACTTAAATCAGTGAAGTTTAAGATTTTAATGTGAATAGACACATAAATTCATTAAATAGAGGAAAAGGAGGGAGGGAGAGGAGCAGTGTTTGAAATTTACTCTCATTGGTTTGGAATCAAAGGGGAGTAATTCACTCTGATAAGTATAAAAACTTATTTTGTCCTATAGAAAGCAGAAGGGTAAGGGAGGGTGAAAAAGAGGAGACTAAAGGGGGGACTAGAAGGGAGGGAAACAGTAATAAGGGGAGAGGGTAGGTTAAGAAGAGGGATCACTTGGTGGGAACACTGAGGGAGGGGGGTGGTCAAAAGGGAAAACTTCAAGGAGGGGAAGGGAGAAGGAAGAAACAAAAACATAAACAGGGGAGGGAATAGGATGGAGGGGAAGAGACAGATAGTCATCATTTCTGTGAATGTGAATGGGATGAACTCTCCCCTAAAACAGAGACGGATAGCAGAATGGATTAAAAACCATAATCCTACAATATGTTGTCTACACGAAACACATTTGAAACAAAGGGATACCCACAGGGTAAGGGTAAAAGGTTGAAGTAAAATTTATTATGCCTCAGCTAAAGTAAAAAAAAAGTAGGGGTAGCAATACTTATCTCAGATAAAGCAAAAGCAAAAATAGATCTAATTAAAAGAGATAAGGAAGGAAACTATATCCTACTAAAAGGCACCATCGAGAATGAAGCAATATCACTACTTAATATATATGCACCAACTGGTATAGCATCTAAATTCCTAGAGGAGAAGTTAAAGGAATTAGAGGAAGAAATAGATAATAAAACTATACTAGTGGGGGACCTTAATCTCCCCCTCTCTGAACTCGATAAATCCAACCTCAAAATAAACAAGAAAGAAGATAAGGAGGTGAATAGAATCTTAGAGAGACTAGATATGATGGATCTCTGGAGAAAAATGAATGGGGACAAAAAGGAATTTACTTTCTTCTCAGCAGTGCATGGTACATACTCAAAAATAGACCATGTACTAGGGCATAAAAACCTCACAATCCAGTGCAGAAAGGCAGAAATATTAAGCGCATCATTCTCAGATCATGATGTAATAAAAATTCTATGCAATAATGGGCCATGGAAAGATAGACTAAAAACTAATTGGAAATAAAACAATTTAATCCTAAAAAATTGGTTGGTCAAACAAGAAATTATAGAAATAATCAAAAATTTCATTCAAGAGAATGATAATAATGAAACAACATACCAACATTTGTGGGATGCACTAAAGGCAGTTCTCAGGGGAAGTTTTATATCCCTGAGTGCATACTTAATTAAAGCAGAGAGAAGGGAGGTCAATGAATTGGACAGGCAATTGAAAAACCTAGAGAAAGAACTAATTGAAAATCCCCAATTAAGTACTAAATTAGAAATATTGAAAACCAAAGTTAAGATTAATAAAATTGAAATTAAGAAAACCATTAAATTAATAAATAAAACTAAGAGCTGGTTTTAAGAAAAAACCAATAAAACTGATAGACCCTTAGTCAATATGATATAAAAAAGAAAGAAGAAAACCAAATTATGAGTATCAAAAATAAAAAGGGTGAATCTACCTCCAATGAAGAGGAAATAAAAAAAAATAACGAGGACTTATTTTTCCCAATTGTATGCACATAAATATGACAATCTTAGTGAAATGGATGAATATCTACAAAATCACAAGTTGCCCAGATTAACTGGAGAGGAAGTGAATTACCTAAATAACCCCATCTCAGAAAAAATAATCAAACAAGACATCAAAGGACTCCTTAGGAAAACATCTCCAGGGCCAGATGGGTTTACTAGTGAATTCTATCAAACATTTAAAGAACAACTGATTCCAATACTCTACAAACTATTTGGGAAAATTAGTGAAGAAGGAGTCCTACCAAACTCTTTCTATGACACAAATATGGTACTGATTCCTAAATCAGTAAAAGATAAAACAGAGAAAGAAAATTATAGACCAATTTCCCTCATGAATTTAGATGCAAAAATTCTAAATAAAATATTAGCCAAAAGACTCCAACAACTTATCACAAAAATAATACACTCTGATCAGGTAGGATTCATTCCAGGAATGCAAGGATGGTTTAATATTAGGAAAACCCTCAGTATAATTGAGCACATCAACAATAAAACTAGCAGAAACCACATGATCATCTCAATAGATGCAGAAAAGACTTTTGACAAAGTACAACACCCATTTCTATTAAAAACACTAGAAATTATAGGAATAAATGGAGCCTTCCTTAAAATAGTTGATAGCATCTATTTAAAACCATCAGCAAGTATTATATGCAATGGGGATAAACTAGAAGCCTTTCCAATAAGATCAGGAGTGAAACAAAGGTGTCCACTATCAACCCTCTTATTCAATCTGGTACTAGAAACACTAGCAGTAGCAATTAGAGAAGAAAAAGAAATCAAAGGAATCAAATTAGGTAAAGAAGTGACCAAGCTATCACTCTTCGCAGATGATATGATGATATACTTAGAGAATCCTAGAGAATCAAGTAAAAAACTACTAGAGACAATAAATAAATTTGGCAAAGTTGCAGAATATAAAATAAACCCACATAAATCCTCAGCATTCCTGTACATCTCTAATGAAACTCAACAGCAAGAGATGGAAAGAAAAATCCCACTTAAAGTAACTGTAGACATTATAAAATATTTGGAAATTTACTTGCCAAAACAAACCCAGAATCTATATGATCACAACTACAAAACACTTCTCACACAAATAAAAGCAGATCTAAATAGTTGGAAAAATATCAATTGCTCTTGGCTGGGTCGAGCTAATATAATAAAAATGTCAATTTTACCCAAACTAAACTATAAATTTAGTGCCATACCAATCAATTTACCAAAAAACTACTTTCTAGAGTTAGACAAAATAATAAGAAAATTTATTTGGAAAAACAAACGGTCTAGAATATCAAGGGTATTAATGAAAAGAAACGCTAGGGAAGGTGGACTAGCTATGCCAGATCTTAATCTGTATTATACAGAAGCAGTCATCAAAACTGCTTGGTACTGGCAGAGGTGTAGAGTTGTGGACCAATGGAATAGATTAGGTGCAGGAGACCCAGCAGTTGATGAATATAGTAATCTATTGTTCAATAAACCCAACCCAGTTTTTGAGGTAAGAATGCACTATTTGACAAAAACTGCTGGGAAAACTGGAATACAATATGGCAGAAACTGGGCATAGAACATTATCTAACACCATATACCAAAATCAAGTCCAAATGGGTGCATGATCTAGGTGTAAAGTATGATACTGTAAGCAATTTGGGAAAGCAAGGAATAGTTTACCTGATAGATCTGTGGAGAGTGGAAGACTTTAGGACCAAACAAGATTTAGAGAGCATTATAAAATGCAAAATGGATAATTTTGATTACATTAAATTGAAAAGCTTCTGCACAAACAAAGCCAGTGTAACCAAGATCAAGAGGGAGGTGGGAAATTGGGAAAGAATTTTTACAACTTGTGTCTCTGATAAAGGTCTCATCTCTAAAATTTATAGAGAATTGAGCCAAATCTATATGAATACAAGTCATTCCCCGATTGATAACTGGTCAAAGGATATGAAAAGGAAATTTTCTGAGAAAGAAATTAAAGATATCTATAAGCTTATGAAGAAATGCTCTAAATCACTATTAATTAGAGAAATGCAAATCAAAACAACTCTGAGATACCACATCCCTCCAGTCAGATTGGCTAAGATGACAAAACAAGAAAGTGACAAATGCTGGAGAGGATGTGGACAAATTGGAACACTAATACATTGCTGGTGGAGTTGTGAACTTATCCAACCATTCTGGAGAGCAATCTGGAATTATGCCCAAAGGATTATAAATAATTTCATACCCTTTGACCCAGCCATATCACTTCTAGGGTTATATTCCAAAGAGATCATAGAAGTGGGAGGAAGACCCATATGTATAAAAATATTTTAGCAGCCCTTTTTGTGGTTGCAAAGAATTGGAAAGTGAAGGGCTGCCCATCAATTGGGGAATGGCTAAACAAGTTGTGGTATATGAATGTAATGGAATATTATTGTGCTATAAGAAATGAAGAGGTGACGGATTTCATAATTACCTGGAGAGACTTATACAAACTGATGCTGAGCGAGAAGAGTAGAATCAGAAGAAATCTGTATACAATCAGAGATACCATATCTGTGATGACCAACTATGACAGACTAGACTCTTTTCAGCAATGCAGTGATATAAGCTAATCCCGAAAGGCTCAAGAAAGTGAGAAATGCACCATCCAGAGATATAACTAGAAAGAACTGAGCCTGAATCCTGATGGAAGCAAACTAAATGATCTTGTTCTTTTCATTGTTTGGTTTTATTTCTTCCTTACCATCTTTCATCCCACCTAGTACAATACACCTTTGTAATTGGAATAATGTCTAATATGAATGCATTTGCAGATCCTATACTGGACTATATGCTGTTGTGTGGGTAGGGGGGAGGGAAGTAAAGGAAATTTGAAAATCAAAAAAAAAAAGAATACATTTCAGAGAGTAAGGTATAAGAAGAGTGGAGAGGTGGAAGGGAACTAGGTTGGAAAGAACTTTGAATGCCAGAGACTTTCATATTTTATCTTGAAGTCAATAGGAAGTCACTGGAATTTATTGAGCAGGAAGATGCCATTATTGGCTGAATGGAGGAGAGGTGGGGGTGAGATGAGACTTGAGTCAGGCAGATTGAGGCTATTTCAATTATCCAGGCATGAGGTGACAAAAAGTGGTGGCAGTGTACAAGGAAGGAAAATAACATATTGGAGAGGTATTAAAAGGGGAAATTGACAGGCTTTTACAATAGATTGGATATGGGTGTCAGCTAGTAAGAAATCCAGTATGACTCCTAGGTAGCAAGCCTTGGTGACTAGGAGGATGGTGTTGGCTTCTACACTAATATGGAAGGTAGAAAGAAGTGGAAAGTTTAGGGAGAAAAAATGAATTCTGTTTTAGACACATTGAGTTTAAGGTGTCCACTGGACTTACAGGTGGAGATGTGTAGAAGGTTATTTAATTTTTTAAAAATTTTAGTAGCATTTTTCCCAATTACATATTGAGACAATTTTAGCAGCCATTTTACATAACTGTGAGTTCCAAATTTGTCTCCCTTTCCTCCCTTATTCCTATAGAGGTAGGCAGTTTGATATAGGTTATGTATATGCTATCATGAAGAACATATTGCCATATCAGTCACAGTTGTGAAAGAAACATCAAAAGGCAAAAAAATAACAAAACAACAACAAAATGGCTGCATACAATCAAGTATATGATCTGCAAATGCTTTCACATTAGATATTAGTAAGGTTAAAAAGAAATATTGTACCAGATGAAATGGACAATGGGAAAGAGGAAACAAGACTAAACAAGAAAAAGAAAGAGGGCAGGTAATTTGCTTCATTCTGCATTTAAATTCTGTTCTTTCTAGTTCTTTCTATGAAAATAGACATCACTCTCCATCATGAGTCTTTTGGAATTGACTTATAACCCTGCCTTGCTGAGAAGAGTCCAGTGCATCAAAATTGGTTGTCAAACATATGTTGTGTCAGTAATTGTGTACAAGTTACTCCTGATTCTGCTCTACTCACTCAGCATCAGTTCATATAAGCCTCTCCAGGTGAATATTAAGTCTATCTCCTCCTTGTTTCTGATAGCACAATAGTATTCCATTACATTCATATACCACAACTTGTTTAGCCATTCCTAAATTGATGGGCATCCCCTTAATTTCTAATTCTTTGCCACCACAAAAAGAGCTGCTATACATATTTGTGTAGATATAGATATTCCTCCCACTTCTATGAATTCTTTGGAATACAACCCTAGAATTGGTATTGCTGGGTCAAAGCATATGAAATTAATTATAACTCTTTGGGCATAGTTCAAGACTGCTCCCCAGAATGGTTGAATCAGCTCACAACTCCACCAACAATGCATTAGTATTCAAATTTGTCCACATCCTCTACAGCATTTGTCATTTTCCTTTTTTGTGATATTAGCCAATATGACCAGTGAGATGTGGTACCTCAGAATTGTTTTGATTTGCATTTCCCTAATCAATAGTCATTTAGATCATTTTTTCATATGCTTATAGATATCTTCAATTTTTTCCTCTGAAAACTGCCTATTCATATCTTTGGCCATTTATCAGTTGGGGAATGACTTGTATTCTTATATATTTCACTCAATTCTTTGTATATTTTAGAAATGAGGCCTTTATCAGGGATATTAGTTGTAAAAATTCTTTAATAATTTTCTAATTCCTTCTTAATCTTGGTTATATTGGCTTTGTGTGTACAGAAGCTTTTCAATTTAATGTAATCAAAATTATCCATTTTGCATTTTATAATGCTTTCAAATTCTTATTTCATCATAAAGTCTTCTCCTCTCCATAAATCTGACAGGTAAAGTATTCGTTGCTTTCCCAGATTGCTTACAGTGTCAGCCTTTATACCAAGACAATGCACCCATTTAGACTTGATTTTTGTATATGGTGTTAGATAATGATCTATACCCAATTTCTGCCATACTATGTTCCATTTTTCCCAGCAGATTTTGTCAAATACTGAGTTCTTATCCCCAAAACTGGGGTCTTTGGGGTCATTTACTGTTGAATCTTGCGTACCTAATCTATTCCATTGATCCACTGCTCTATTCCTCAGTAAGTACCAAGAAGTTTTGATGACTGCTACTTTGTAGTACAGATTAAAATCTGGTATAGGTAAGCCACCTTCCCAAGCGTTTCTTTTCATTAATTCTTTTAATATTTTGGACCTTTTGTTTTTACAGATGAATTTTGATATTATTTTTCTAGTTCTATAAAGGAATTTTTTCATAAAATGATTGGTATGGCACAAAATATGTAGTTTAATTTAGGTAAAATTGTCATTTTTATTATATTAGCTTGACCCAGCCATTAGCAATTGATGCTTTTCTAGTTAGTCAGATCTGACTTTATCTGCGTGAAAAGTGTTTTGTAATTGTGTTCATATAGGTCCTCAGTTTGTTTTGGCAGGTTGATTCCCAAATATTTTATAATGTCTACAGTAATTTTAAATTGAATTTATATCTCTTGCTGTTGGATTTAATTAGAAATATACAGGAATGCCGAGGATTTATGTGGGTTTATTTTATATCCTGAAAATTTGCCAAATTTATTTATTGTTTCAAGTAGTTCTTTACTTGATTCTCTAGGATTCTCTAAGTATATCATTATATCATCTGCAAAGAGTGATAGCTTGGTTGCTTTTTTGCCTAATTTGATTCCTTTTATTATTTTTCTTCTCTTATAGCTACTGCTATTTTCTACTCTTATTGCTACTGGTACTAATTTCTAGTACCAGATTGAATAAGAGGGGTGATAGTGGACACCCTAGTTTCACACTTGGTCTTATTGGAAATGCTTCTAGTTTATCCCCATTGCATATAATATTAGCAGGATATTTTTTCTCCTTATCTCTTTTAATTAGATCTATTTTTGCTTTCACTTTATCTGAGATAAGCATTGCTACCACTGTTTTTTTGTTTTTTTTTTTTACTTTAGCTGAGGCATGATATATTTTCTCTAGCCTTTAACCTTCACCCTGTGTATATCCCCTTGTTTAAAATGTGTTTCTTGGGGCAGATAGGTGGCACAGTGAGTAAGAGGGCTGGCCTCAGAGTTGGGATGACCCGAGATTGAATCCGGCCTCAGAAAATGAACATCCACACATAAATAATGACTAGCCATGTAACCTTGAACAAATTACTTAACCCCAATTGCTTATAAAAAAAAAATATGTGTTTCTAGTACACAGCATATTGTAGAATTATGGTTTCTAATCCATTCTGCTATCCATCTCCATTTTATGGGAGAGTTCATCCCATTCACATTCACAGTAATAGTTACTATCTGTTACTTTCCCTACATTCTGTTCCCTCCCCGTTTATGTTTTTGTTTCTTCTTTCTCCCTTCCCCTCCTCCTTAAGGGTTTTCTTTTGACCACCTCCCTCAATATTCCCTCCTTGTAACCCTCCTTTTTTACCTACCCTTTCTCCTTACTATTTCCCTCCCTTTTACCTCACCTTCTTATCCTCCCATCCCACCCCCCTTTTCTTTCCTACTTCTTTTTTTTTTTTTAAAGAAATTGGGGTTAAGTAACTTGCTCAAGGTTACACGGCTAGTCATTTGATTTATGCGTGGGTGCTCATTTTCTGAGGCCGGATCTGATCTTGGGTCATCCAAACTCAGAGGCCGGTGCTCTTACTCACTGCGCCACCTAGCCGCCCCTTTAGGGCAATTGGGGTTAAGTAACTTGCCCAAGGTTACATGGCTAGGTTTTTGTTTGTGCGGATTAAGTGTTGGAGGCCGGCTCCGAACTCAGGTCCTTCTGATTCCAGGGCCGGCGCTCTATTCACTGCGCCACCTAGCTGCCCCTCTTTCCTACTTCTTATAGGTCACAATGGATTTTTATACTTAACAGAGTATGTTATTTCCTCTTTGACCTCAAATCTATCAGAGTAAATTTCTGTAAGGGTTATGGGATTTAAAGATCTTCCATGCCCCATTGGACTTGCTGACATAGCAGGAAAGGGAGGGGCAAGAGGAAGCGGAAGAAGAGTTAGAGTTCCGTTGGGAACTGTTGGTGGCCACAGCAACAGCAGTAACTGCCAAGGTAGAGGTGGAGGCCCAAATCTCTTTTTAAGCCAGCCAGAATTTCTGCTAAGGACTCTTGTTGGGGGCTGCCGGGAACTGGAACTGTGGGGGACCGGAGATGTTGTGAGCACGCTTCCTGGACGCTGAGCAGTTGCTGAGAGTCGGGAGAGAAGGACCTTTGCCTGAAGTAGCCTGTTCTGTTTTGAAGGCTTAAGAATGTGGTTGTTTACTAGGTTAACTACTTGTGCCAATTTCATAACTATCCTGATGGCTTTGACTTTCTGGTTTTGGGACTCGGTTATTTGGTATTTTAATAAATTCTCTGGCTTTATCCCCCATATAGAGAGACTGATATATTTTATGATTAATAACCACATAAGCCTATTTATAATTGCCATAGGCATAGTGAATATTGCATTGTTAATACATTTGGCGACGAGGATGGGATCACAAAATATCAGGCCTCTATTTGGAAGCAGGGGGGCTTTAGAGGGAGAAATGGCTATCCCAGGATGGGAGGATTTGCCTTATTCCTCTCTAGCCAGAGAATGGGCCAAAAGTACAGGGCCATGTGAAAACTCGGAACCAAGACTAAAAGAGGGAGAACCTGGAGATTTGGAAAGATGTTTGCAAGGAATACCCATAGAACCAGGCAAAGAGTTGGCAGGAGTGTGCAGGAGAGGCTGGGTCCTGCTAACAAATTATCGCCTCATGTGTAAAAGTAGGGATAAGCTGCTGGAGGAAAGAGCTCAGATGGCTAGGGAGTTGGCTGGTTTGCTTGAGGATTCTTCTCTGTCACAGCATTCAGAAGAGCAAACCAGAGGGACTCAGGTGGTCCAGGAAAAAGCTACTGTTCATGTAGCTAAAAGGAAGCAAAAACCTAACAGAAGAAATGTGCATGCAGCTTTTGTACAGGCTGGGCAGAGTTGCCTAGACAGCTGCCAGGAGAATGTGTGTGTGGAGAATGCAACAAGGTTAGATGAGGTGTCTTCTAACATAGAAGTTCTCCCCATATGAAGAAGAAGACAGGAGAAGTGCCAGGGCCAAACAGAGTCCAAGGAGATAATTGAGGATTTCACTCAACAGGAGATTACTGACATATTGAGTAGATTCACCCAAAGAATGGGAGAGTCTTTAGTGTCTTGCATAGTAAGAATCACTGATGAAGGTGCTGGAGGAATAACACTGGACAGTGAGGATTGCTTAAAATTCATAAGTATCAGTCAGAATCCTTTTGTCCACCAAGCTTTTAGGGACTACCATGTGCGAGGAGGCCTCAGAAACACTACTCTGTTACCTTTAGTTGCACAGGGATGCAGAAAGCAATATCCTACTGTCTCTATGTGGCCTAGTGGAGACAGACCCTGGTACTCACTTAGAGATTGTATGAGGAAGCTAAAGGAAGAGGTAATGAAAACTACCATCATTGTTGGAGATGCAAATGCATATTATGAAACCCCCCTAGGAGTTCCTCATAGAAATATCATAGTGAAGACTGCTCCTCCTGCTTATAAACACTTAATTCTGACTTTATTAATTGGAGAAATAGGGCACCCTCTTTCAGAGGTGCTGGATAAGATTTCACAATTAAGTGACCTAGGGGAATGGGGACAAGATAAATTGCCTAGAGAGAGAAGAGTAAATAGCCAGAGGATTCAGAGACAAAATAGACCAACTAGAAGGGAACTGTTTTTTGCTCTATTGAGAGCAGGGGTGGACTTTAGAAGAATAGATGGTATTCCAACTGAAGAGCTGCATAAGCTGTACCAAGAAAAGGTACTTAACATTAGAATGAATAGGGAAGCCAGATGATATTCCAAAGGCTGCAGAGATTATAGCACATGGGAGGGATAACACTGTAACTATTGTTTATTCCGGAGAAGATGATTACAAAATTGTACCCTTAACTCATATATTCTACCGTGAGTGAGGCTACAGTAGTCTGGTTATTTTCTCTTTGCTTTTTCTTGGCTTTTTGTCTGTTTACCTTGTTTGCTAGATTTGTTTCCACAGGCTTGGTACCCTCCACCTATAGATGCCCGATAGCTTAAGCTGGATGTCACCCCCTGTCAGCAACTGTGATGTGTCACCCTTGGACTTGGCATCAAGCACATTAAGAACTGACCTCTCAAATGGGACCCCTTGGGACAGGGACAGCTCTACATCCGATTTCAGCAGCAAGTAGCCATGGAAGAAGAGATCTTCACCCCTTACCCCAAGATTTCGGGGCCCCATTTGTTTGGGGGGGGAATGATGGGGAGCTTGTGCTCAAACCCCACCCTGAAATATTGTTTTCTGTTTTCTGTGTTTATTGTGTGCTATCTTTGTTATATTGTTGTAAAATTCTGTTGACACCAGTTATTCCTAATATACTTTTGCCAAGTAAGGAGCATGAAAGATCTTGGGGCCAAATGTAAGGGTTATGGGATTTAAAGATCTTCCATGCCCCATTGGACTTGCTGACATAGCAGGAAGGGGAGGGGCAAGAGGAAGCGGAAGAAGAGTTAGAGTTCTGTTGGGGACTGTTGGTGGCCACAGCCACAGCAGTAACTGCCAAAGTAGAGGTGGAGGCCCAAATCTCTTTTTAAGCCAGCCAGAATTTCTGCTAAGGACTCTTGTTGGGGGCTGCCGGGAACTGGAACTGCGGGGGGCCAGTGCTATTGTGAGCAAGCTTCCTGGACGCTGAGCAGTTGCTGAGAGTTGGGAGAGAAGGACCTTTGCCTGAAGTAGCCTGTTCTGTTTTGAAGGCTTAAGAATATGGTTGTTTAGTAGGTTAACTACTTGTGCCAATTTCATAACTATCCTGATGGCTTTGACTTTCTGGTTTTGGGACTCGGTTATTTGGTATTTTAATAAATTCTCTGGCTTTATCCCCCATATAGAGAGACTGACATATTTTGTGGTTAATAACCACATAAGCCTATTTATAATTGCCATAGGCATAGTGATTATTGCATTGTTAATACAATTTCATACAGTGTTACTCTCCCTCACTCCTCTCCCTCTATTATAATGAGTTTTTGTGTCTTTTCAAGTTAGAATCTTAAACTTAGTTGACTGCTATTCTGGGATGGTGGGCCAGGGAAAATGGGGAAAAATTGTAATTCAAAATCTGTCAGAAATGAATGATGTAAACCAGAAGTTAATAAAGCATTTGTTAAAAAAAAAGAAAATATAAGAAAAAAAAAGAAAAACTTCCCCCTATTATGAATTCTTAATACTAAATTCTTCATCGTGTATTTGTTGAAATTTTCCTTCTCTATCCCATACTAGATTTTCTTTCAGGTCACTTTCCCAAACTGTTAGTATCCACAAAGGCTCCCTCCTGGGACCTCTTCTTATCTTTCTTTTTCTTTCTTTCTTTCTTTCTGTTTTTTCAAATGCTTTATTAACTTCTGGTTTACTTCTTTCATTTCTGCCAGATTTTGAGATACAATTTTTCCCCTTTGTTCCCCTACCCAATACCCCAGAAGATCAGTCCCACAGGATATCCCCTCATCCAATCTTCTCTCTCCCATATCTTCTCCCATTCCCCCTTTGACTTTTCCAGTAGGGCAAGATGAATCTCTGTGCCCCAATGCCTGGATATCTTATTTCCCAATTATATGTAAAATAGTATTAATAATAGTATTTCTATAATTTTAACACATTTGATTTTAACACTTCAAATTCCAGATTCATTCCCTTCCTCCCTTGTCACCCATTCTTACTGGGAAGATAAGCAATACAGTATATGTTGTGTATGTATAGCTATGCAACACATTACCATAGTAGATATATTGTAAAATACTGATTATATTTCCCTCCCTCCTATCCTACCTTCCACTTGGTCTATTCCCTATATTGACCCTGTCCTCTTCCAACTTCTATCCACCCCAGCCTGCCCTCACATCCGTCATCCCCCCTATCTCTCTTCCCCCCCCCACTTTCCCGCAGGGTGTGACACCCCATTCAGTATATACGTCATTCTCTCCCTGAGTCAAATTCAATGAGAATAAGGTTTTTTGCTTTTTTGCCTTCCTCTTCTTCCTTTCCATTGTAACAATTTTCCCTTGCCACTTCTATATGAGAGAGTTTACCCCATTCTGTCTCTCCCCATAACCTCCCATCACATTCCCCTCTCACCTTTCAACTTAACCCCTTAAGTATCTCTTCCTATAAAATTCGACCCGTGTCCTTTATCTATGTATATCTGTAAACATATATGCACACATTCACATATGTATTCATATGCCTTCTATTCCCTTCAACTATTTTCATACTGGGAAAATTTTCATCTGTTACAATTATCATTTTTCCATGTAGGAATGTAAGTAGTTCAAATTTGATAAGTTCTTTATGATTTCTTTTCCCTGTTTACCTTCTCAAGCATTTCTTGCTTCTTGTATCTGAATGTCAAATTTTCTATTCAACTCAGGTATTTTTCCTCAAGAATGCCTGAAAGTCCTCTATTCCACTGAATGGCCATATTTTCCCATGAAACATGAGACTCAGTTTTGCTGTGTAGCTGATTCTTAGTTTTAATCCCAGCTCCTGTGCCTTCCAGAATATTATATTCCATGCCCTTTGATCCCTCAGTGTAGAATCTGCCAGATCCTGTGCTTTTCTGATTGTGTTTCCACAATATTGAAACTGTTTCTTCCTGGTTGTTTATAATATTTTCTCCTTGATCTGGGAATTCTGGAAGCTGGCTATAATATTCCTAGGAGTTTTCTTTTTGGGATCTTTTTCAGAAGGTTATCAGTGAATTCTTTCAACCTCTATTTTGCCTTCTGGTTCTAAAACATCAGGGCAATTTTCCTTGAGAATTTTTGAAGTATGATTTCTAGATTCTTTCTTTGATCATGGTTTTCAGGTATTCCAATAATGTTTAAATTATATCTCCTGGATCTATTTTCCAGGTCAGTGGTTTTTCCCATGAGATATTTCACATAGCCTTCTATTCTTTCATTTGTTTGGATCTGCTTAATAGCATCTTGATTTCTCATAAAGTCACTAGCTTCCATTTGCTCCAGTGTAATTCTGAAGGAATGATTCTGCTCAGTGAGCTTTTGAGATTCTTTTTCCATCTCGCTAAGTCAGCTTTTTAAGGTAGTCCCATCTTTCACTTTCTTATCTTGCTTAGTTATCTTATAAGAGTCTCTGCATCCAAATATCTGCTCTATGTAATGATTCCCAGTGATACATGTATACATATCTGTGCACATACCTGTTTATTCAGTCCTGCATCACCACCTGCTTCTTGAACATTTCAAACTCAATGTCTCATAGACATTTCAAATTCCACATGCCCAAAGAGAAAGTCATTACCTTTTCCCAAAAATTCTCCCCTTTCCCCATCTTCTCTATTACTGTCAGGGGTAAAACTATTCTCTTAATAACAAAGGTTTACATGTTTTATCTTATAGTTGATTACTCATTCACACTCAGCTCACAAAGTCAATCAATTATCAAATCCTTTTACATCTGTAACCTATCTTGCATACATTCTCTTCTCTTAATTCATATGGACATATTCCTTGAACAGGACATCATCTTTTCTCATCTGAAATACTAAAATAGTCTTCTGGTTGGTATCCCTACCTCAAGCCTCCCCCCATTCTAGACAATATCCCACTTAGCTGCCAAAAATGATCTCATAGAATTCTGATTTTGTCAATCTCTACTCAGTAAACCCCAGTGTTCTTCTATTTTCATGTAAAAACCTCTCTTTGGCAATTATATTCATTCACAATCCAGCTACTTCTCACTTTACCAGTCTTCTTAGACTATACTCTGCTCCACATGTTCTATAATCCTGCCAAATGGAATTACTTATTATTCCTCATAAATGACACCCCATCTTCTGACTCTTTTTTTCATTTTTATTTTTTGGAGGGCAAATGTTGTCAAGTAACTTGCCCAAGGTCACACGGCTAGGTTTTTGTTTGTGTGTGTGTTAAGGGTCTGAGCTGGATCCGAACTCAGGTCTTTCTGACTCCAAGGCCGACCTCTACTCACTGCCTAGCCGCCCCATTAACTTCTGACTCTTAATCTTCTCTAGTAATGGATAGAAGGTTTTACTTTGAATTCCAAGCTTTCCTGGTTACCATCAAAATTCAGTTCAAATACTACATTTTCCCAGAAACCTTCATATATCTGGGTCCTTAGTCCTTTCTGCATCACCATTCACTCAGAGATTACCTTCCATTAGAGAGAGAGAGAGAGAGAGAGAGAGAGAGAGAGAGAGAGAGAGAGAGAGAGAGAGAGAGAGAGAGATTTTACATAATTCTTTGCATGACATTTCTCCTATTACAATATGTGATCTTTGAGAGTAGGGACCATTTTTATGGTCTCATTAATATTCCCAGAATTTAACACAGTTCTTGGCTTCCAAAATGCTGTTTGAATGACTGACTGAATTACAGAAGGCATCACAAACTTTTCTAGGTAGTGAATTCTTATTCTTGTACATGGAGGTAGTCATAAAAATGGAAACTGCCAATTTTATCTTGGCTGTCCCCCATATGTTGAGTATTCTTCCTCCTTAATATTGCCTCCTGGCTTCTTTATCTTCTTTCAAGTTGTAACTGAAGCTCAATTTTCTCAAGGTAATCTTTCCCAAATCTTTTTAAATATAGTGCCTTCCCTCTTTATTATTTCCAGTTTATCCTATCCCATATAGAGATTATTTGTACAGTTTTATGATCCTAAATAGGTCACTTAACATTAATTTCCTTAATTGTGTGTAGCAGCAAGCACCCCAGCACCCCCAGAGTGGATGCCAACACAGCTTCTTAGATCTGCTTTTCAAAAGGAAAGCAACTCAAAATGGGTTAACAAGCTTACTTTAAAATCAAACAAACATATATTACCTAGTTCATGGAGAAAAGGTCAGCACCCTGAACTTCAGAGTATACAGACAGATCAAACAGACAGGCTTCCAGACTGTCCAACCATTATCAATACCAAAATCCCAGTTATCAGAGAGGGAAGCATCAACATCTGGGTTTGCAAAGCCAGGGGGCGGGGGGCTCTCAACGTCTGCCCAGAGTCTCATCTGGTCAAATCACACACTTCTCAAAGTGAGTCCCAAAGCAAAGCCTCCCATCAGGGTTTATATAGCTTTCTCCTGGATCAGAGAATGTAACCAACCTCTTGACCCACTGCCCAATCACACAGCATCAAGGTGTGGTCATTCCTGAAAACCAAGCCTCCTACCACAGGCTCCATGTGACCACATTCATCCTATTAGGGAGCAGAGTATATTTTCAAAATTAAAAGGTTCTCGGAGTCACTTAAGACAATCAAAGGGCCTAGGGGCAGGGAAGATCTTCAAATCTGCATTTTCATTACATTGTGCCATGAGGATAAAAATAGCAACTGCTTCAAAGAGTTGTTGTGATGAACAAATGAGATAATTTTAAAGTTCTTCTGGAGCAGGTCCAAATCACCTCAAACCTGAAATATTGTGATGTTTCTATAATAGTCTGCTCTTTGGTCTCCCAGCCTCACATCTTTTTGTTATTCCAGTCCATCCCTCACTCATCTGCCGAAATGATTTTAGTAAACTTTGTCTGCCAATGTTCCACACTCTTCTCCATCTGTAGATAGATAGGCAAGCCAGTGAATAAAGGACTCAATCTAGAATCTAGAATGCCTGAACTCAAATATTGACTCAAACATTTATAAGCTTTTTTACCCTGGGTAAGTCACTTTATCCTTGTTTGCCTTGCTTTCCTCAAACATAAAACTGAAATGACAATAATAGCTACCTGGCAGGATTCCTGTGAGGATGAAATTAGGTAATATTTCTAAAACACTTAGCATGGTGCCTGCCAGATACAGTTATTTAATAAATGGTTGTTTTCTTCTTTCTTTCCACTCAATATGTTTCAGTTATTCTGTTGTGTGTGAGAACAAATCTCAAAATCTGAAATAGCTTTAGAAATACCTTATTAGGTTGTTTGGTGGAGTAGGTGTGGCTTCCACTCATCTGTGCTCAAGGTTTATATTTTATAGGATTTTGATAAGTGTACCCACAAAGAAACACACACTTAAGCAACTTTCCTAGAGATTAATTTGAAAGCAAAATAGATTGAGGTGGATATGAGAAAATGTATATATTCAACATTTGGGAGAAGTCAAAACACAAAAGGAACTAAAACACAAATTTGGGTAGACACAAAATGAGACCTGAATGAAAGAAGCTAAAACACAAATATTCTGGATCATTTGAATATAAGATTCCCAGAAGCTATATCAGGCATCGCTACAGTGTTAATGAGGTCAGGATGACATTGTGGGTAAAAATAATCTTGTTGGGGAGGGTAGGTAGCACAGTGGATAGAGCACTGGCCCTGCAGTCAGGAGAACATGAGTTCAAATCCAGCCTCAGACACATAACACTTACTAGCCGTGTGACCTCGGGCAAGTCACTTAACCCCAATTTATCTGCCTTCCTCCTCCAAAACACACACACACACACACACACACACACACACACACACACACACACACACAACAAAAACAAACCAAAAAAACACATAAAGTTGGGTTTAGACAGTATCATAATTAATAAATTTTAGAACCATATAATATTCATTCACAGTTCCTTATTACTATTAGGGTCAAATATATATTTTAATCACTTTGATTTTTTTTAAATCCCTAAAGGCAATTAGGTACATTGAATCTAGTGTTGGACTTGAAGTCAGAAAGACCAGAGTTCAAATCTTATTTTAGTCATATACTCAGTTGTATAATCCTAGACAAAGAACTTAATCATGCTCCTTGGTAAAATGGAATAATAAAATTAAGATATTAGTAGCATATACCTCATAGGATTGTCATCAGGCTCAAATTAGTTTTTCTATGAGAAGTGTTTGCATACCTTAAAGCTCTATAACTATACCTTTATAATCTGTCCCATTCCTGCCTTTTCCATTCTTATGCCTCCATGCTTTCTATAATTCAGTAACACAGACCTCCATGCTCTCCTTCTCATAGGCTTCCTTCTCTCTTCTTCCTGACTCCATGCATTTTTCACTGTGTTCCCCCACTACATTCCTTAAATTCACTCCCTCTTCATTTTCATTTCCAGGCTTTTCTGCATCCCTTCAAGTACCAGGTAATTTTCATCTTCTAGAAAAAGCCCCTTTAATCCTAGTGAACATCTTTAATATTAGTGACTGCCATTTAGACTTTAATTTATTCTGTATTATCATCTGTACATATGTGTTTGTATGTCTCATCAAGGTCAGGGACTACTTTTATTGTCTTTCTTTGTAACCTTTGCATTTAGCCTAATCCTTTGTATATAGTAGTTGCATAATATTTTTTTTTACTTCATTTGATAAATATGTTATCAAGTTTAGGTTATATGTTTTGAAACTAATTTCAAATTTTTGCTCCATGAAGCCTTCAATAATATTACACAGCTGAAATTCTGGATGATAGAAAAGGCATCTAATAATGAATTCTAAAATGTAAGAAATTATTCTTCCAGGTGAATATGATTTCCCCCTCCATATATTTTCCATAATTACTGAACAATATTCTTGATGTAAAGATTAGAAATTAAAAAAAATAGGTAGCATGGTAGAGTAAAAAAACAATACTGACTATTCTGGATATTCAGCTTCTAGATGGTTTCATTGGGCACTCTAAAACACAAAGGAATGTAATTTCATGGGCAACTTAATCATTTTGCCTTTACTTTATTAAAGAGGTACATAAGCAAAACAATTACCATGAAAATATTTGAAGTTTGTGACCCAAAATTGTGTGTGGAGGATAAAAAAATAGAAAATTTCTATTAATATTTAGACAAGGGATAGCTAGGTGGCTTAGTGAATAGAGATCACAGCCCCTGGAGTCAGGATAATCTGAGTTCAAATCTCACCTCAGACACTGTGTGACACTGGGCAAGTCACTTAACCCCAATTGCCCTGCCTTCTCCCCTCCAAAATGAAAACAACAACAACAACAACAACAAAACAAAACAACTTAAACAAGTTCCAAATCAACTCAACATAAAGCTTTATACTATGTCATGTCAGAGTGAAGGTGAGAATGAAAATATAGTTCAAATTTAAGAAATTAAAGAGGTTCAATTAGTTTACGTTTTTCTGAAGCTTAAACCTGTATATTGCAAATATTTTCCTCAGAGAGAATTGGAAGGTAATTCATGTGGTCATCAAATACAAATTAATTAATTAATTAATTAATTAAATTGAGAGAGGTAATGGATGTTTAGCAAGTTCAGGCTCAGCTATCATTTTGTAGTCACATTTTCAGCTATTTAAAATAAGTTAAAAGTCATAACAAATTAGAAGAATATATAAAATTGAAAAGACATCATTAGCCCTGACATGGTCAGTTTAGGTAAGTTGCTGTCTATTACTTGGAAAGTTGATAGAATTAAGGGCATTGATTTTGATTAGTACTATTTATTAGATGTATTTGTTATTACTATTACTACAAGAATTTAAATAATTTTAATATGTACAGGGCGCATTTATAAATTCTATCTCATTTGGTCCTTGTAAGCAACACTTTGTGGGAGGTATTATTATTGTTTCTATTTTATAGGTAAGGAAAATGAGATAGAGAGATTAAGTGAGTTGCACAGAGCTACATAATTAATCAGTGACTGATACAGAATTTGAGCTCATCTTCCTGACTCCAATTCTAGAACTCTATATACTATGCCACCCAGGCAATGTAATTTTAATTTAATAAATCTAAAACTGTTTCTGCAATGAAAGGCCAATAGTGCCCAGTAGCTTATTTAGCCAGCAAATACTACATTTTCTTTTCACGTAGAGAGCCATGGATGACAGTAGTGCCACTTGTTTAAAGTATAAACTCATTTATGAAAAATTATACGGAAGGAGGATGAAATAATGAAATAATTACCACTTTACAAATTGTTGAAAGTAGTGCAGGCAATTCCCTAGTAGAAGAGTGGTCAAAGGATATGAATGGGCAGTTCTTAAAGGAAAAAAATGCAAACTATTAACAATGATAGCAGACAATATATTGAATCACTCATAATAAGAGAAATGAAAATATTAATAAAAACTTATGATTTACCTCACACAGGGCAGATTGGAAAAAATGACAAAATATGCCCTTAGTCACTGTTTGATATGTTAAGAAATGATAGGTACCCTGGTATATTTTGATAAAGCCTTAAATCAATATAAGAATTTTGGATTTTTTCAAATAAAGTGACCAAAATATTTATAGTTTTCATACCAAAGATTTCACTACTGTACCCCAAACCCTGTAGCCTAAGGAAAGCATTGATAAGAAAAATGCCCCAATATAAATCAAAATATTTATAACAAAACTTTTTTGTGATAGCAAAAAGTTATAAACAAAGTAGATAACTCATGAATTTGATGACTTTAGAGAAGGATGGAAAAATTCACATGAATTGATGCATAAAATAAAAGTATAACCAAAAATACAACATACATATGTGCTATAACAATATAAAATACATACACACATGTGCATACATACACACACACAAACAATATGTTAAACTTAAAAGGAATAAGATAAGTCTGCCTTAAAGTTTTTTTTTTTATTTCTTAGTAAATTATTTTGAATTTTCCTTCTTCTTTTTCCTTAATTTATATTTAAAAATATTATTGTTTTGGTAGTGGCTAGGTGGCACAGTGAATAGAGATATGGTCCTGTAGTCAGGAGGACATGAGTTCAAATCCGGCCTCAGACAACACAAAAACTAGTCATGTGACATTGGGCAAGTTACTTAAGCCCAATTGTCCTACCTTCCCCCCTCCATAAAGCAATATGTGGTGGATTGAGGAGGGATATTGGAGAAAATTATGTCAATGTAAAAACAAAGCAACTTTTTATTTTTATTTATTAAGCATTTATTAAGCACTTATTATGTGCCAAGCACTTTGTAAGTGCTAGAGATATGAATACAAGCAAAAATAAATAAAAATTCTGTCTTCAGGGAATAATTTTGTCAGGTGGAATTAGACATTATAACAAAAGGACCTGAAAACTATGGGCTAGGGTGAGAGTGAAGTCCAATAGATCAGAAGCAGAGTTGGAAGGGAACAAAATTAAGCCAGATTCAGCCCCTCCCCAAAATGGAGACCCTAAGAGGAATTGACTAATGGGCACTGATGATTAAGATAGAAGCACATGGACCTAATCCCAGGCAAATGGAATAATTCTACCCTGTAAGGTCATAATCTTAGAGCCATGGAGGTATACATATTTATGATTGCTGGAGGAATGGGGGGGGGGTATAGCTGATATAACATTAGGAATTTACAACCCAAGATATATATTATTTTTTCATAAATGATTTCTGAGAATTGACTCTATGGTTATTGATGATATACTTAATGAATTGAGCAAGTGAATAACTAATAATGAATGACTAAATCACTAAATGAATGATTAAAGTAAGAACCTAAGAGGGGGGAGGAAAGGGTTGTTCTAGGGTTAAAAGATTACAAGGGATGATGAATGTTCCACAGATAAACTTCAGATGAGGCATATTGTTGAAATCTGAAAAGTCAAAAGCACAACTGGGAAGGGAATGAATGTAAGACACCAGCAATGGCAACAGCAGCAGCAGCAACAGCAACAACAATGACATCAATAAAATTTTATTTAAAAGAAAAGTAATGGAAGGAAAACAAGTGTATAGAAAGTCAGACAAGACAAGAGATAAGCTAGATGAAACTGCAAAAACTAAAAATGAAATGGAATAAATTTATGATTCTCTTTAGTGATTTTTCCTCCCATTATTTATGGAATCACTATCTTTAGATTTCACAATCTAAGTAGTTCATATAGTCTATGACCAGTGGCAATGATGATTAAGATAGAAGCACCTGGACCGAACCCCATGCAAATGGAATAATTCTACCCTGACAGATCATAATCTTAGAGCCACAGAGGTATCCATATTTATGATTGCTATAGTAATAGGGGGAAATATAGCTGATATAACATTAGCAACCCAAGAACTGTATTATCTTTTCAATAAAGTATTTGTGAGAATTGTATCTATGTGCATCAATGGTATACTTAATGAAAATCTGAGAAGGGAACAAGTAAGCCTTTATAGACCATTTTCTACAGCAGGTAGTATGTCACAGGCAAATGATAGATTGAAGCCAGATGTGATAGACTGAGGCATGTAGAAAATACAATATGCCATTTAGTTTATTGACTATTGATTACAACAACACATTGAACTCAGAACAACAAAATATAACCTTGTAGGGTCCCCTATATCAAGTTGTCTCTCACGTAACAAGTATCACAGAGCACACAAAACTCCAAGATAAATGTGACCACAAAGATAACTTTGTTCAGTGATCCTTTGCATAACAATGTTAAGTGAGGTTAAAACAAGCAGCATAAAACATAGGCATCCAAAAACAAAACAAAACAAAACAAAAAAACAAACAAACAAACAAACAAAAAAACAACAAAGTTCATCCCAGAATACTGAAGGACATCCTCTGTGGAGTCCAAATAAAAGATACATTCTTTATAGATGGAAAGGTTCCATGTGCTTGTATTCATGGATAACATTATGCTGATTTCATCAACATTATTGTTTACCGAAATGATATTCAATTCAAATCAATTTAATTGAAAGTAATTGGTCTATCCGTTTATACCAGAAGTATCAAGTATCTGAAAGACTGATATTGCCTAAATTACAACCATTAGATGGGTAATCATTTCATTTAGCACATCAGTACACATATCTTGCACACATACTGTAATAAATCAACTGGGACCAAAATCGAATAGCATGAGATCAAATTAAATTGCATTTTTGGAAAGTGCATGGTGCTTTCAGTGACCCTAGGATGATGAATCTCAGCTCTAAAGAACAAAGTTGTTTTTTTTTTAAACACTAATATCCTCCCAAAGTCAGTATGAAATAATAATAATGGTAATAATAAAATATTAATTTAACTAAACATTTAATTTAAAACAGCAAAACATATGACTTATTTTAAGGTATATAAAACATTAGATAAATAATACCTTATTTTTCTTCTCTCAAAAAATTATGTATGGCAGGCATTTTTAATATCCAGTTGTTGTTTTGTTTTAAAGGAACTTGAAGAAGTCAGAGGGTATATGATTCCACCATGACCCCCCTCCCAAGATCACACAGTCATTAAGTGTTTAGGATTTGGACTTTCCTTCCTGATGCCAAGTGAAATCTTCTGTTCCCTATGACAACTACATGACTTTGGTGAAAGAATCAGTCTTAGAACTTGATCCAAATTTGCTTCTGGCATAGACTAGCCACATGACTCTGTGAGAGTCATTTAACATTTCTTTACTTTTCCCTTTTGTTTAGTATTTATTTTTCTCCAATTACATGTAAAAACAATTTAACATTCATTTTTTAAAACTTCAAGTTACAAATTCTTTCCCTTCTTACCTTTCCAAAACCCCTCATTGAAAAGGCAAGCAAATTGGTATAGGTTATGCACATATAGTCATGAAAAACATTTTCATAATAATCTTGCGGTTAAAAAAAACATAGATGAAACAACAAAAAACCTTAAATAAAAGATTAAAAATGTTTATTTCAAGAGGGCAGAGTCAAGATGGTGGAGTAAAAACAGAACTTCCGCTCAGCTCCCACTTCCACGTCCACCAATTTATATAAAAATGATTATAAACAAACTTTGGAACTACAGAACCCACAAAATGACAGAGAGAAGGTAACTTCTCACTGAAGGCAGTCTGTCAAGCCGGCAGGAAAAGAACAGCACAGCACTCTGGGAGCTGAGCCAAGCCCCATGTGAGCCCAAGGTTTTAGCCTCATGGCAGCTACAACCAATGACCATATGAAGGGACTTCAGATCACAAGCAGCTGTGGCAGTTTCCAAAATTATCAACCCATAGATGCCAAGGAAAAAGTGAGAGGTAAGTGTAGTTTGGACTTTGGGAGGAGTATGAAAGTGTGATCCACCCTTTACAACCTGGAGGGAGAAGTGGCCAAGGTGCCATGCAGTCACTGCCACATGGCTGCTTCAGAACTGCTGGCCTGCAGATTGTAGGGGTATCAAGCAACCAGATTGAGGGGTAATCACTCTTGCTTTAACTTGTGTGGATCTGGATTGTGGTCTAGAGTGGATATCCTGGGGTGTGTGACCAGTTTGGCAGAGCATGTGGAAGCTTCAGAGAGGGTAGACAACTAATAGCTCCAGCAGCTGCAAAAACTCCAGTGATTTGGGACAAAGCTCCCCTCTCTAGTAGCAGAGTTCTACAGTGGGGGAAAAAAAAAACTCAAAAGTCAAGTAATTGAGTGGCAACATGAGCAACCAAAGGAAGCAAAGCAAGCAGAGCAATGCAATATTAGATTATTATTTTGGGGACAAAAAAGGATCACAGCATGGAACAGGAAGAAGACAGAAAAGTCAGAATTCCTGCACCAAATGCTTCCAAGAAAAAATATGAGCTGGTTAAAGGCCATAGCACAGCTTAAGAAAGATTTTGAAAACCACATAAGAGGAGTAAAGGAAAAATTGGGAAGAGAAATGAGAATGATTCAAGAAAACTATGAAATGAGAGTCAAGAACCTGACTGAAGAAAATAACACCTTAAAAATAGACTAACTCAAATGTCAAAAGAGGCTCAAATAGCCAATGAGGAGAAGAATGCCCTAAAAAAGCCGAACTTGCCAGATAGAAAAATAATCTCAAAAGCTCACTGAAGAGAATCATTCCTTCAGAATTAGATTAGTGCAAACAGAAGCTAGTGACACTACGAGAAATCAAGATACTATTAAACAGATCCAAACAAATGAAAAAAAAAGGAAAAGCAATGTAAAATATCTCATTGGAAAAACCACAGACCTGGAAAAGACATCCAGGAGAGATGATTTAAAAATTATTGGATTACCTGAAAGTCATCATCAGAAAAAGAACCTAGAAATAATGCTTCAAGAAATTCTCAAAGAAAATTGACCTGATGTTTCAGAACCAGTGGGCAAAATAGAGGTTGAAAGAACCCACCAATCACCTACTGAAAAAGATCTCAAAAAGATAACTCCTAGGAATATTATAGCCAGATTCTGGAGTTCCCAGATCAAGGAGAAAATAATACAATCAGCCAGGAAGAATTTGAATATGGTGGAAACACAATCAGGATAACACAGGATATGGCAGCTTCTACACTGAAGTATCAAAGAGCTTGGAATGTCATATTCCTGAGGTCAAAGAATCTGGGATTAAAACCAAGAATCACCTACCTAGCAAAACTGAGAATCATATTTCAGGGGAAACTATGGTCATTCCATGGAATGTAGGACTTTCAAGCATTATTGATGAAAAAACCATAGTTTAATAGAAACTTTGACATTCAGATACAAGAAGTAAGACAAAAATGAGAAGTAATCAGGAAAAAGAAATCATAAGGAACTTATCAAAGTTGAACTATTTAAATTTCTAAATGGAAAAATGGTTATTGTAAATAATAAAACTTTTCGCAGTATGAGAATAGTTGAAGGGAATAGAAATGTGTGTATATACATACATATACATCATATACATATACATATACATATATATTCACATGCACATACACATACGTATACATACATATATACATATATATGTCTTTATAGGAGATTATATGTGCGTATGAATACACATGTGAGTGTGTGTATACATGTGTACAGTTATACATAGAGGGCACAGGACTAATTTAATAGGAAGGGATGATACTTAAAAGGTTAAATTAAGAGGTGAGACAGGAATATAATGAGAGGAGATAGGGGAAGACAGAAGGGGATAAATCATCCCATATAGAAGATGCAAAGCTAAACTGTTACAATGGGGGGCAAAAACAGGAAGGCAAAAGGGAAGGAGTCAACCTTATTCTCATTGAATTTGGCTTAGGGAGGGAATAATATACACACTAAGTTGGGTATTTCACCCAATTTGAGATTAAGGGTGAAGGGAATGAGAAGGGGAATGATGGAAGGGAGTGCAGGCTGGGGGGGAGGGAAGTTGGAAGCACACAATTTTGAAAAGGGACAGGATCAAAGGAGAGAATAGAACAATTTGGGGTGGGATAGGATGGAGGGAAATATATTCATTCTTTTGCAATATATCCACTATGGAAATGTTTTGCAGGGCTACATATGTACAACCTATATTGAATAGCTTATCTTCCCAGTTAAGGTGGGTGATGAGGGAGGAAGGGAAAGAATTTGGAATTAAAAGTTTTAAAATCAAATTTTTAAAATACACACACACATACACATATACATACATACATAAGTACACACACATATATGTATATATATATATATACGTATATGTATATATATAAACTATTATTAATATTATTTTATATGTAACTGGGAAAAAAGATGTACAGGCACTGGGGCATAGAGATCCACTGTGCCCTACTGGAAAGTTTGAGGGTGGATGGGGGAAGATATGGGAGGGTGCAGATTGGGGTGGGATCACTGTTTTGGGGTACTGGGTAGGAGAAAAATGGGGAGAAAATTTGTAACTCAAAATCTTATGGAAATGAATGATGTAAACTAAAATATAAAAAAGAGAGAAGAAAAGAATAAAACTAAAAAAGGATACTTCAGTCTAAATTCAGATATTATCAGTTCTTCCTCTACATATGGGTATCATTTATTCTCATAAACCGTTCAGAGTTGTCTTGTCAGCTTACAATATTGATGCTACTCTCTTATATATTACATTTCACTTTTAATTAGCTCATGTAAGTCTTTCCAGATTTTTCTGAGATCACATTGCTTACCATTTCTCATGGAACCCTAATTTTCCATCATATATCAATTTCATGTTATATGTACCACAGTTTTTTCAGTCATTTCCCAACCTATGGGCTTCCCCTAAATTTCCAATTCTTTGTCATCAGAAAAGAGATGCTATAATGTTTTTGTACATAAAATTCTTGTTTTTGTTGTTTTTATGTGTTTGGGGATACAGATCCAGTAATTTTACGTGCTAAATCAAAGAGTATGCACAATTTTATAGCCCTTTGTATATACTTCCAAATTGCTCTATAGAATGGCTGAATCAATCCACAACTTCACCAAAAGTATTTTACAGTATCATTTTCCCCCACATTCCCTCCAACGTTTCCATTTTCATGTGAGATACTTTACCCCATTCTACTTCTCTCTTTCCCTTTCTCCCAGTACATTCCTCTTTCATGCCGCAATTTTATTTTTTGAGGTACTGTCCCTTCACATTCAATTAACACCTATGCCCTACTGACTATATATCCTAATTTTAAATATAAATATAAATAAATAAAAATAATGAGAAAGTTGTTAGCAGTTATAAGTATCATTACCCCATGTAGGAATGTAAACAGTTTTGCCTTAAGTCACTTATGGTTTTCCTTTACTACTTACCTTTTTATGCTTCTCTTTAGTCTTGTATTTGAATGTTAAATTTTCTATTCAACTGTGATATTTTCATCAAGAATGCTTTGAAGTCCTCTATTTCATTAAATGTCTATTTTTTACCCTGAAGGATTATACTCATTTTTGTTGGATAGGTGATTTTTGGTTGTACTTCTAGTACTACTGAAGTCTGGAATATTATATTTCAGGCCCTCTAATCCTTTAATGTAGAAGTTACTAAATCTTAGGATAGCATGACTATGGCTCCATGGGACTTGAATTGTTTCCTTCTGGCTGCTTGCAATATTTTCTTCTTGACCCAGGAGCTCTGGAAGTTGGCTATAATATTCTTGGATGGTTTTACTTTGGGATCTCTTTCAGGAGGATATTTGTATGTTCTTTTATTTTTTAACAAATGCTTTATTAACTTCTGGTTTACATCATTCATTTCCACCAGATTTGGAGTAACAATTTTTTCCCATTTTTCCCCTACCCACAACCCCAGAATAGCAGTCCCACAAGATATCCCCTCATTTAATCTACTCTCTCCCATATCTTCTACCATACCCCTTCGACTTTACCATTAGGGCAAGGTGAATCTTTGGGCCCCAATGCCTGCAAATTTATCTCCCGATTGCGTGCAAAATAGTATTAATAATATATATATGTGAAACATTTAATTTTAAAACTTTGAATTTCAGATCCATTCCCTTCCACCCTTGTCACCACTCCCTCTGGGAAGATAACAATTCAGTATGTGTTTTACATGTATAGCTATGCAAAACATTACCAAAGTAGATATATTGTAAAAGACTGCTTATATTTTCCCTCCCACCCATCCTACCCCACATCTGCTCTATTCCCTACTTTGATCCAGTCCCTCTTCAAAAGTGGGTACTTCCAACCTCCCTCCCCCCCAAGACTGCCCTCCCCTCCATCATCCCCCCTCTCATTCCCCTTCCCCCTACTCTCCTGAAGGGTGAGATATCCCATTTATTATGTATGTTATTCTCTCCCTGAGCCAAATTCATTGAGAATATGGTTTTGCCTTTTTGCCTTCCTGTTCTTCCCCTCCCCTGCAAACACTTCCCCTTGCCTCTTCTCCATGAGAAAGTGTACACTACCCTGTCTCTCCCCATCTCCTCTTGTCACTTTCCTCTCTCACCTCTTAAATTCACTCCTTAAGTATCATCCCTTCCCACCAAATTCAACCTGTGCCCTCTATCCATGTATACCTGTAAATATATATACAAACATTCACATATGTATTCATATGCCCATACACCCTTCTTCAATTATTTTCATAATGAGAAAGGCTTCATCAGTCACAGTTATTGTTTTTCCATATATGAATATAAATAGTTCAAATTTGATAAGTTCCTTGTCAAGCAGCCATTTCCATGTGCCAGTTTCAGAGCTCCTACACTGAAGACTGTAGGGGGACCAAGTAACTATTCAGAGTGTAATCACTCTTGCTTTGACCTACTTGGATCCAGATTGCAGCCGTGGGTGCTGGTCCTATGTTATGTGACCAGTGAGCCAGAGCATGTGGGAGCTGCAGAGAGGATAGCCTTCTAATAGTTCCAGCAGCTGTAAAAACCCCAGTGATTTGGGACATACCTCTTTCCATTCTGGAAGCAGAGTTCTACTGTGGCAAAGAGTTAAAAAGTCAAGTAATGGGTTGCCAATATGAGTAAGCAATGGAAGCACAATATGAGGAAGCAATGGAAGCACAAACAGATCATAGAATCCTTTTTTGGAGACAAACAGTTGCAAGGCATGGAGTAGGAGGAAGACATTGAAGTAAGAATCCCTGCATCAAGAGACTCTAAGAGAAATATTAACTCGTTACAGGCCATGGAGGAGCTCAAGAAGGATTTTGAAAATCAGGTAAGTGGAAGAAAAATAGGTAAGAGAAATGAGAACAATGCAAGAAAATCATGAAAAGCGAGTCAAGAGCCTGCTAAAGGAGACCCCCCCCCCCAAAATAATACTGAAGAAAATGACACCTTAAAAATAGACTAACTCAAATGGCATAAGAGGCCCAAAAAGTCAATGAGAAGAATGCTTTAAAAAGCCAAATTTGCCAGACAGAAAAGGAAATTGGAAAACTCGCTGAAGAGAATAACTCTTCAAGATTAGGTTGGAACAATTGGAAGCTAATGACTTTATAAGAAATCAAGATACAATAAAACAGATCCAAACAAATGAAAAAATAAAAGGCAATGTGAAATATCTCATTGGAAAAACAACTGATCTGGAAAATAGATCCAGGAGAGAGAATTTAAAAATTATTGGACTATCTGAAAGCCATGATCTATAAAAAGAGTCTAGACACTATCTTTCAAGAAATGATCATGCAAAATTGCCCTGATATTCTAGAACCTGAGGGCAAAATATAAATTGAAATACTTCACTGATCACCTCTTTAAAAAGGTCCTCAAAAGAAAACTCCTAGGAATATTATAGCCAGATTCCAGAGTTCCTAGTTCAAGGAGAAAATACTGCAAGCAGCCAGAAACAAACAATTTGAATATTTTGGAAAAATAATCAGCATAACACAAGATCTAGCAGTTTCTACTTTTTATTTGCTATTTCATTTTTTCTAAACAAAGGCTTTATTAACTTCTGTTTTACATCATTCATTTCCTCCAGATTTTGAGTTACACTTATTCCCCCACTGTTTTTCCCCTACCCACCCTCCCAGAATAGCAGTCCCACAAGATATCGCTTCCTCCAATCTGCTCTCTCCCATATCTTCACCCATCCCCCCTTCAACTTTTCCATTAGAGGAAGGTGAATCTCTGTGTCCCAATGCCTGCACATCTTATCTCCCAATTACAAGCAAAAGAGTATTAATAATAATATTTATATATATTTGAAACATTTAATTTTAAGACCTTGAATTTCTGATGCATTCCCTTCCTTCCTTGTCACCCATTCCCTCTGGGAAGATAAGTAATTCAGTATATGTTGTACATGTCTAGCTATGCAAAACACTATCATAGTAGATATATTGTACAAGGCTGGTTATAATTCCCTCCCACTCATCCCACCCCCAACCTGGTCCATTCCCTTCTTGATCCTGTACCTCTTTTATAGTGGGTACTCCCAACCTCCCCTCCCCCCAAGGATGCCCTCCCATCCATGATCCCTCCTATCATCCCCATTCCCCCTATTCTGCTGCAGGTTGAGATATCCCATTTAGTATGTATGTCATTCTCTCCCTGAACCAAATTCAATGAGAATGTGGTTTTGCCTTTTTGCCTTCCTATTCTTCCCCTCCCTTGCAGCCACTTCCCCTTGCTTCTTCTACATGAGATAGCTTACCCTACCCTGTCTCTCCCCATCTTCTCTTGCCACTCTCCTCTCTCACCTCATAATTTCATCCCTTGAGTATCCTCCCTTCCCAACAAATTCAGCCTATGCCCTCTCTTCATATATAACTGTAACCATATACATACACATTCACCTATGTATTCATATGACCATACACCCTTCTTCCATTATTTTCATAGTGAGAAAGAATTCATCAGTCATAGTTATTGTTTTCCCATATAGGAATGTAAATAGTTCAACTTTGATAAGTTCCTTTTGATTTCCTTTCCCTTATTATCTTCTCAGGCATTTCTTGCTTCTTGTGTCTGGATGTCAAATTTGCTATTCAATTCTGTTTTTTTCCTCAAGAATGCTTGAAAGTCCTCTATTCCACCATAGAATGACCATAGTTTCCCCTGAAACAAAATACTTAGTTTTGCTGGGTAGGTGACCCTTGGGTTCATTCCCAGCTCTTTTGCCCTCTGGAATATCATATTCCATGCCCTCCGATCCCTCAATGTAGAAGCTGCCAAGTCCTGGGCTATTCTGATTGTGTTTCCACAATATTGAAATTGTTTCTTCCTGGCCGCTTGTAGTATTTTCTCCCTGATCTGGGGATTCTGGAACCTGGCTATAATATTCCTGGGAGTTTTCCTTTTGGGATCTTTTTCAGGAGGTGATATGTGGATTCTTTCAACCTCTGTTTTGCCCTCTGGATCTAAAACATCAGGGCAATTTTCCTTGAGAATTTCTTGAAGGTTCTTTCTTTGATCATGGCTTTCAGGTAGTCCTATAATTTTTAAATTGTCTCTCCTGGATCTATTTTCCAGGTCAGTGGTTTTTCCCATGAGATATTTCACATTGCCTTCTAATCTTTCGTTTGTTTGGATCTGCTTAACAGCATCTTGATTTCTTATAAAGTCATTAGCTTCCATTTGCTCCAGTCTAACTCTGAAGGAATGAATCTCCTCAGTGGACTTTTTAGATTCTTTTTCCATCTGGCAAATTCGACTTTTTAAGGCATTCTTCTCCTCATTGCCCTTTTGGGCCTCCTTTGCCATTTGAGTTAGTCTATTTTTAAGTGTTGTTTTCCTCAGTCAGGCTGTTGACCCTCATTTCATACTTTTCCTGCATCCTTCTCATTTCACTTCCCAATTTTTCCTCCACTTCTCTTCTTTGATTTTTAACGTCCTTCTTAAGGTCCTCTATGGCCTCTAACACACTCATATTTTCCTTTTGGGTTTTTGGAGCAGGATTTCTGACCTCACAGTCCTCTGACTGTTGCATGCTTCAATCCTCTTCGCCCCCAAAGTAGGAGCCTAAGGTTGCAATTTTCTGTTTAACTTGTTTCTTTTGCCTTGGCATGTTGCCACTTAATTACTTGACTTTTGATCTTGTTGCCACAGTATGGCTCTACCCCCAGACAGGGTGCCAGACAGGGGAACTTTCGTCCCGAACATGTGGGGGTACAACTTCCGTTTCTGGCAAGCTGGCAAACTACCCACGACTTACACCCCAGATCACAATCCAGATCCAGGGATGTTAAAGCAAAGCGAACCCTTCCCCCCAAGACTGATTGCAGGATCTTCCTACAGTTCGCAGGCCAGGAGCTGGAGCTGCCTCTAAAAACTACAAAATGGCATGTTTCCTCAGAGGCTTCTAGCCCCCAGGGGAGGAAGCCGATGCTTTCCCCAAATACTGGTCCCAAAGTCCATAGGGCACTATCCTCTCACTTTGTCCTTGGCATGTCTATGTTGATAATTCTGGAATTGCTACAGCTGCTGGTGTTCTGGGGTCCCTCCAGACAGCTGCTGGCCCAGCCACCCTGGGGCTAAAGCCGAGACTCAGTGGACCTGTGCTCGGCTCCCCGCGTACTGCGTGCTGGGCTACAGGCTCCTAGGGTGCTGAGGTGGTCCTTCCTGCAGGGCTGCTGGGCTATCCTCAGAGGGAGGTTAGCTTCTCTCTGTCATTCTGTGGGTGCTGGGACTCTAGAATTTGTTCACAGTCCTCTTTTACATAGTTTTGAGGTGATCTGGGGGGAGAGTGGCTTGGACATGCTGTTTCTACTCCACCATCTTGGCTTCACCCCCAGCAGTTTCTACTTTAAGGGATCAAAGGGCTTGAAATATTATATTCCAGAGGTCAAAGTAGTTAAAACCAAAACTAAGAATCACCTACCCAGCAAAATTTAATATAATGCTATGAGGGAAAATATGGTTATTCAAACAAATAGAGGTCTTTCAAGCCTTCTTGATGAAAAAACCAGAGCTTAATAGAAAAATTTGACTTTTAAATATAAGAGGCAAGAGAAGCTTGAGAAGGTGAACAGGAAAAAGAAATCATAAGGAGCTTATTAAAGTTGAACTATTTACATTCCTACATGGAAAAATAATCATTGTAACTCATGAGACTTTTCTCAGTACAAGGATAGCTGAAGGGAATATATATGTATGTATAGGAGGATGTATGTGTATATAAATATATGTGAGTGTGGGCATTTGTATGTTCATGTATACATAGACAGAGGGCACAGGATGAGTTGGATATGAAAGGATGATATCTAAAAAATAATATTAAAAGGTGAGAGAAGAATTTATTGGGAGAAGAATTAAGGGAGCAATGGATCAGGGCAAAGTATCTCATGTGAAAGAGTCAAGAGAAAAGTATTACAATGGAGGGGAAAAGCAGGAAGGTGAAAGGGAATGGGAGAAACTGATTCTCATTGAATTTGGCGTAAGGATGGAATAACATGAACACTCAATTGGGTATTTTACCCCACAGCAAAATGTAATGCCAAGCAAAGGCGACTTCCAATGTTTTAAAATACTAGCATAGCTGCTCCACATGTTATTCAATGACAAATTAAGAACAAAGAAAATCAAATTAGAGTGTTCACCAATTGTAATCCAATAATTTCCAAGCACTACTCCACCCCTGGGCAGTACATTCATTTAGTCAATCACAAGTGCCCTCTTCTCAAAAGTACATTCTTTGGTCAGTCACAGAGCACAAAAAAGCAGAATATTTCTCACCCCTGGATCACAACTGAAATATCATTATAATCAGTTAATGCCAAGGCCCTTCTCAAAAGAATCAGTAGAGAGCATAAAAGCCATCTTCCCCTGAGTTGCAATAAGGTTAAGATATCATCATGGCATTTAATACCCAAAAAGAAGTCTTTTTTTCATCTTGGCAAGTTCTCAGCAATCTCTATGCCTGGGGAAACAAGGCTTAACAAGGCCACAAGATACATTGCCAGTGTCATCATTTATTCATTCTCTGTCTGCAGAACTGTCCTAGGACCCCTGAAAACATAAGAAGACCCTCGTCCAGGATTTCTGTAAACATACAACAGCAAAATCCTTCTTCAGGGCTTCTGAACCAACAGCAAGGTTCCAGGACCTCTGCAACAACAGCACTGTCCTTCACTAGTGGACAAATAAGGCAAAACAACTTCAAAAAAGACAGACAAAATACCAGCATCACAGACATTTCTCCTTAGTCCTTGGCAGCTCCGGTTGTCAGCTCTCAAAATTCCTAGGCAACTTGTACTGGCCTTCAGCAATCTTCTCTCTCTCTCTCTCTTCTCTCTCTCTGCCTCTACGATGCTGCTTCCAAAACTTTTTCTGCCTCTCTTCCTCTGCTTTTTGTGCCTCTCTAAATCGGTGTCACCAGCTCCTCCCAGTTCAACCCTCTCTTTTCACACCACAAGTGTGATTCAGAAGCTCTGGGTTTTAACACTCAACCAAGCCAATACAGGGAATCTTTAAATTCCATTACTGTTATAGGGGGTAGGGGATAAGAGGGGGGAGGATAAAAGGGAGGGAAGATTGGGGCAATGGGTAGTTAGAAGCAAACATTTTTGAAAAGGGATAGGGTCAAAGGAGAAAATAGAATAAGTGGGGGGCAGGATAGGATGTAGGGAAATATAGTGAGTCTATCACAATATAACTACTATAGAAATGATTTCGGTAACTACACATGTACAATGTATATTAAATTGCTTTGACTAATTTAAACTTCACAGAACATATCTCCTTAATAAAATGATTAGTTTTATGAAACTTAAACTCAGTCAAAAGGCCTCACCTGAAGACCTAGAAGGCCACATGTGACTTCAAGACTGCAGCTTCCCTGCCCCTGAACTAGTCTGTTCTTTAAGGTATTGTTTTCTGCAGAATGTGTGTGTGTGTGTATGTGTGTGTGTGTGTGTGTGTGTGTGTGTGTGTGTGTGTGTGTGTGTGTGTGTCCCCTTTACCAAGCTATCGATTTATTTTTCTTTATTTTCTTGTTTTGCTCCCATTTGTCTTCCTAATTTTTCCTCTACCTTTCTTACTTGATTTTAATCATCCTTTTTGAGGTATGCCATGTACTGAGACTAATTCATATTATTATTGTAGGCTTTGGATATAGAAGCTTTGACTTTGTTATCGTCTTCTGAGTGTGTGTTGTGAGCTTCCTTGTTGCCATAGAAACCTTCTATGGTCAGAATATTTTTTTCTGTTTTTTACTCATTTTCCCATCCTATTGTTTGACTTTTAACTCTTTGCTAAAGTAGGGGTCTGCTTCAAGTGTGGAGGGTGCACTATCCCAAGCTTCAAGAGTTTTGTGTATCAGCTGTTTTTAGAGATACTTCTAGAGGCCTGCATATTTTCAGTTCTTCCAAGGGAGTATGATTTAAGGAAAGGTGTTTCCTGCTCTCCTGTCCTATGCTCTGATCTGTCAGTAAACACAAGCACTTTTTTTTTTCTGTCCTGAAACCCATGGAAAGTCCCCACTCTATTGTGGTCACCAGCTCTGGTGTGCTTGTGTTCCTCCTCATGCTGTAACAGTCACCCAGGTTGGGTCCCTGATCTGAATATGGACAAAGCAAAAGAGTCCTGCCTCAGTGCTTAGTGAGAGATATCTGTAATATGCTTCTGACCAGTAGTTCTACCCCTCAATTAACATTTCAGTGCCCCACAGAATTCAGTAAGATTCAATGGTTCCAAGTAGATACCAATATATATTGGTAGAGAGAATTTTCTCAGTAGGAATTAATAACACTAAAAAACAAAACAAACAACAATAGCAAAAAGAGAGTAAAACGATTTTCTAGCCCAAGACAACTTTAAAGGTCATCACAAATGGTCTGTCGCATCAGGGTGAGAGAGGAGCACAGTACAGCACAGGCTAGAAAATCGTTTCACTCTCTTTTTGTGTTGTTGTTTTTTTCTACTCTAGAATTTTTTTAGAGTCATTATTTAAAGGTATTTGAAGGATTTGGGGGACAAACCCAGGCAAGTCTCTGCCTCTACTCTGCCATCTTGTCTCCACCCCCCCTCAATTAACATTTCAGTGCCCCACAGAATTCAGTAAGATTCAATGGTTCCAAGTAGATACCAATATATATTGGTAGAGAGAATTTTCTCAGTAGGAAATAATAACACTAAAAAACAAAACAAACAACAACAACAACAACAACAAAAAACCCTTTGAATGTCATAGGAAATCTGACCAAGCAAATTATCATACATAATTTCAGAGGATCACTGATGAAGCATGGTACACAAGTCCTGGGTTAAAGGTGATTGATTCGGTATAAAAAAAAATAGACATATTTTTTTCAACAATCAGAGAATTTGCTTTTCTTGACTATGAATAATTGTTTAAAATGTCTTTTTTTCCTTTTTTTCTCTGTGTCTCAGTGGGATAGCGGTAAGGTAAAACAAAAAAACGAACAACAACTTCTGTTCATTAAATTATAATAATTGTTAAAGGAAGTAAGGTAAAATAGAACCTATTGTAACCAAATTGATGACATTTAAGTATAATGTACTAAAAACTTACTTTAGACCAATATAACTTCTAGTTTTTAAGAAGGCCTTATTATTATTTTAAGTATTTAGCAAGACAGAGTTAAATATTGAACATTTATGGTAAATATGTGTATTTCTAAGTAAGAAGCAACATTGGCATCAACATCATTATCATAGATAATAGTATTTATGTAGCACCTACTACATACCAGAAACTGTACTAAGCTCTTCACAAATATATCATTTGATCCTAAAAACATTTCCAGATGATGAATTATATCATTAGCCTCATTTTATAGTGGAGAAAAACAGAGATAAATAGAGGTTAAATCTCCTGCTGAGGATCATAGAGTTAGTAAGTGACTGGGGACAGATTAAAACTCAGTTCTTCCTGACTCCAGGTCGAGATCTCCATTTCACCAACGATGTGCTACTATATAGATTATGTATTTCACACCTCTCATTTTATGGATGGTAAACTGATCCTGATATATTAAAAGGTTTGTTTAAGTTTACAGAGCATCATTTCCTTGTAGAGTTAGGTCTAAAACCCAGGTCTTTGTATTCACAGTTCACAGCTCTGTTTAGTATACCTACTTCACAATCATCAAAAATTAATATTTACAGAATACTTAATATATTCAGGGAAATGAATGAGGTGCTGAACAATAAAGGTCTATAGTCCTTATATTCATGATCCTTCAATTCTAATTAGCATCTAGTCCTGAAATTTAGTTGTTATAGGGAGCATCCAGAGATGACAACAATGACAACAAAAACAACAACAAAACTGTAACTCCCTTCATGAAGCAGGTCAGCACCTTTTCTTCAAATCAAAATCTGAGAGTAACCCTGAGCCCTATGAAATTGAGTGAGTTTTCCAGGGTCGTATACAGAGTTTCTGTCAAAGGGAATATTTTCACTGTATTAATGGCCAACTCTCTATCCACTATACCATATTGTTCCTCAATAGACCTTAGCGATAGTAATTTATCCAATTGTACTATCTCTGAAATATAAGTATTATCCATTAAATATTTTTAGAGAGCTGGCAGTGTAATATCATTGTCTTTCTGACTAGGATGAGGTGCTTTACATTTCAGTGACCTTCTTCAGGGTGTCATTTTCTTCCAAATATTGTTGCTAGATTGATCATCAGGGCAGCAGCTGATAGATATTTTCTTAAATGAAAGGATCAGCAATTTTACACAGCTCAGTGCAGTGTTCGTAGTAAAGGCCTCCAAGTAATGAATTCTGGTAGAATTGACAACATACACTATCACAATCACCTCTCCCAATGCCATCTCCAATTCCTCCAACAAAGTAAAAATAGTATCTTAATCTTAAAAATTTTCATATCATTTTTCTGTCCCTCTTCTTGGCATTTATCACTTTCTCCCTTGTGCCATAGCTATGTATATGATTTTCCTACCATTTATATTGTAAATTTCTAAAGATCAGAAGTTTTATCATACCTGTCTAAATTTCCAGTGCTTAGAACAGTTCCTTACACATGGTGTGTGCACAATAAAAGTTCATTGACTGGAAGAGATTAACTACTATTTTGCACTTTCAGGCCATGTAACAGCTTAAGAAAAAATTCTCCATGCCGTCAATAGGTATTCTGTGCATTTTGGACCAATAAGTTGGTTTTTGTTGTATTTATATGAGCATGTATAATAACGCTAAAGCATGCTATTGAAGGGGAAATATTTATAAAAATACACTAGTATTTTTAGTTCTCTTTGTGTGAATCATTGAAATTTCTGGGTTAACATTAAACTTGATAAGCTGTATTGTATGAATGTAATGGAATACTATTGTGCTTTAAGAAATGATGAGCAGACAGACCAGAAATACCTGGACTCATATGAACTGATGCTGAGTGAAGTGAGAAGACCTGGGAGAACATTGTACACAGCAGCAATGACATTGTACAAAGATTAACTATGATAGACTTGCTTCTTCTTAGCAATACGATGATTGAAGACTTCCAAAAGTTTCCTGATGGAAAATACTGACCATAACCAGAGAAAGAACTATAAAATGTGAATGCAGATCAAAGCATACAAATTTCATTTTTTTGTTTTTTTTTCTTGTGTTTTTTCCCTTTTCTACTGATTCTTCTTTCATGAGAAAACTAATGTGGAAATATGTTTAATGTTATTGCACATGTATAACCTATATCAGATTGCTTATTGTCTTGAAGAACAGGGAGGGAGAGAGGGAGAAAAATTTAGAACTAAAAATTTTACAAAAATGTATGTTGAAACCTATCTGTACATGTATTTGGAAAAAGTAAGACACTATTAAGGACAAAAATAAAATAAAATACACATTGCACTTAATCGAGATGGGGTGAAAAAATCTCAAGGGATAGTAAGTTGTGAAGAAAAATGGCTCATACAATCCTGTAGTATGATAAATGACAAAAACCAATGTCTGTCATGTTCTACCCCACAATATCATCCATGAGAGTGAGAGGAAAAGTTGCGAATATCACAAATAAGAAAACAAAAGACAGAAATGAGTTAAAATAAAATCAGTCATTTAATTTCAAAAAGAGAAAACTCACTTCCCCTCCCACCACAATCATCAAGCTAATTAGCTTCTCTAGTGAGACCTTATAAGTCAAGTTTCATCCTAGAGTGGATTTTAGTGTCACAGTTAAAAACCCTCTTAAGAAAAAATTTCTTTAGAGAAATATTGAAGGATCCTAAAGTCTTCTATTAAAATAGTCTCTGACATCTGTGTTTATTATTCTGAGTCTGACAAAAGATGTAAATATGTGCAAAAGTCAGTGACAATGATGGCATGTTCCCTTAATTCCAAGCTATAAAAATGATAGTGTCAAGAGATGTAGCTTATGTAAACAAAATTTTTAATTGTATTCAATTGTTGTTTAATGGTAGACCATATTATATTCATAAGAAAGTTGGTAATTGTTTTCATATGGTATTATGTGGCTTTAATTAACACTTGAATCACAGTGTATGTATCTTAAAATAAGATGAAAATAGTGTATACTTAAAAGGTGAAGCACTCTACATAAAATCACAACAACGAAATCAATAGAAAAACTAAATGGAGAAAAAGCTTTTAAGGGACTAAAGCTTTTATTGAAGAATTACTGAAAATGAAGTGAATGTATTTTGGTTTTCACTTAGGCAACAGACCCTGGCTAATTGATAATAATGACTGGTACTGTTTTTTGTTAATGAGAAAAAATATTCTGTAGATTAAGGACTTTGATATAAAATCACAATTTATCACAAAACTATACATATATGCATATGTATAACATACAGATAGTATATATAGTATATTTATCAACAACATTCATTTTACATTTATATTATTTGCTTTAATGTATCATCTTATATAGTGATAAAGTGACTTAAAATTGTTATTATAAGTGTTATAGTTCTGACCTTGTTCCATCTTTCTAACAATATGAGGTCACTGAATAGAGCAGTCAGTGGATATATTTAATGTTTAGGTGTGTTAGAAAAGAATAGCAATTTAAGTGTATATGAAATTCTGAAGGTCAAATTAGTGAGGTAACTCCATTCAGAAAATGCAAAATTTTCAGATAATGACAAACTAGGTTGAAATATTTAATATTAAAAAGCCCGATGGTTTTATCCTATTTTGTATTCCACAATGCCTTTGCCATTTTAGTTTGGTACTGAATTATTTTATTCCACAAGAAAAAGTAAAATTTATTACTTTTGTAGTAATAATAATATCTTTTCCCCTGCTCCTAGCTATTTTTGTAATTTATTTTAGCCTCACTAGAGATTTTTATGGTAAAAGAAAAATTGCAGGATCTTGCATAGGTTTTTTACATGATCACCAATATAAAAGAAGAATATGATTTTTTCAGGTTCTTCACCTAAAGCTATCAAAACGAAAAGTCATCATCTTTCTTCTCAAATTCCTACTCAATCTTCCTCCTTCAAACTTTTCTGAACTGATATTTTCAAACTTTTAATTGATTGCATATTTAGTTTTTTCTTTCTCTCTGTGTCTCTGTCTCATTCTCTATATCTCTTCCCTCTCCATCTCTATCACTGTCTCTGTCTCTGTTTCTATCTCTTTCTCCCAATAAATTTAAATATTTTAATGTGTCAAATCACAATGACCAGTGTAATGTTTTCATTTTTCCTTTAACCTGTTCTTAAGGAGGTAGAGCAACAAATGTTGTGAAAAAAAATGAGCTTTGCATTTTTCCCTTGTACCCAATCACACTTCAGTTCCTGGGGAGTACACAGAGAAGCAAAATGTAATCCACTAAGTGACAGATACAAACACCATATCAATTTTTAACTGTCACCTTCCAGGCAATTTAAGCAGTGAGCAGATATGCTTAAAAAAATGACATTTTCTATCGACTTAATAATAGAGGATTTGGGAGAGACCAATATCTGTGAGTGGAAAGACCTGGAATTTGGAGGTTAGAATAACATGTCAAGTAAATTCAACTAATCTCTGCTTAGAAAGGACAGCAAAGAAGTGAGACTGAAATATTATGAGAAAAGTCATGGGAGACGCTGCATGTCGGAATATCCTCATTGGCCCTCTCTTGGAGAGGAATCTGTGCTTTTAGAGGAGCAGAAAATAATCAACCTCTAGAATTAAATTTTATATTAGAAGACTATGTAAACACAAATTTAGGAAACAAAAAAGAATTGCAGTGTTATTCTGAGCAATCATATATAAGCTAGAGTAGAAACATTTATATTTGACTATTTTTATTTTATTTATAGTTGAGTTTTTAACATGCTCATAGTTGAGTAAAATGGGACATCTTTATTCTTGACCTAAAACTTCATAGGTAATCAGAAAATAAAAAGGAGGGCATGGTGGCAAAGAAAACTGAATTTTGTCAGAAGCAGGGTAGGAGGTGGGTATATATTTCAAATGATGTAGTTTCCACTCACACCACAATCACTGCTAGAAATGTCATTGGACCTGGGAGTTGGAGGTGTGTTAGGGGAGGTTATCATTCTTTGATCAACTACACATGTGTCCATTATTAATAATGGTCAGTTAGTGCCTTATTAGGTAAGATAAAAACTTCATACAGTCATCTCCAAGACACTAGGACCTAGTTTGTGTTGGGCATTTTGTCATGCTATTGACTAACTCTCTACATCAGGATAAAATTTTTAAAAATCTCTATATTTTGACCTCTAAATATACTGACTATCCTCCAAACCCATGAGAGTTAATACATTTGAGGGAGTTGTTTTGGGGTTCAACTGAAAGGATTGAAAGGAATATGGCTATAAGTAGTAGAAGCAGTAATACTAATAGTGTTGAAAGTTGTGGTGATGTTGGTAGGGGTGGTAGTAGTAGTAGTAGCAGCAGCAGCAACAGCAATAATATTAGTAGTAGTAGCAGCAGAAGTAGTAGTAGTAGTAGTAGTAGTAGTAGTAGTAGTAGTAGTAGTAGTAGTAGTAGATGTATTTTTGGAAAAGTAATAATAACTAGCAATTATATAACATTTTACAAATATTATCTCCTTTTATACTCAAATTAACCCTGGGAGATAAGTCTTATTACTATCCTCATTTTATAGTTAAAGAAACTCAAGTAGATAAAAAGTGAAAAAAATGCCCACAGATATGTGACTAGCCAGATGTGAAGTCATCTTCCTGATTAAATATCCAGAGTGCTATTCACTGGGCCACCAAGCTGCCTTCAGCTAGGGGTACTTCAGTATATCCTAATTTCAGCCTTCTTTATCTAACTAGCTCGTATCCCATCCTGTTGACATTTAATATCCCTATTTTTTATGTACTTCTCCCTTAAAAAATAATCAAATAAATATTCCCATGGGTATAGAAATGGGTATCACACTCTATGTGAATGACTACTAGACCAAAACTCTCTCTCTCTCTCTTATATATATATATATACATATATATATGTATATATATACATATATATATAACTATATATATATAGTTGCTCCTCATTAGAAAGTAATCTCCATGATCTTTATTTACAAAAATATTTAGAGCAGCTCCTTTTGTGGTGGCAAAGAATTGGAAATTAAGGAGATATCCATCAATTGGGCAATGGCTAAACAAGTTGCGGTATATGAACGTAATGGAATACTATTGTGCTATCAGAAAGCAAATAGACTTCATATTCACTTGGAGAGACTTATATAAACTGATGCTGAGTGAGAAGAGCAGAACCAGGAGAAATTAATACACAATTTCATAGACAATGTTTGTGTGATGACCAACTTTGATAGACTGGGCTCTTCTCAGCAATGACAAGTTATAAGACAACTCCAAAAGATTCATGATGGAAAGAGATGTGCAGGGTCTGAGAAAGAATTACAGAATTTGATTGCAGATTAAAGCAAAGTACCTGCTCTCTTTCTTCTTCTTGTTTGGTTTTGGTTCCTCTTTCCCATTGTTCATTCCATCCGTTATAATCCTTCTTTACAACCTGACTAATGTCTAAGGGGAAAGTATTTGCAGACACTATAATTGATTGCATGACACCATGGGGGAGAGGGGGGAGAGGGAGATGGAGAAAATTCGAAACTCAAGGGATTGTGGAACTGAATTTTGTACATAAAATGTAAACAAACAAATTAATAAAGAAAAAAATAAAAGAAAATAATCTCCATGAAGCTAGCAAGATTTCATCCAGTGTTTAGCATAGGGTTGACACACAGTAGTTACTTAATAAAGAATGTTTGATTAAATACTCACCAAATTTTAAAAAGAAGGTGTCTAACAACATTTTTTTCCAGGCAGAAGAACACAGTAGAAAATGTTTTGTAACAAAATAAATGCATGCCTCGTTATTTTGAATGCTATTTAATAGTAAGGAAGATCATTATATAAGCCCAACTTGTTAAGCACAACAAAGATGTGCAATTTTGAAAAAAAAAATCATTTATAAAGTGTCTAAATATAACCATTTCCAAGATTTACATAAAAAAGAAAATCTAATTCCCCCCCAAAATCCTTTTCAAATCATGTTTTAAATGTTGTTTGCATTTAGATCACAAAAGAGCATAATGTCACATTTAAGGTTGTTGTTGCTCTTGTTTTCTTTGTAAATTGATACTTCAAAATCATTCCAAATATTTTTAGACCTATACCTTGTTGAAAACTCCCTAATGACACTTCAGGGAAAAGAAAGAGAAACATTTTTCACCTAAATTTTATGTTAAACTGATAGAGCTAAGAAAATGTCCTTTAAACAGAATATTTTTAATCATTTCAATAAAATGATGATCTAGATACAAGGTAATGTACATCCCTAGTGACACATATGGAAAATGTGCAATAAACTCCGGAGAAACAAAATCAGAACTAAAGCTTCTGTCAAAAAAAAAAAATAGAATTATGTTTAACCTTCCTCTATTGCCCTTTCCTCATTAATACTATGAAGCCATGCTCCCCCAAGGAACCTACACAACTTCAGATTACTCTTTCCATGTTTAATAAAATCTGACTTTTGCTACAACGAACTTCATTTTACTGGGATTTTCTGCTTTATTTTATTGTAGAAAAAGAGGTGGGGGGCATTGACCAGGGATTTATAATACTTTTAATAAACAGGTTGTTTGTTTAAAAAACCACACCATGTGTTATAAAAAGATTTAACATACTATATGCATACATTTTAATGTACTTTCTAATGATTAATCATTAATGCAGATACACATTTCACAGTCATTACACCTTCATTTATATTCACTTTAAAAAAATTCTCATTTCAAATGAAATAGAGAAACAATTTACTGAGCTAGAGTTAAATTCCATAACAGACTATCACAAAGGAATTTCTCTTATTACACAAAATTGCTTTGGGTGTAATGGTGCAAAGGTCTCATTCATTTGAATGAGATTTTGCTTATTAAAAATAATATGCATTTATATTATGAAGTTTCTATTTCTAAGCAGATGGACTTTGTTCTCTGCTTTAAAATGATGAAGGATTCTATTACTATCCTAAAATTTTACTTTCTTATTCTCCTATCTCTCCCTGTGTTTTATTTTAAGGTTTAGGGTTATTATTAGATTTTTGAGATTTAAAAAAAAAATTTCTAAGGATAGAATATATTTGATGAATTGAGTTGAATGACAATGTTTGACAGATGTAGTTGTCTAGGGAGTAATCTCCCTTCCTGAGTTCTAGTTCAATTTGATTAAATCTAGCTTTCTTTTTTTTTTTAAATCCTGGACATAATAATCACTAACCAAATTAGCATTTCAATCTGTAAAGTAGGATAAAAAAGAGGATTTTGCAATACTGCGAATTCCTATTATTTATACCTTGACTATCTCTTTAAATATATAACAAATACAAGACAACTTTCAAGGCTGTGCTGCTTGTTCTGTTTACATTACACACACACACACACACACACACACACACACACACACACACACACACAGGTCTTTATTTTTCTATAAAACAACTCAGTTATAATCCTTCCTTCCTCCCTAATCCCAATTTTAAAGAGGAAAGTTAAGCAATAACATAACAATATGCATAATAAAAAGAACATTCCCCCCCACACACACAATGGCTATATCAGAAATATGTGTTATTATACTTCTTAATTCCATCACTTTTCTATCAGGATGTTTATAACATTTTCCATTAGTCTTATGGAATTTTGATAGGCCATTACGCTGATCAGAGCTTTTAAATCTTTCAAAGCTGTTTTTCTTCACTATATTGTGGTTATATATGTATTATATATATTTCCAGCATTCACTCACTTCATTTTGTATCTGTTCATATAAGTCTTCCGGAGTTTTTCAGAAACCATTCTTCCACTTTTTAAAGTGCACTCATATTCTATGGCCAACTCCCTCCTACCTTCCTTCCCATTTTTTTCTAATTCTTTGCTAAAAAACAATGCCACAAATATGGTTATACTCATGGTGGTTTTTTCCTCTTTTTTTTAATGTCATCATTGTATAAGCCTAGTAGTAGTACTGATAGTTTAAAGGTATTTAAAGTTTAATGACTTTCTGTGCCTGCTAGCAAAATGATTTCCAAAAAGGCAGTACAAATTCACAGTTCTAACAATAGGTCTCCGGTGTAGTGCTATCATTGCATGTCCTCTTCCATCATTTCCCATTTATGTCATCTTCACAAATCATGTGAGTTGAATGTAAATTCTCAGAGAGGTTTTTATTTGCATTTCTATAGTAATTAGTGATTAGAAGTATTTTTATATACTTTTTGAAAGCTTGATTTTTTCCCTTTAGATATTTTTTGTTCATTTCTCTTCAATATTTAACTATTAGAAAATGGCCTTTATTCATTTTACATTTTAATCAATCCCTTAAATGTATAGGATATGTAATTTTTATTAAATATTTCTTTGGAAAATTAATAACTAGTTTTCTTTCTAATTACAACTACCCATTCAGTTTGTGTGGGGTAAAAAAAAAATTAAAAAGGGGTGGCCAGGTGGCACAGTGAGTAGAGCACCAGCCCTGTAGTCAGGAGGACCTGAGTTCAAATTTGACCTCAGACACTTACCAGGAAATTTAACCATGGGACCTTGGGCAAGATACTTAACCACAATTGCCCATCAAAAAGAAAAAAAAAAACCAACTTTTTTTTTTTTCTGTCTATTCTTTCGCTCAGTTCTTATTTTATTTTATTTATTTTTTTTTTAAAGCAATTGGGGTTAAGTAACTTGCTCAAGGTTACATGGCTAGTCATTATTTATGCGTGGGTGCTCATTTTCTGAGGACGGATCTGATCTCCGGTCATCCCAACTCCGAGGCCGGCGCTCTTACTCACTGGGCCACCTAGCCGCCCCTTTAGGGCAATTGGGGTTAAGTAACTTGCCCAAGGTTACACGGCTAGGTTTTTTTTTGTTTCTATGGATTAAGTGTCGGAGGCCAGCTCGGAACACAGGTCCTTCTGATTCCAGGGCCGGCGCTCTATTCACTGCACCACCTAGCCACCCTAGTTCTTATTTTATTTTATTTTTTTATTTCACCAGATTTTGAGTTACATTTTCCCCCGTTATTCCCCTACCCACCCTCCCAGAATAGCAGTCCCACAAGATATCGCTTCCTCCAATCTGCTCTCTTCCATACCTTATCCCATACCCCCTTCGACTTTTCCATTAGAGGAAGGTGAATCTTTGTGTCCCAATGCCTGCACATCTTATCTCCCAATTATAAGCAAAACAGTATTAATAATAGTATTTATATATATTTGAAAGATTTAATTGTAAGACCTCGAATTTCAGATCCATTTCCTTCCTCCCTTATCACCCATTCCCTCTGGGGAGATAAATAATTCAGTATATGTTGTATATGGCTAGCTATGCAAAACATTATCATAGTAGATATATTGTACAAGGCTGCTTATAGTTCCCTCCAACTCATCCCACCCCCCACCTGGTCCATTCCCTACATGATCCTGTCCCTCTTCTATAGTGGGTACTACCAACCTCCCCTCGCCCCAAGGATGCCACCCCCGATCAATCATCCCTCCTCTCATCCCCCTTCCCCCTATTCTGCTGTAGGTTGAGATATCCCATTTAGTATGTATGTCATTCTCTCCCTGAACCAAATTCAATGAGAATGTGGATTTGTCTTTTTTTTTCCCTTCCTATTCTCCCCCTCCCTTGCAACCACTTCCCCTTGCTTCTTCTACATGAGATACTTTACCCTACCCTGTCTTTCCCCATCTCTTCTTGCCACTTTCCTCTCTCACCTCATAATTTCATCCCTTGAGTATTCTCCCTTCCCAACAAATTCAACCTGTGCCCTCTATCCATATACACACACATTCACATATGGATTCATATGAGCACACACCCTTCTTCCATTATTTTCATAGTGAGAAAGATATCAACACTCACAGTTATTGTTTTTCCATATAGGAATGTAAATAGTTCAACTTTGATAAGTTCCTTTTGATTTCTTTTCCCTGATTACCTTCTCAGGCATCTCTTCCTTCTTGTGTCTGGGTGTCAAATTTTCTATTCAATTCTGGATTTTTCCTCAAGAATGCTTGAAAGTCCTCTATTCCACTGAATGACCATATTTTCCCCTGAAACAAAATACTCAGTTTTGCTGGATATCTGAACCTTGGGTTCATTCTCAGTTCTTTTGCCCTCTGGAATATCATATTCCATGCCCTTCAATCCCTCAGTGTAGAAGCTGCCAGGTCCTGTGCTCTTCTGATTGCGTTTCCACAATATTGAAATTGTTTCTTCCTGGCTGCTTGTAGTATTTTCTCCCTGATCTGGGGATTCTGGAACCTGGCTATAATATTCCTGGGAGTTTTCTTTTGGGGATCTTTTTCAGGAGGTGATATGTGGATTCTTTCAATCTCTATTTTGCCCTCTGGGTCTAAAACATCAGGGCAGTTTTCCTTGAGAATTTCTTGAAGGGTGATTTCTAGGTTCTTTCTTTGATCATGGCTTTCAGGTAGTCCAATAATTTTTAAATTGTCTCTCCTGTATCTATTTTCCAGGTCAGTGGTTTTTCCCATGAGATATTTCACATTGCCTTCTAATCTTTCATTTGTTTGGATCTGCTTAACAGCATCTTGATTTCTCATAAAGTCATTAGCTTCCATTGGCTCCAGTCTAACTCTGAAGGAATGAATCTCCTCAGTGAACTTTTGAGATTCTTTTACCATCTGGCAAATTTGACTTTTTAAGGCATTCTTCTCCTCGTTGCCCTTTTGTGCCTCCTTTCCCATTTGAGTCAGTCTATGTTTTAAGGTGTTGTTTTCCTCAGTCAGGCTGTTGACCCTCATTTCATATTTTTCCTGCATCCTTCTCATTTCTCTTTCCATTTTTTCCTCCACTTCTCTTATTTGATTTTTAAAGTCCTTCTTAAGGTCCTCTATGGCCTGCACCCTGCTCATGTTTTCCCCTGGGGCTTTTAGAGCAGGACTTCTGACCTCACAGTCCTTTTCCCACTCTATGCACCCAAAAATAGGAGTCTAGGGTTGCAGTTTTCTCTTTCTTTTGCCTTGGCATGTTGCCACTTGATTACCTGACTTTTGGGCTTGTTGCCACACTATGGCTTTAAGGCCAGATAGAGGAATTTTAGTCACGAACATGTGGGGGGCAACTTCTGTTTCTGGCAAGCTGTAAACCCATCCATGGCTTCCACCCTAGATCACAATCCAGATCCAGGGAGGTTAAAGCAAAAGTGATTACCCCTCTAAGACTGATCACTGGATCTCCCTACAATTAATTGCAGGCCTGGAGCTGGAACTGCCTCTGAAAACTACAAAATGGCGTGTGTCCGCAGTGGCTTCTAGCCCCCAGGGGAGGGAGCTGATGCATTCCCCCAATACAGGTCCCAAAGTCCACAGGACACTAACCTCTTACTTTTTCCTAGGCATGTCTATGTTGATAATTCTGGAGTTGCCATGGCTGCTGGTGTTCTGGGGTTCCTCCAGCCGGCTACTGGCCCTGCTGTCCTGGGGCTAAAACCTCGGCTCACACTGACCTGGGCTCTGCTCGGCTCCACTTCCTGCACTCTGTGCGTTCCGTGCTGCTGGCTCCCAGACTACTGCACTGGTCCTTCCTGCAGGGCTGCTGGGCTGTCCTCAGCGGGAGGTTAGCTTCTCTGTGTCGTTCTGTGGGTGCTGGGGCTCCAGAAGTTGTTCAGACTCCCCTTTTACTTAGTTTGGGTGGAATCTGGGGGCAGAGTGTCTTGGATGAGCTGTTTCTACTCCGCCATCTTGGCTCCACCCCTCGAAAAAAAAAAAACTTTATAAAATATGTGCTATCACGATTATATATTTTATTCTCTTTGATATATGTCTCTTGTTTGGTCATTACCTCTGATCCTATCCATAGCTGTAGAAGTTATTTCCTTGGGGGCAGTGTCAAGATGGAGAAATAGAAACAGCACTTCTGAGGAGCTCCAGCCACCACCACGTCAAAATTATATAAAAGGGGAACTATGAATGACCTCTGGAGCTCCACAACCCACAAAATGACACAGAGAAGCTAATGTCCTGCTCAGGACAGTCCTGCAGCCAGGCAGGGAATGGCCTGCACAGAGCTCTGGGAGGTGAGCCCAGGCCTGCAGTGAGTAGTGGTTTTAGCCTGAGGGCAGCCAGACCAGCAGCCTGCTGGAGGGTCCACAGAACACCATCAGCTGTGGAGTTTCCAGAATTATCAACACATATATGCCTAGGACAAAGTGAGAGGTCAGTGGCCTATGGACTTTGGGACTGGCTGGGAGGGCACAGTCAGCTTTTTCCATTGGGGGTGAGAAGCAGCTGAGGAGCCAGCGCAGCTTGTGCCACGTTGCCACATTGCAGCTTCATCTCTTGGCTTGGGAACTGTAGGGGGATCCAGCAATCAGTCTGGGGGGTAAGCCCTCTTTCTTTACCCTTCTTGGATCTGGATTGCAGTCTGGGATGGAGGTCTTGGGGCATGTGACCACTTTGCCAGTGTGTGTGGAGGCTTCACAGAGGCCACTCAGCTAATACATCCAGAAGTGGAGAAAACGCCAATGTCTGGGATGGAAGTTCCCCTGGCTGGTGGCAAAGTCCTACTGTGGCAAAAAGCCCAAAAGTCAAGTAATTGAGTGGCAACATGCCTAGTCAAAAGGAACAAAATAAACAGAAAAATTCAACACTAGACTCCTATTTTGGGGGCAAAGAGGATCAAAGCATGGAACAGGAGGAGGACTGTGAGGTCAGAACTCCTGCACCAAAAGCCCCAAATGAAAATACAAGCTGGCTACAGGCCACAGAGGACCTTAAGAAGCAGAGAAGAGAAATGTGGGATAAATTGGGAAGAGAAATGAGGAAGATGCAAGAAAAGTATGAAATGAGAGTCAACAGCCTGACTGAGGAAAATGACACCTTAAAAATAGACTTACTCTTTGGGAGCCAAGATGGTGGAGTAGAAACAGCTCGTCCAAGCCTCTCTGCCCCCAGATTCCCCACAAACTATGTAAAAAAGGACTCTGAACAACTTCTGGAGCCCAAGCACCAACAGAACGACACAGAGAAGCTAACCTCTTGCTGAGGACAGCCTAGCAGCCCTGCAGGAAGGACCAGTGCAGCAGTCTGGGAGCCAGCAGCGTGCAGAGCACAGAGCGCAGGAGCCGAGCCAAGCCGAGCCCAGGTCCCCATGATCCCAGGTTTTAGCCCCAGGGCGGCAGGGCCAGCAGCCGGCTGGAGGAACCCCAGAACACCAGGAGCTCTGGAGACTCCTGAATTATCAATATAGACATGCCTAGGACAAAGTAAGAGGTTAGTGTCCTATGGACTTTGGGACCTGTATTTGGGGAATGCGTCAGCACCCTCCCCTGGGGGCTAGAAGCTGCTGAGGAGACATGCCATTTTGTAGTTTTCAGAGGCAGCTCGGGCTCCCAGCCTACAAATCTTGGGGAGATCCAGCGATCAGTCTTGGGGGGTAATTGCTCTTGCTTTAACCTCCCTGGATGTGGATTGTGATCTAGGGTGGAAGTTGTGGGTGGGTTTACAGCTTACCAGAAACGGAAGTTGGCCCCCACATGGTGGGGACGAAAATTCCTCTATCTGGCCTTAAAGCCATAGGGTGGCAACAAGCCCAAAAGTCAAGCAATTAAGTGGCAACATGCCAAGGCAAAGGAAACAGAAAAATGCAACCCTAGACTCCTATTTTGGGGGCATAGAGCAGGAAAAGGACTGTGAGGTCAGAAGTCCTGCTCCAAAAGCCCCAGGGGAAAACATGAGCGGGTTGCAGGCCATAGAGGACCTTAAGAAGGACTTTAAAAATCAAATAAGAGAAGTGGAGGAAAAATTGGAAAGAGAAATGAGAAGGATGCAGGAAAAGTATGAAATGAGGGTCAACAGCCTGACTGAGGAAAACAACACCTTAAAAAATAGACTAACTCAAATGGCAAAGGAGGCCCAAAAGGGCAATGAGGAGAAGAATGCCTTAAAAAGTCGAATTTGCCAGATGGAAAAAGAATCTCAAAAGTTCACTGAGGAGATTCATTCCTTCAGAGTTAGACTGGAGCAAATGGAAGCTAATGACTTTATGAGAAATCAAGATGCTGTTAAGCAGATCCAAACAAATGAAAGATTAGAAGGCAATGTGAAATATCTCATGGGAAAAACCACTGACCTGGAAAATAGATCCAGGAGAGACAATTTAAAAATTATGGGACTACCTGAAAGCCATGATCAAAGAAAGAACCTAGAAATCACCCTTCAAGAAATTCTCAAGGAAAATTGCCCTGATGTTTTAGATCCAGAGGGCAAAATAGAGGTTGAAAGAATCCACAGATCACCTCCTGAAAAAGATCCCAAAAAGAAAACTCCCAGGAATATTATAGCCAGGTTCCAGAATCCCCAGATCAAGGAGAAAATACTACAAGCAGCCAGGAAGAAACAATTTCAATATTGTGGAAACACAATCAGAATAGCCCAGGACCTGGCAGCTTCTACACTGAGGGATCGAAGGGCATGGAATATGATATTCCAGAGGGCAAAAGAACTGGGAATGAACCCAAGGGTCACCTACCCAGCAAAACTGAGTATTTTGTTTCAGGGGAAAATATGGTCATTCAGTGGAATAGAGGACTTTCAAGCATTCTTGAGGAAAAAACCAGAGTTGAATAGAAAAATTGACATCCAGACACAAGAAGGAAGAGATGCCTGAGAAGGTAATCAGGGAAAAGAAATCAAAAGGAACTTATCAAAGTTGAACTATTTACATTCCTATATGGAAAAGTAATATCTGTGACTGATGATATCCTTCTCACTATGAAAATAATGGAAGAAGGGTGTGTGATCATATGAATACATATGTGAATGTGTGCGTATATGGTTACAGTTACATATGGAGAGAGGGCATAGGTTGAATTTGTTGGGAAGGGAGAATACTCAAGGGATGAAATTATAAGGTGAGAGAGGAAAGTGGCAAGAGGAGATGGGGAGAGACATGGTAGGGTAAACTATCTCATGTAGGGGAAGTGTTTGCAAAGGAGGGGGAGAATAAGGAAGGTTAAAAAGGCAAAACCACATTCACATTGAATTTGGTTCAGGGAGAAAATGACATACATACTAAATGGGATATCTCAACCTGCAGCAGGATAGGGGGAATGGGGATGAGAGGAGGGATGATGGATGGGAGGGCATCCTTTGGGTGAGGGGAGGTTGGAAGTACCCGCTATAGAAGAGGGACAGGATCATGTAGGGAATGGACCAGGTAGGGGGTGGGATGAGTTGGAGGGAATTATAAGCAGCCTTGTACAATATATCTGCTATGATAATGTTTTGCATAGCTAGACATGTACAACATATACTGAATTACTTATCTCCCAAGAAGGAATGGGTGACAAGGGAGGAAGGAAATGGATCTGAAATTCGAGGTCGTAACATTAGATGTTTCAAATATATATAAATACTATTATTAATACTCCTTTGCCTATAATTGGGAGATAAGATGTGCAGGCATTGGGACACAAAGATTCATCTTCCTCTAATGGAAAAGTCGATGGGGGTATGGGAGAAGGTATGGGAGAGAGCAGATTGGAGGAATCGATATCTTGTGGGACTGCTATTCTGGGAGATTGGGTAGGGTAACAATGGGGAAAATGATTGTAACTCAAAATCTGGACGAAATGAATGATGTAAAACAGAAGTTAATAAAACATTTGTTTAAATAGTGAAAAAAAATAGACTTACTCAAATGGCAAAAGAGGCTCAAAAAGGCAATGAGGAGAAGAATGCCTTAAAAAGTTGAATTTGCCAGATGGAAATAGAATCTCAAAAGCTCACTGAGGAGAATAATTTCTTCAGAATTAGACTGGAGCAAATGGAAGCTACTGACTTTATGAGAAATCAAGATGATATTAAGCAGATACAAATAAATGAAAGAATAGAAGGCAATGTGAAATATCTCATGGGAAAAACCACTGACCTGTAAAATAGATCCAGGAGAGACAATCCAAACATTATTGGACTACCTGAAAACCATGATCAAAGAAAGAATCTAGAAACCATCCTTCAAGAAATTCTCAAGGACAATTGCCCAGATGTTTTAGAACCAGAGGGCAAAATAGAGTTTGAAAGAATCCACCGATCACCTTCTGGAAAAAATCCACAAAAGAAAACCCCTAGGAATATTGTAGCCAGCTTCCGGAATTCTGAGATCAAGGAGACAATATTACAATCAGCCAGGAAGAAAGAATTTCAATATTTTGGAAACACAATCAGGATAACACAGGTTCTGGCCTCTTTTACACTGAGGGACAGAAGTGTATGGAATATGATATTCTGCAGGTCAAAGGACCTGGGATTAAAACAAAGAATCACCTACCCAGCTAACCTAAGTGTCATGTTTCAGGGGGAAAATTTGGTCATTCAGTGGAATAGTGGACTTTCAAGCATTCCTGATGAAATAACCAGAGTTGAATTGAAAATTTGACATTCAGATACAACAAGCAAGAGATGCTTGAGAAGGTAAATATGGAAAATAAATCACTACAAATTTATCAAAGTTGAACTATTTATATTCCTACAGGGAAAAACCATAACTGTAACTGATGAAACTTTTCTCAGTATGAAAATAGTTGAAGAAGGGTATATGGGCATATGAATACATATTTGAATGTGTGTGTGTATATATATATATTTCAGGTATACATAGATAGAGGGCACATGTCGAATTAAATAGGAAGGGATGATACTTAAAAGGTGAGGTGAAGAGGTGAGAGAGTAAAGTGGTGAGGAGGCACAAGGAGAGATAATGGGGTGAACTTTTTCTTGTAGAGGAGGAAGAGGAAGGTGGTTGCAGGGGAGGGGAGGAATAGGAAGGCAAAAAGGCAAAACCTTATTCTCATTGAATTTGTACCAGGGAGAGAATGACATGCATACTAAACAGGGTTTCCCAACCTACAGGAGAGTGGGCAGGGAGGGGTGTGGGGGGAAGGTGTCCGAGGGGAGGGAGGGTTGGTGGAGGGAAGTTGGAAGCACCCACTTTTGAAAAGGGACAGGATCAAGGTAGGGAGTGGACGAGGTCGAATGTAGGATGCGAGGGAGGGAAATATAGATAGTCTTTTACAATATATCTACTATGGTAATGTTTTGCATAGCTATACATATACAGAATATACTGAGTTGCTTATCTTCCTTTTAAAATCAAAATTTTCTTTAAAAATATGTAAATACTATTATTAATACTATTTTGCATATAATTGGGAGATAAGATGGGCAGGTAGTGGGGCATGGGGATTTAACTCGCCCTACTGGAAAAGTTGAAGAGGGTATGGGAGAAGAGATAGGAGAGAGCAAATTGGTTGAGGGGCTATCTAGTATGACTGTTGTTCTGGGGTGGTGTGTAGGGGAAAAATAGGGAAATAATTGTAACTCAAAACCTGATGGAAATGAATGATGTAAACCAAAAGTTAATAAAGCATTTGGGGAAAAATAAAAGAAGCTATATCCTTAATCCTTTTATTTGCTTATGATTTGATATATATGCCTAGCATCTAGAAGATACTTTATAAACCCTTGTTGATTGATATAGGGATCTAGGTCATATATCTTATTCAAATTTATCTTTGTATGTGTTATATGATATTTTTCTATTCCTAATTTCTGCCATGTCACATTCTAGTTTCCCCAGTAGGTTTTGTTGTGTAATGAATCCCTCTCATTGAAAGTGAGTTCTTTGGAATTTATACTATTAAGCTCATTGGTTTTATAGATTGTATATTTAATCTGGTCAATTGATTAACTTTTAGAAAAACCAGTATCAAATCATTGTAATTATTACTGTTCTGTAGCATCTTTTCATGTGGTTCTGAATATCTTGTTTTCTTGGATTCAAATGAGACAAAATGTCAGTCATATTTGGCCAAACAGCCTCAGGGGACAAGGTTATAAATATTTTCTTTAGTGAAATCAATAATAACTACAAAGCCCTTTGGGGTTCTGGTAATTTGCAAAGTATATTCCCTTCCAAACACTTTCATTGGGAACAGGTTGACTATTTTGTTGCCCACCCTTAGTGTTAGGTACATAGTATTTATATTGTAAGCACGTGCAGTCTGCCAAGAATATTCAATCCAGAAATGTCTGGCTTGTAATCCTGGTGGTTATCCCCAAACCCATCCCTAATTCTAACAATGGAAGTGATCTCATTCACCATGAATATTGCACATTATTCTATTTGAAATTCTTTTATATTTCGATTTTCTATCTTGATTATTTGTGAATAGTTCTCTTTCATACTGATTTATTAATTCTATTCAATAAGCATTTATTAAGCAAGGTATAGTTAGGCACTAGACTACACACAAAAGGAATCTGAAAAGGTGGGGACACTGAGACAGGAAGTGAGCAAATCAATTTGTCAATCAATTATCATTAATGAAGCATCTACCATGACTTAGGCGCTGTGATGACTTTTGGGATACAAAGAAAGGCAAAAGATAATTCTCGTTTTCAAGGAGCCCATAGTCTAATGGGCCACAGAACTTGTGAACAACTTTAGATAATCACTTTCACAGTTGAGTGGAGGATTCACTGGAGTCAAGGGTCTTGAGGTAAGAATAATTCCCAGCAGGCTTGAGGTGATGAGGGCTTACATTAGAGCTGTCACTAAAATGGTGGCATGATCAGAGAAGGGAAGACCTCTATTTGAAAGAAGTTACTCTTGAAAAGTGAAATAAGCAACTACTGGAAATAGAATATATATGAGAGGTAAGAGGGAATAAGGAGTTAAGAATGATACCTAGATTACAAACTTGGGTGATTGGGAATATAATGATACCTTCAACAATAATAGGGAAATTTGGAATAGGGGATTTATTTGGAAAAGTTAATAAATTTGGGTTTGTATATGCTGAATTTGAGATGTCTATAAAACCTTCAAGATATCCAATAGGCAGTAAGATTATGGGAGATTGGGGCGGCTAGGTGGCACAGTGAGTAAGAGCTCCGACCTTGGAGTTGGGATGACCCGAGATCGAATCCGGCCTCAGAAAATGAGCACCCACACATAAATAATTGACTAGCCGTGTAACCTTGAGCAAGTTACTTAACCCCATTTGCTTTAAAAAAAAAAAAAAGATTATGGGAGATTGGAAGTCAGTAGAGAGGTTAAGACTGGACAAGTGTAATTGAGGATGACCAACACAGAAATTATCACTCTCTCTGATGAGATTACTAAGTAAAATGATACAGAGGGGGGAAATAAATGGTATAGAGTGAGACAATAAGAAGGTTTAGGACGAAGCCCTAAGAGACACCTATGGTTAATGAGTGTGTCCTAGATAAAAATCCAGCAAAGGTCACCCTAAAGGAAGAGAGAGTATCATCAAGAAGGGCATTATTGATAGTCTCAAAGGCTAAAGAGTAGTAAAAAGTAATGAGGAGGCATACTGACTCCACATCCTGAGTTCTTTCTACAGCACAAACTGTACTACTAAAAAAAAGAGGAGTTAACTTATTTTGTGAGCAGAGTTCCACTGCTGTGTGTATATATACATATATATATATATATATATATATATATATATAAATATATATATATATACATACATACAAAAAAAACCCCTTTAGGCAACTATCTGGAGTTATTTTGCTTGAAGAAGTCTATTTGTGTTTTATTTTTTATATATTTTCTTTTAGGGGGGGTAGTAGCTTGTGGAATTGTTGGAAGTACACGGCTCTAGCCATAGCATTGCATCCCCCACAAAAAAAAGAAAGAAAGAAAAGAGGATCTTTAAAGCATAATCATACTACCTATAGTTCACATTTCTATAGGCTTGTGAACTATTTTGTACTTATCAAACTTGTTCTAAAAAAATCCTTTAAAGTAGGTGTTACTAATAACCTCATTTTAGAGATGAGGAAACTGAGGCTGAGGCTTTACCAAATATCACACAGCTAATAAGAATCTGAGATCTTATTGACTCCAAATATAACACTATATGACTATATAGCACCCACATGTCTTCAGCTTGAAAAAAAAGCAAAGGAGGGAACAGAAGGAAGTTCAGAGGGAAACGATAAAGCAGGACAGATTGAAAGTAATATGCTAGATTTATTATTTAGGTTTCTTTGAAGGAAATTTGGTTCAACACAAGCATGTGGTTTATGTTTAGTTCTTTTTTTTTTTTTTAAGCAATTGGGGTTAAGTAACTTGCTCAAGGTTACACGGCTAGTCATTTGATTTATGCGTGGGTGCTCATTTTCTGAGGCCGGATCTGATCTCGGGTCATCCAAACTCCGAGGCCGGCGCTCTTACTCACTGCGCCACCTAGCCGCCCCTATGTTTAGTTCTTTTACTTGATATATGATGATAGTTTGTTTATTCTACTCATTAAATTAATAATATAAAAATAAAACATATATCTGATCATGAAAAAAGATACTGTTTTAAAGAACCGTACAAATGTGTTTCTACCAAGTCTTCTATAGTTCAGTAAAAATCATATTACAAATAGTTGATTTCTGTTTTACAATAAATTTTATGATGCTTCCTTTGGTATTTAGGTTAATGAAAGTCCCAAATCCTGCTTTTATTTTTATTTTGGTTCTAGTTAGACTGCAACATTTCTAAAGTAACATCATGACAACACAAGGATGGTATTTACTTGTATCAGACATTATATATTGAATAGGTACATATAAGATGGATATGCATGTGTGTATTCATACACAGATTACTTGGAAAGTAATCTCAGAGCATAAAAATTAGCCCCTGGAGGAAGCAGGAAAGTCTTATAGGAGGTGAGTTTTAAATACCACAAAAGAGCTAACCAGATTTTATTTCCTCTGACCCAGTTCAAATCTAAGATTGATTGAGGAGATAATTGATGTGCATCAGTAAAACATCAAATGCTATGTGGATCTTATTAGAACAGATGTTTGCTTATCCATAAAATAGACAAGCTCAGACTAGATGATCTACAGTATTTCTGAGATCCCCATGAGTCGTTGAGCTCATTTTACATTCAGTTGCTAGCTATGAATACATAATATCAAGAATAGTAAATTGGAGAATCTCAGCATTAGAAGAGACCCCAAAGGTGATCTGTCTGGTCAAAGCAATATCTGTAAAGGGATCTGTTCAAATAATTACCATTATTCATTTATATATACCTCATGACCTATAATAAAGCCATACACACCCTGCAGCAACTGCACCTGAGAAGTACTTGAATGACTAAACATGGAAGCAGTACCATATCACTTTACAGGTTCCTATACTATATTATCCTTCCTTTTTTATCTTTCTGTCCTCTAGGTATAGGCAAATACCTTTAATTCCTGCAACTGTAAGCATGGCAAGAGAGGTAACGTCAGTGACAATAAAAAGAGATCATGGAGGAGGTAGGGCTACGTCCAACCCGGATAGTTAGATCAATAAAAATAGCAAATGATAATGCAATTAATTAATAAGACTAAGAAACACCTTAGACTCAAAGTCCAGAGCATCAGCCATTTTTGTAGTTGAAAATGACTCATTCATGGAACAGATCATTGAGATACTCATGATAGTAAAAATAATAATAATATCAAATTTGATTAGGTTCAGAAAGGAATCATCCTCTGATGAGTCCCTCTCCTCATATCATTATTTTATATTTAACATTCTATGAATTTTCCATTTCATAATTCATAATTTCATATATGTATTCATAAAATTATTAGAACATTCATTTTTCTTTAGGCTTACAGAATTCATATTCCAGACAACTCTAGTTATAATCATCATTGGAGTTATTATCATCATTAATGTTGTCACTTTGCTATTCTGTAAATGCTTTACAGAAAAATTTTTTTGATGAAAATGTTTGATTTAGTGAACTCCAGATAGTCAAGGCCTCAGGAAAAATCTTTCCACTTGTTTTATCTGTTTTGGCTGTTGACATACCATGTTTGCTGGATAACTGCCAAAATTTTATGCTATGTGAGTTGAGTTTTTTAAAAAAAGGAGTCTCTTTTTAAACTAACAGTGTTAATGCACCAATAATAAAAATTATATAATTAATGAATCACTTAAAAACAGTTTAAGTTAAAAGCTATAGATACAATAGTGCATTTCCTAGATATTGTGGCAATAATTAAGGAATATATATACATAAAACACCAAAAGCATGGGAAAAGATGGTGAAAGAACATTCAAGAAAAAAATAAAAATCTGTAGGACTGAAACTGTATTACTGACTTTTTTCCCTAAATGTGACATTTAGAGTGTGTATGAATTAAATAATTGATGACTAATTTAGAATGCCTGTTGCCATAGAAAGAGGTCAGTGCTGCTATCTGTTTCAGCAATTTGTTTTAAAGAAACATTTCATGGCTCTCATGCCATAGGCTGATTTCTCTTTTGTTAAGTATCTAATAAAAAAATCTGTCCTGGACTCATTTCTAGATGACAGTTTCTAGAATATCCATAGCTTGTTAGCTGTCCAAGAAAAACAGTTGTTTACAAAATCACAGAATGTGCTTCTAGTGGCTGCACAAGCTCATCTATTTATTAAATGCATTACTCGCCTCCAGTGCTTTGCTTTCATTCATAATTGATTGAATTGGTTATTCTGAGACAAACATCATTTGTGAAGTTTTCTACTGACATTTATGGAGCTACAAAGCAGCGGCTCCTTTGGCTGCCTTTGGATTTCTTTTTCCAATATCTACACTTTCCTTAGGCAAAGTAAACCTTTAAAGGAAAACAGTAGGAAATCAACAGTTGGGTGCTGACCACTTAGTAGGATAAGATTGTCTGAAGACTCCAGGCTACCATTAAAGATCAAAAGGGACATAACATATCCCCCACACCCCAACTCCCCTTTCCTCATTTTTGCTTTTGCAGTGAAGATGCTGTTTCCATAAACAGAATGTGGAATTCATTGCTGGGCTGTGTTTTTGCTCTGTGTAGTAGTAGTGAGAGAAACATTTGGTTAGAAGCCAAAGGATACTATTTTGGGTTTAGTATAATTTTCCAGCTGTTGTTGGGGAAAGTGTGTTATACTTCCCCACCCATTACACTGACATAGTCATCTATACATTTATGTTTTGCGGCTTTCTCAAATCAGTGATGCATCTGCCACAATATGCTGCCTCCTTCCAGCAGGTGGTAAATTATTCTCTGCATAAAATGACATCATTCCCTATCCTGCAGAAAATGTGCCCTCAGAGCTATGGAAAGGGCAGAGTCCTCAGGAAAAAAAAAGAAGAAGAAACAGCACATCCCTTGTATACAGGCCCTGTATCATATTTATTGATACTACTTCCTATGTGTCAGAGAATCACCCATCATGACAAAATAGGCAAATTATAATGAGATTTAAGGTCTGAAATGAATGATTCAATGTAAACCCAAGGAAATAAAACAATTAAGAGTAATTAGCATGGTAGCTTTAGTGGCATCATTTTTGCTTATATCTTCCCGATGAGAAAATTAGGAGTTTTCCTTAGTCTTTCTCAAAATTTACATTGTAATGATAAACTATGATATGATTATAATTAAAACAACCAATTAACAATTATTTCTTAAACACCTATTTGCCAGGAACTATACCTGGTATACATTGAAAAAAATGGATGAGTCTTTGCCTTCAAGGACTTTACCCTCAATTTGAAGACAAATATTAAAATATGTGAAAAGTCAGGGGGTCATGGTGCTGAACTAACAATTAGAAAACTTGGGATAGAATCTGCTTATGAGCTATTGTTTGTGACAAGTCATCTAATCTCTCAGACCATCAGTTCCCTCATCTGAAAAAAAAAATGAAGATAACATTTGCACCATCTAACAGTATTGTAAGGAAAATACTTTGAAAATCACGAAGTGCTATATAAATTTAAGATCTTCTTACCCATTCATTGACAAACTATTCATATGAACAATAAATTGAACTGCAGTCAGAGAACGTAGATTTAAATTCCAGTTCCGCCAGTTATGAATTAAGTGATCTTGGAAAAGTCAATTAATTTTTCTACCCTTGATTTTTATTGTATATAAAATTACGTATGTGGTATTGAAGGGCCTTTCCAAATCTAAAGTTACAAAATCCTATATAGAAGATAGAGTCCTTTTTTGCAAAAGGATGTAACATTAGAAATGGGTTATTCTATGGAAAATCATAACAAAATTTTTCTCTGGAATCACAATGACTTTATAACATTTTTCCCTGAAGAAATATGCTTAATAGTCAATAAAAAGGTCTTTTGGCAGACATTCAATTCTGAAATGCATAAAAAAAATCATCCACTTAAAATAACTGAATTATATAGGAAATTGCATCAGGAAGCAGGGAACCAATTGGCTTACAAAACTCCTTAGTTTTACAGATATGAATCTATAACAAAGAACATGACATCGTAAACTAAACTGGGATATTTCAGACCTTTTTGTAGGTCATTTTCTTTTGTTGGTGAATCAAAGATGACTCCTTTGTATATTTTAATAGGAATATGTATAAATACAGAATAAGTGGACATACACATATACATTTTTGCTCCCTACAAAACATTATTTACTTAGTGATCTGCAAATTTTATAGGACAGAGCAATAACTTAGCATCACAACACCCTGCTTTCTTAATCAATTAAATCCTTGTGACTTCAAATATCCACTTCTCTTTACTCATTTAACCACCAACCTATAAAAGACTCTGATCATCTTAATCCAGGAATATTGCAGTAGAATTCTGCTTGGTCTAACTACCAATCTCTCCTCACTCCAATCTGTTCTCTACTAAGCTGCCCAAGTGATTTTCCTAAAGCACAGGTCTAATCATGTTATGTCACTGTTCAATGATATGGCTTACAGTACAATGGCTCCTCTCCATGCCAAATAAAAGAACTCACACATACATACACACGTATATACATATGCAAACATCATATATATGTATACAGATTTATATGTGTGTATATATGTATATGCGTTGCATATATGTATGTATGTGTGTATGTATTTGTCATGGAAATGTCTTCATAATCTGGCCCCAATCAATGTTTCCATTATTCTTGCATAACTTTCCTTCATAGTATAGAATCTAGCATTACCTGTCTTGTCCCTTGACCATGATCTTCTATGTCCTGATACTATGCATCTTTAATGATTGTTCCTTACACCTGGAATGTTCTTCCACATCTTTATCTTCTTGCTCCCCAAGTTTCCTCCAAACTTGAGCTCAAAATCTATGTTCTGTAGGAGGCTTTCCCAGTTCCCCTTAATGCTAGTTCTTTCCCTCCGATATTTCCTTCCATCTAATTATATTACAACATTTATATCCATAGGTGCTTGCATGTTATCTCCTCTCTTAAAATGTGAGCTCCTTGAAACCAATTTTTTTTGTAGTGCCTTTATTTGTATCCTGAGCATTTAGCACAGTGCTGGATACATAGTAAATGTTTATTATATGCTAAGGGACTGACTGAAATTCTGATTTCCACTTCTATTTATTTTTTTTAAACAAATGCTTTATTAAATTCTGTTTTACATCATTCATTTCCACCAGATTTTGAGTTACAATCATTTTCCCCCCATTATTCCCCTACCCAACCTCCCTGAATAGCAGTCCCACAAGATATCGCTTCCTCCAATCTGCTCTCTCCCATACCTTCTCCCATACCCCCATCGACTTTTCCATTAGAAGAAGATGAATCTTTGTGTCCCAATGCCTGCACATCTTATCTCCCAATTATAGGCAAAATAGTATTAATAATAGTATTTATATATATATTTGAAACATTTAATGTTATGACCTCGAATTTCAGATCCATTTCCTTCCTCCCTTGTCACCCATTCCTTCTTGGGAGATAAGTAATTCAGTATATGTTGTACATGTCTAGCTATGCAAAACATTATCATAGTAGATATATTGTACAAGGCTGCTTATAATTCCCTCTCACTCATCCCACCCCCCACCTGGTCCATTCCCTACATGATCCTGTCCCTCTTCTATAGTGGGTACTTCCAACCTCCCCTCACCCCAAGGATGCCCTCCCTTCCATCATCCCTCCTCTCATCCCCCTTCCCCCTATCCTGCTGCAAGTGGAGATATCCCATTTAGTATGTATGTCATTTTCTCCCTGAACCAAATTCAATGTGAATGTGGTTTTGCCTTTTTAGCCTTCCTTATTCTCCCCCTCCTTTGCAAACACTTCCCCTACATGAGATAGTTTACCCTACCATGTCTCTCCCCATCTCCTCTTGCCACTTTCCTCTCTCACCTCATAATTTCATCCCTTGAGTATTCTCCCTTCCCAACAAATTCAACCTATGCCCTCTATCCATATATAACTGTAACCATATACACACACATTCACATATGTATTCATATGACCACACCCCCTTCTTCCATTATTTTCATAGTGAGAAAGATATCATCAGTCACAGATATTGCTTTTCCATATAGGAATGTAAATAGTTCAACTTTGATAAGTTCCTTTCGATTTCTTTTCCCTGATTACCTTCTCAGGCATCTCTTACTTCTTGCGTCTGGATGTCAAATTTTCTATTCAACTCTGGTTTTTTCCTCAAGAATGCTTGAAAGTCCTCTATTCCACTGAATGACCATATTTTCCCCTGAAACAAAATACTCAGTTTTGCTGGGTAGGTGACCCTTGGGTTCATTCCCAGTTCTTTTGCCCTCTGGAATATCATATTCCATGCCCTTCGATCCCTCAGTGTAGAAGCTGCCAGGTCCTGGGCTATTCTGATTGTGTTTCCACAATATTGAAATTGTTTCTTCCTGGCTGCTTGTAGTATTTTCTCCTTGATCTGGGGATTCTGGAACCTGGCTATGATATTTCTGGGAGTTTTCTTTTTGGGATCTTTTTCAGGAGGTGATCAGTGGATTCTTTCAACCTCTATTTTGCCCTCTGGATCTAAAACATCAGGGCAGTTTTCCTTGAGAATTTCTTGAAGGGTGATTTCTAGGTTCTTTCTTTGATCATGGCTTTCAGGTAGTCCAATAATTTTTAAATTGTCTCTCCTGGATCTATTTTCCAGGTCAGTGGTTTTTCCCATGAGATATTTCACATTGCCTTCTAATCTTTCATTTGTTTGGATCTGTAACAGCATCTTGATTTCTCATAAAGTCACTAGCTTCCATTTGCTCCAGTCTAACTCTGAAGGAATGAATCTCCTCAGTGAACTTTTGAGATTCTTTTTCCATCTGGCAAATTCGACTTTTTAAGGCATTCTTCTCCTCATTGCCCTTTTGGGCCTCCTTTGCCATTTGAGCTAGTCTATTTTTTAAGGTGTTGTTTTCCTCAGTCAGGCTGTTGACCCTCATTTCATACTTTTCCTGCATCCTTCTCATTTCTCTTTCCAATTTTTCCTCCACTTCTCTTATTTGATTTTTAAAGTCCTTCTCAAGGTCCTCTATGGCCTGCACCCCGCTCATGTTTTCCCCTGGGGCTTTTGGAGCAGGACTTCTGACCTCACAGTCCTTTTCCCGCTCTATGCCCCCAAAATAGGAGTCTAGGGTTGCATTTTTCTGTTTCCTTTGCCTTGGCATGTTGCCACTTAATTGCTTGAGTTTTGGGCTTGTTGCCACACTATGGCTTTAAGGCCAGATAGAGGAATTTTCGTCCCGAACGTGTGGGGGGCAACTTCCGTTTCTGGCAAGCTATAAACCCACCCACAACTTCCACCCTAGATCACAATCCAGATCCAGGAGGTTAAAGCAAGAGCGATTACCCCCCAAGACTGATCGCTGGATCTCCCCAAGATTTGTAGGCTGGGAGCCGGAAATGCCTATGAAAACTACAAAATGGCGTGTCTCCTCAGCAGCTTCTAGCCCCCAGGGGAGGGAGCTGACGCATTCCCCAAATACAGGTCCCAAAGTCCATAGAACACTAACCTCTTACTTTGTCCTAGGCATGTCTATGTTGATAATTCTGGAGTTGCCACAGCTCCTGGTGTTCTGGGGTTCCTCCAGCTGGCTGCTGGCCCTGCCACCCTGGGGCTAAAACCTCGGCTCATGCGGACCTGGGCTCGGCTCGGCTCCTGCGCTCTGCGTGCTGCATGCTGCCATTTCCCAGACCACTGAGCTTGTCCTTCCTGCAGGGCTGCTGGGCTGTCCTCAGCGGGAGGTTAGCTTCTCTGTGTCGTTCTGTGGGTGCTGGAGCTCCAGAAGTTGTTCAGAGTCCTTTTTTACATAGTTTGTGGGGAATCTGGGGGCAGAGAGGCTTGGAGGAGCTGTTTATACTCCGCCATCTTGGCTCCGCCCCCGATTTCCACTTTTATTTAAGTCAAGTCAGGACATTAAGGATTTATCCTGTTCCAGGCACTGTGTCAGGGACTGGGAAGATGAATAAAGCAAAAATACAGAGTCCCTGAACCAAGTAATTTCCATTCTTTTTATGATTTTTCTTAATTTAGTGAAATATTTTATTTTTTTCAATGACATGTAACAAGTTTTTAACACTGATTTTTAAAAATTTAATTTTCAAATTATTTTCCTCCCTCCCTTGCTTTCCCCCTATTTGAGAAGACAAGCAATTTTATACAAGTTATACATGTTCAGTCATGCAAAAGATATTTCAATATTAGTCATGTTGTGAAAGAAAACTCAAAACAAAAAAATAAAAACCCACAAGAAGAATGAAGTTAAAAAGAAGTATGCTTCAATCTGTATTCAGACTCTATCAGTTATTTCTTTGGAAGAGGATAGCATTTTTCAGCATGAGGCCCTCAGAATTTTCTTAGATTTTTATATTGCTGAGAATCACTAAGTCATGCAGAATTGATCAACATAGAATATGACAGCTACAATGTACAATGTTCTTTTTGTTCTGCTCACTTCACTTTGCCTCAGTTCATGTAAGTCTTTCCATTTTGTCTGAAATTATCCTTCTTGTCCTTTGCTATAGAACAATAGTATTCTTTTTTTTTGAAGCTGAAATTGTAAAGTTTATTGTTACGCTGCACAAAGACAGTGGGCTAGATTATCTTTTTTTAAACAAATGCTTTATTAACTTCTGTTTTACACCATTCATTTCCACCAGATTTTGAGTTACAATCATTTTCCCCCCATTATTCCCCTACCCAACCTCCCAGAATAGTAGTCCCACAAGATATCACTTCCTCCAATCTGCTCTCTCCCATACCTTCTCCCATACCCCCTTCTACTTTTCCATTAGAGGAAGGTGAATCTTTGTGTCCCAATGCCTGCACATCTTATCTCCCAATTATAAGCAAAAGAGTATTAATAATAGTATTTATATATATTTGAAACATCTAATGTTACGACCTCGAATTTCAGATCCATTTCCTTCCTCCCTTGTCACCCATTCCTTCTTGGGAGATAAGTAATTCAGTATATGTTGTACATGTCTAGCTATGCAAAACATTATCATGGTAGATATATTGTACGAGGCTGCTTATAATTCCCTCCCACTCATCCCACCCCCCCACCTGGTCCATTCCCTACATGATCCTGTCCCTCTTCTATAGTGGGTATTTGCAACCTACCCTCCCCTGAGGGATGCCCTCCCATCCATCATCCATCCTCTCCTCCCCCTTCCCCCTATTCTGCTGTAGGTTGAGATATCCCATTCAGTATGTATGTCATTCTCTCCCTGAACCAAACTCAATGAGAATGCCTTTTTGCCTTCCTTTTCTCCCCCTCCCTTGAAAACACTTCCCCTTGCTTCTTCTACATGAGATAGTTTACCCTACCCTCTCTCTCCCCATCTCCTCTTGCCACTTTCCTCTCTCATCTCATAATTTCATCCCTTGAGTATCCTCCCTTCCCATCAAATTCAACCTATGCCCTATATCCATATATGTATTCATATGACTACACACCCTTCTTCCATTATTTTCATAGTGAGAAAGATTTCATCAGTCACAGTTATTGTTTTTCCATATAGGAATGTAAATAGTTCAACTTTAATAAGTTCCTTTTGATTTCTTTCCCCTGATTACCTTCTCAGGCATCTCTTGCTTCTTGTGTCTGGATGTCAAATTTTCTATTCAACTCTGGTTTTTTCCTCAAGAATGCTTGAAAGTCCTCTATTCCACTGAATGACCATATTTTCACCTGAAACAAAATATTCAGTTTCGCTGGGTAGGTGACCCTTGGGTTCATTCCAAGCTCTTTTGTTTAGCTTCTCTGTGTCGTTCTGTGGGTACTGGGGCTCCAGAAGTTGTTCAGAGTCCCCTTTTACATAATTTGGAGGGGATCTGGGGGCAGAGTGGCTTGGATGAGTTGTTTCTACTCCACCATTTTGGCTCTGCCCCCTAGATTCTTCTGGAACCTGCAAACTTCCAGACATAATATTATTCTATCACAATCATATTCACAATTTCTTCAGCCATTCCCCAATTGTTCAGATTCCCCTCAATTTCAAATTCTTAACCAGCACTAAGAAGAGCTACTATTAATAGTGTGTGTGTGTGTGTGTGTGTGTGTGTTTGTGTGTGTGTGTGTGTGTGTGTTTACTTGTTTGGGGATGCAGAAGTGGTCATGGTATTGCTGGGTGTAAAGGGCATGCTTAGTTTCATAGTTTTGGGGCTTAGATGAATTTAATGGGGGATTTCAAAATAGAAAACAGTTAAAAACTAGGGAAGAGTAAGCTCATAGTAGAAATAGAAACTTCGAGGAAAACATTTAAAGACTGAGTAACAAGGCTGAGGATATGACTCAAAGAGGGAAAATGAGTTTGGTTTGGTCACTTTCTCAAAATGGCTGTTCTGAAAAGATCTGACAAATTAAAGATTGGGGTTTCAGGGGTGTAGTAATATGCAGTGGTTACATGGAATTTGACAGATATTTGAACTATATGCACTTGGATTTAGGAAGAAATGAGTACCAATTCTTCTTCAGCTGCTTACTAAATGAATGACTATAGGCAAATCACTAAAACTGTTTGAGCTTCCATTTTCCACCTGTAAATTGGGGATAATAATAGCATCTACTTCAAAAAGTTGTCATGTAGCACAAATATGACAAAATATCTGAAGTGCTATGCAAGTTATAAAATGCTATATAAAGAGCATCTATTCTTTTTTATAATTACTATTGCATTGTTCATATGCTCCTGGTTCTGTTGTTCAGAAAGGATTCTGAGATCTAAAGAGAAAGAAACATTTGACCAATGAATGACAATAAAAACACATTTACTGCTGTGAAAATATACCTCCTCTAGAACTGTTTTTAAAATTCAGTTCTGATTTTAATTTATTTTTCAAAAAATGCATAAAATCAGAATGGGAAACAAAGGAGTCTGACACTTTAAAATTCAGCATTTAAGAAGCAAATAAGAAAAAAAAATGTCTCTGAGAGGCAGTAGGTTTGTAACTGCTGGTAGACCTGCTTTAGAAATGAACCTTATTGTATGCTAGTGGCCTATAGATTAGAATTGGGGGTTGGGACCCAGCTGAGTGGCTCCAGTAACAAGAATGGAAATAACTTATGCTAGAAACTTGGTTACCCAGGTAACTATATCTTGAGAGGAAGGTGAGCTCATGGAGGAATGTACTGTCTGTGTTGGCTTCATATTCACTGGAGGTCTTTTCTGTTCTAACTAAAGAGGAAAGAACAGAAAATAAAGACATTAGGATACACTGAATATAGTGCAGAAGAGAAAGAAAAATCCAGCAGCTGGCAATGTATTGTTTTAGCTGCAAAGAGAAATAGCAAGCTGCTTGAGGAATCTATTTTCCATAGTTTCATTATCAAAAATTGGGAAATATGACAATTTCCTCTGGTGAAACAAGCAGTGACTTGCAGTCCAATAGGGAATAGAATGAGACCTGCAGTGGCTGGGAAGCTGCTGTCAGAAATAAGAACATCCTCACAGGAAGGGAATTAGCTAATCAGATATACCTATGGACATTCGGTTCATAAACAGCTAAAGCCACACTGGCTTCCACATACCCGAATACCCCAAATAGCTCACTAGGTTGGACACAGAGAGACAAGACTCAACCCCATAACAATGTATGAAATCCCCTCTTTGGGGCCTAACTCTGTCAAGGGATTATTAAGGGCAGGAACAGAGAAAGACACATGCATAAGGAAAAGTATCTGAATAACCTAGATCACTGTGTTGACTCCTCTGAACATTTATTCATTTGGCTACACAATTCAGATATATATTATACATCTTCAACATAACAAATTATTCCTATCCTCAGCATATATTTCCAACTTTATTGGATAGTGATTCCCCTCTGCAATCAAGTCAAATTGGCCCTTTCCATCTTCTTCATGCTTTATACTCTACCTCCATCTTTCATGCTTTGTACCTGGTGATCAACACATCTCTAATATATTTATTCCTTTTTCCCTTTGGCTTGCTTCCATTATGATGGAATTCAAGTTACATTTTCTTCATGAAGCTTTTCCTAATATTTTCAACCATCACTACCTGTCCTCCCAAAATACCTTATATTTAACTACTTTGTATATATTTATTCACTTTGATTTTCCCTGGCTATATTTTTGTGCACTTATTTTCTCCACTATTAGATTATAATCTTTTATGAGTTGTATTTCATTCTTTTTATTTGTGTGCTCACTGCCTGGCACAGTGTCTGGCACATGGTAGTCTCCTTGTAATTTGTGTTGCTTGCTTCCTTGATTAATATATACATGTTGGGGACTAGTATAGAAATACAAATTCACCATAACACATCTATACCTTATTAACTTCACAACCTACTTTCGTATGAGAATAAGATATACTATTTTAAAGAGTAGTGTAATAGGTGTATTTATTCCTTTTAGCGTCCTTGTCATGTTAGTTACTTTGCTTTTGCTATTGTTATTAACATGATAAAGTTTGTAATTCACTTATAATTGGAGGCAAAGAGAATTTAAACCAGAATTAGATTGCGTAGAAATTAGCAAAATCTGAAAGAAGAAAGAAATCATATTCTTATTTTTCCTTGGCATTTAAAAATTGAAGTTATTTATATTTCACCTATTAATTTATGTTTCATACCATTTTTTCTAACTCATTCTTTTATTAGAGAGTTATATTTGTGATTTTTTTTCAAAACATATTCAAGTATGAAAGTATAGTCATCATTTCTGAGCCTTTCATATTCTGTGTCTGGAATGTAGCTTCCATTATGCTTACTCTATCCTAAGCAGGACCGTTTCTAGTTAAAAGAAATGTAGTTATGATATCAGAGAAAGAAATAAGCAGCATCTAGAAAGGAAGCTTTATAATCCAGCCTTTTCAAATGATGGCAAGTAAAACTTATTTCCTAAGTATATTGTCATGGAGACTTGGTGAATCATGAATGTTGTGTGTATAATTTCCCAAATTTCTAGAGGTTTGACTTTGGAATAACATCTATCAGCAGAGAATACCCATGATCGAGATGCAAAAAAACCCAACCAAAACAGAACAAAACAAAAAAATAAAACAAAAAACAAAAAAAACCAAAAACAAAAACAAAACAAAACAAAACAAAAAAACACCATACAGAAACAGGACTTCAAATAATATTTTTCTTTGTTTTCTTTCCAGAGCAGTTTCTGTGAAATGGGAATGCAGATGTAGGGTAAGGGATAACAGGGAATAGCATGGAAAAGAAGCAGGGTTCAGGGCTTGTAGTATGAGTATGCACAAAAGTGTGGAGAAATGTGGTGAGATGAGTCTGGAAAGAAATGATCACTTCAGGGAAGCAGATCAGACATTGTGGAGACTATAGGAATTTATGCCCAAAACCTCTCTTCCTCCTATTCTGTGGAGACCTATGAGTTGGGGGTGGGCATATCTGCCCTTACTGTGCATCAAATTACTTCATTTCCTATTTCCCCTCCACCTGGTGAGAAGACTAATGGGAAAGCAATGACTTTCACCATCAACACCACCAATCTTATCCTCTCTGTAGCCATTATGACCTGCAAGTGGAAATTTGATGTTTTAAATGCTTATTTGAATCTAAAAGCTATTTTAAAATTGCTTGTTAAAGTATACACAATTAAAGGGGTAGAGCCAAGATGGCGGAGTAGAAACAGCATGTCCAAGCCACTCTGCTCCCAGATTTCCTACAAACTATATAAAAGGGGACTCTGAACAACTTCTGGAGCCCCAGCAACCACAGAACGAAACAGAATAGCTATCCTCCCACTGAGGACAGCCCAGCAGCCCTGCAGGAAGGACCAGCGAAGTGGTCTGGGAGCCATCAGCATGCAGTGCACAGAGCATGGGGAGCTGAGCACAGAGAGCCGAGCCCAGGTCCCTGTGAGCCGAAGTTTTAGCCCCAGGGTGGCAGGGCCAGCAGCAAGCTGGAGGGACCCCAGAACACCAGCAGCTGTGGTGATTCCAGAATTATCAATATAGACATGACTAGGACAAAGTGAGAGGTCAGTGCCCTATGGATTTTTGGACCAGTATTTGGGGAACGTGTTGGCTTCCTCCCCTGGGGACGAGAAGCCTGTGAGGAGACACGCCATTTTGTAGTTTTCAGAGGGAGCTCCAGCTCCTGGCCTGCGAACTGTAGGGAGATCCAGCGATCAGTCTCAGGGAGTAATCACACTTGCTTTAACCTCCCTGGATCTGGATTGTGATCTGGGGTGGAGGTTGTGGGTAGGTTTCCAGCTTGCCGGAAATGGAAGTTGCCCCCCCCCCCCAGGTTTGGGACGAAAATTCCCCTATCTGGAAGCAAAAAGCCATAGTTGGCAACAAGCCCAAAAGTCAAGCAATTAAGTGGCAACATGCCAAGGCAAAGGAAACAAATTAAACAGAAAAATACAACCCTAGACTCCTACTTTGGGGGCAAGAAGGGTCAAAGCATGGAGTGGGAATAGGACTGTGAGGTCAGAAATCCTGCTCCAAAAGCCCCAGTGGAAAACATGAGTGGGTTGCAGGCCACAGAGGACCTTAATAAGGACTTTAAAAATCAAATGAGAGAAGTGGAGGAAAAATTAGGAAGAGAAATGAGAAGGATGCAGGAAAAGTATGAAATGAGGGTCAACAGCCTGACTGAGGAAAACAACACCTTAAAAACAGACTAACTCAAATGGCAAAGGAGGTCCAAAAGGGCAATGAGGAGAAGAATGCCTTAAAAAGTCGAATTTGCCAGATGGAAAAAGAATCTCAAAAGCTCACTGAAGAGATTCATTCCTTCAGAGTTAGACTGGAGCAAATGGAAGCTAATGACTTTATGAGAAATCAAGATGCTGTTAAGCAGATACAAACAAATGAAAGATTAGAAGGCAGTGTGAAATATCTCATGGGAAAAAACCACTGACCTGGAAAATAGATCCAGGAGAGACCATTTAAAAATTATTGGACTACCTGAAAGCCACGATCAAAGAAAGAACCTAGAAATCACCCTTCAAGAAATTCTCAAAGAAAATTTCCCTGATGTTTTAGAACCAGAGGGCAAAATAGAGGTTGAAAGAATCCACCGATCACCTCCTCAAAAAGATCCCAAAAAGAAAACTCCCAGGAATATTATAGCCAGGTTCCAGAATCCCCAGATCAGGAAGAAAATACTACAAGCAGCCAGGAAGAAACAATTTCAATATTGTGGAAATGCAATCATAATAGCACAGGACCTGGCAGCTTCTACACTGAGGGATCAAAGGGCATGGAATATGATATTACCAAGGGCAAAAGAGCTGGGAATGAACCCAAGGGTCACCTACCCAACAAAACTGAGTATTTTGTTTCAGGGGAAAATATGGTCATTCAGTGGAATAGAGGACTTTCAAGCATTCTTGAGGAAAAAACCAGAATTGAATAGAAAATTTGACATCCAGATGCAAGAAGCAAGAGATGCCTGAGAAGGTAATCAGGGAAAGGAAATCAAAAGGAACTTATCAAAGTTGCACCATTTACATCCCTATGTGGAAAAACAATAACTGTGCCTGAGGAAATCTTTCTCACTATGAAAATAATGGAAGAAGGGTGTGTGGTCATGTGAATACATATGTGAATGTGTGTGTATATGGTTACAGTTATATATGGATAGAAGGCATAGGTTGAATTTGTTGGGAAGGGAGGATACTCAAGGGGTGAAGTTGTGAGGTGAGAGATGAAAGTGGCAGGAGGAGATGGGGAGAGACAGGGTGGGGTAAACTATTTCATGTAGAGGAAGCAAGGGGAAGTGGTGGCAGGGGAGGGGAAAAATAGGAAGGCAAAAGCACATTCTCATTGAATTCGATTCTGGGAGAGAATGACATACATACTAGGTGGGACATCTCAACCTATAGCATAATGTGGGAAGGGGGAGGAGATGAGGGATGATGGATGGGAGGGCATCCTTGGGGGGAGGGGAGGTTGGAGGTACCCACTATGGAAGAGGGACAGGATCAAGTGGGGAATGGACCAGGTGGGGGGTGGGATGAGGGGGAGGGAATTATAAGCAGCCTTGTACAATATATCTACTCTTATAATGTTCTGCATAGCTAGACATATACAACACATAATGAATTACTTATCTCCCCAGAGGGAATGGGTGACAAGGGAGGAAGGAAATGGATCTGAAATTCAAGGTCTTAAGATTAAATGTTTCAAATATATATAAATACTATTATTAATACTCTTTTGCTTGTAATTGGGAGATAAGATGTGCAGGCACTGGAATGCAAAGATTCACTTTCCTCTAATGGAGAGGTCGAAGGGGGTGTGGGAGAGGATATGGGAGAGAGCAGATTGGAGCTAGCGATGTCTTGCGGGACTGCTGTTCTAGGAGGGTGGGTAGGGGAAAAACAGGGGCGGGGGATGATTGTAACTGAAAATCTGCTGGAAATGAATGATGTAAAACAGAAGTTAAATAAAAATGCCTTTTGACTTTAAAAAAAAAAAGTATACACAATTTAAGACAAACCTAATAGGATTAAAGATGCAGAATTGGAAAGATTCTTAGAGATTATGTCAATCTCCTCAATTTATAAATAAACCAGGGAAGGGGAGAGCTAATGGCTAGTCTGAGGTCACATAGGTATTAAGGACTGAGAATTTTATTTCCTGATTTTAGGATTAAATGGAAAGTAAACTGATAAAAAAAAAAACCCATATGAACTGCTAAAATGGAAGAAACCCCATATCTTAAAATGGGACCCTGAATGCGCAAGAGTGATAACAGTTTACAAAGATTATAACAGCATTCATTTCCAGGGGGAGAAGTCTGAAAACTGGAATAATGAGACAAAGTTCTCAGCTGGTCAAAGGGGAATAGGAAAAGGGCAAGTTATTTCTACATATTTGGAATATTTGTGACTATTTGAGATAGTCATTGTTAAGAAGGGGTTTTAAGGAGAAACACAATATATTAGAAGTTAGGGAAGAGGGGGTCCAGGGAGAAGAAAATTGCAAATATAACAAATCAAAAAGCAGGATATTTGGTGCTTTTTGGATGAGGCAGAAACCACAATGTCTGCTTCTCTTTAGACAAAGGTTTTTTGTGATATTTTTCATAATTATAATTATTACTATATTGTGTATATGTACACTGCTCTCATAATATAATTGCAGAATTTTCAGACTTGAAGTTATCTCAGTAGCCATATAGTATAGCCTACATCCAACAAGACCCCTTCTTCAAGCAGTGACATATAAAATTTCTCAAAGATATCTAAGGAGGAAGTAGCCACTACCTCACAAGACACTATTGGAAAACTCTCATTTTTAGGGCATTTTTCTTCTGACTTCAATCTTATTTATCCTTTTGCATTTTAAATCATTATCTTTGTTTCTTACTATTAAGTTCAAATAGAACAAAACTAATTCCCTTTTCTATATGAAAGTCTTTTAAATACTTGAAAAGCATTGTGTCATCTCCTCTGAGTCTTTTATTATCAAGACTTTACAGTCTCATTTCCTTTAACATGACCTGTACCTTTTCCTTTCTCTGGAAGTTCTTTACTTTTATGGTATGATTCCTGGAAGTGAAACAATACCCCAAGTTTAGTCTGATCAAGGAAGAATACATAGGGATGATCACTCACTTCTTCTTGAGAACTACACATCTCTTAATGTAACCCACAGTATAGAGTTTTCTTTCTGTTTTGTTTTGTTTTTGACTAACAGATTATATAGCAGATTCATTGTATATAAAATATACAGAAAACATTGAATTGTTTTGGTTTTGGTGTTTTTTTTTTTTTAAGTTTCCCCTATCATTTGCTTAGGAAGTTATTTTTTTTTTTACATTTAACTATTTGTTCATTGAACTATACATTTATTTGCATATATTGCATGTTATCTCAATTCAGCTCTACCCTGCCAAAAAACAAACAAAACAGAACAACAACAACAACAAAAAAACCTTCTAATGATCTTCACTTTGTCATCTGGGTTATTGGCTGGCCTTTCTAGCTGTGAATCATCTGGAAATATGTATAGTAAACAACCTCTATTCTTACCCAAACAATTGATAAAAAAAAATAAGTAGCACTTGCCAAGGATAGAACCCTGTGGCATTCCACTGGATACCTCCTGCCCATCTGATATTGAAACACTAATGATTGCCATTCAGTTAGGATCAGTAATTCTAACTTTATTATCTTTCAATCCACATTTTTAAGAATAGGAAAAAAGGAAAAAAAAATTAACAAAATTATTTGCTAGAGTCTAAATAAACTATATCTTTAGCATTCCATTATTATGATAATCTAGTTGCCCTGTTGGTGAAGAATATAAGATTAGTTTTGCACTACATATTCTAGATAAAGGTATTCTGGCACTCTGGAACAAATTGTTTTTGTTTGTTTATTTCTTTCTTCAATTTTCTCCCCATATGTCTATTAGTTGTCCCTATAAGGCAACATCCTAATGCTTTCCCAGGATTTGAAATCAAGTTCGCTAATGCCTTGTTGTGCCTTTTCAGAAACTTGGATCATTTAGTCTTCTCTAGTCATATCATCACTTCCCATTATCTATGACTTTCAAATGCATGAGAAATGTCTCAGAAATTTCATCTTCCATCAAATTTCATCTGGGGCAAATTAGTTGAATTATCAATGGCAACTATGTGCTTAAACTATTACTTCATTACTTTACCCTGAATATTATCTCCTTGTTAGCAATTTTTTAGAACATTTTCAGAGCAAAATTCATTCACATTGTCAGAGATAAAAAGCAAAATTTAAATAAAACAAATCTGCCTTTTCTGTTGCCAGTTATTATAATCCCACCCACACCCAAAAATGCTCATACACCTTTTTTTGAGTTTCCTCTTTTCACCAATACAGCTAATCAAACTTTTTTTTTTTACTATCCTTAGTTCTCCTTGCTACTCTCAAATCATTCTGAATTTTAGAACAACTGCTATTAATTTCAAAGAGGTATTTCACAGCTCGAATGAAATTACTTCTAACTACCAGTTCCTCATTTTAATGAATAAAAGCTCCAGAATAGAATACCGTTTCCTTGTTTTACCATATTTGAATACTGAAATTGTCATTAAGACATGTCAGGTATGTGATATCTACTCTCTGCAGCTATAAAGGATGAACAGATGTATAAATAATTGAATTTCTTCAACACTACTATATTGTCTATTCCAGATTCAAGGTATGTTTCCTCTTTCTGTCCAATTGACAGTCATAAAACATAACAATAAAAACAGCAACACAAACTTCTGTTTCTTCTTCAACTGATCTTTACTCAAATGTTTTCTACTGGTGTAAAGGCTGATATTGTAAACAAATTAGGGGAGCAAGAAACAGTTTACATATCAGATTAATGGATAACAGAGGGATTTATGACCGAACAAGAGATAGAGAACATTATGAAATGCAAAATGAATAATTTTGATTACATTAACTTGAAAGGTTTTTGCACAAACAAAGCCAATGCAACAAGGATTAGGAGGGAAGCATAAAACTGGGGGAAAATTTACAACCATTTTCTCTAATAAAGGCCTCATTTCTAAAATATATAGAGAACTGTGTCAAATTTATAAGAATATAAATCATTCCCCAATTGATAAATGGTCAAAAGATATGAAGAGGTCATTTTCAGAGGAAGAAATTAAAGCTATCAGAAATGCAAATACCTAAAACAATTCCAAAGGACACATGATGGAAAATGCCACCCTCATTCAGAGAAAGAACTATGGAATTGGAATGCAAAACAAAGCAGGCTATTTTATTTTTTGTTTTTATTTTTAATTTTGTTGTTATTTTTCATGCTCATGGGTTTTCTCACTTGTTATAATTCTTCCATGCAACATGAGTAATGTGAAAATGTGTTTAATAGGAATGGATGCATAGAGACCATATCAGATTACAAGCTGTCTTGGGGAGGAAAGGGCAGAAAATTTAAAACTTGTGGGAGTGAATGTTGAAAATGAAATGTAAATATTTTAATTTTAAAAAATAGCAAATATTTTCTCCCATATTTCATGACTCTGGTTCCTAGGTTTCATCACATAAGAATTTTTTTTAGTTTAATGTAACAAAAGTATGTCTGAGAAAATCATTCACTGTTTTGCATCTTCTTTGTCAATTTTCTTGTTTTGGTATAGATTTGCTCAGTGTTCTAAGAGAAGTTATTGAGTTTAAGTCTGAGCTAGAGTTCTGACATAAGAATTGGTCATCTGAATGTGACAATACTGGAGTAGATGGGAAAAAAATAGGATTAAGGTATTAACATTGTACGAATTGAAGAACTATTAGGTTAGTGAATGATAGAAAACGGACTCCAGTAGCACATGGAACATGATCATGGAACAAATACAATTTTAGCTGACTAATCATTCAGTATGTATTAGTTATCTACTATGCTCCAGAAACTGTACTAAGTGCTGGGTATACAGTGAAAGTCGGGGAGGAAGATCATCCTATAAGCTAGCAGTAGTTCACCTAGTATAGCAGGTGGGAACAGCAAGAGTTGAGATAAGTGAATATATATAAGAGATGTTGTGAAGATAAAATGAACAAACCTTAGTAACAGAATAAATATGGGGAAGAGGTGAAGGTGGGGATAAGAATAAGGAGACAATGATTGCACCTAGGATGAGATTCTGCATGACTGAATAGATAGTAGGGCCACTGAGAAAATTATAATTTTTAAGAGGTAGATACTTGGTCATGAACACTAGTAAATTCAGTATTTGGAGTTCTCTATAAAGCATCCAATTTGAGATATCTAATAGACAATTGAAGATGAAAGCGTGGAGGTTAAAAAGATGTTAGGGTTGGATAAGTACATCTGAAAACCATCACCATAGTAGCAATGATCACATGAGCATTGAATCCATGGAGTTGAGATAATAAAAGAAATTAGTATAGGGGCAGAAGGATGAGAAAAAGACCCAGGAGAGAGTTATGTGGAACACCACAATTAGTACATGGGACCTGGATGAAGATCCAGCAAAGAAGACTAAGAGGGCAAAGTCATTTATGTGGGAGGATAACTGAAAGTATATAATGTTGTGAAAACTTAATGAGGAGAGAGTATCAAGGAGAAGAGAGTGATTAACATAGTCAAAGTCTTAGGAGAAGTCAAGAATGCCAATTGGAAGGAGGGCCTTAGATTTTGTAATTTATACATTGTTAGTCATTTTAGGGAGGGTAGTTTTGATTGAGTGATATGATAAGTCAAACTATACAAAAAAAAAAGAACTTGAGAAAAAGGAAGTGGTGACACCTATTAAAGTTGATATTCTCGAGGAGTTTAGCCACAGAAAGAAAAAAAATAGCTACTAGGGATGATTAGATCAAGTGAAAGATTCTGGGTTTTGGTTTTGGCTTTTTTCAAAATGGGTGAACCTTGGACATGTATATAGACAGTATACTATGTGTAGTAGCCAGGAGAATATGACAAGAATTAAGATAGGTTTGAATATGGGGATGCTGGACATAGTACTTTGCCGAAGAAGACAGACTAGATTAGGATCACTTGATCCTATCTAGAGGGGTTTGCTTTGTTGAGAAGAAGGGCCATCTCTTTGTATTTGATAGTTGGAAAATACATCTTGGTGTTAAGAAGTAAAGAGGAAAGGGGGGAAAAAATTCTTGGTGAGTTGCATTAAACTTCCAATGAAATATAAAGCAATAATCTCAACTAAGAAAGTGTAATGGAAATGCAAATTTAAAGATATTCCCTGTCCCTAGGCCCTTTGATTGGCTTAAGAGACTCTGAGTACCTTTCTTGATTTGAAAATATACTCTTGGGGGGCAGAGCCAAGATGGCGGAGTAGAAACAGCTCATCCAAGCCACTCTGCCCCCACATTCCCCCAAAACGATGTAAAAGGGGACTCTGAACAACTTCTGGAGCCCCAGCACCCACAGAACGACATAGAGAAGCTAAACTCCCGCTGAGGACAGCCCAGCAGCCCTGCAGGAAGGACCAGCTCAGTGGTCTGGGACCTGGCAGCATGCAGCACGCAGAGCGCAGGAGACGAGCCGAGCCCAGGTCTGCATGAGCTGAGGTTTTAGCCCCAAGGCGGCAGGGCCAGCAGCCAGCTGGACGAACCCCAGAACACCAGGAGCTGTGGCAACTCCAGAATTATCAACATAGACTTGCCTGGGACAAAGTAAGAGGTTAGTGTCCTATGGACTTTGGGACTGGTATTAGGGAATGCGTTGGCTCCCTCCCCTGGGGGCTAGAAGCCGCTGAGGACAAACATCATTTTGTAGTTTTCAGAGGCAGCTCCCGCTCCCAGCCTGCAAATTTGTAAGGAGATCCAGCGATCAGTCTTGGGGGGTAATCGCTCTTGCTTTAACCTCCCTGGATCTGGATTGTGATCTAGGGTGGAAGTCAGGGGTGGGTTTACAGCTTGCCGGAAACGGAAGTTGCCCCCGACACGTTCAGGACGAAAATTCCTCTATCTGGCCTTAAAGCCATAGTGTGGCAACAAGCCCAAAAGACAAGTAATTAAGTGGCAACATGCCAAGGCAAAGGAAACAGAAAAATGCAACCCTAGACTCCTATTTTGGGGGCATAGAGCAGGAAAAGGACTGTGAGGTCAGAAGTCCTGCTCCAAAAGCCCCAGGGGAAACCATGAGCCGGTTGCAGGCCAAAGAGGACCTTAAGAAGGACTTTAAAAATCAAATAAGAGAAGTGGAGGAAAAATTGGAAAGAGAAATGAGAAGGATGCAGGAAAAGTATGAAATGAGGGTCAACAGCCTGACTGAGGAAAACAACACCTTAAAAAATAGACTAACTCAAATGGCAAAGGAGGCCCAAAAGGGCAATGAGGAGAAGAATGCCTTAAAAAGTCGAATTTGCCAGATGGAAAAAGAATCTCAAAAGTTCACTGAGGAGATTCATTCCTTCAGAGTTAGACTGGAGCAAATGGAAGCTAATGACTTTATGAGAAATCAAGATGCTGTTAAGCAGATCCAAACAAATGAAAGATTAGAAGGCAATGTGAAATATCTCATGGGAAAAACCACTGACCTGGAAAATAGATCCAGGAGAGACAATTTAAAAATTATTGGACTACCTGAAAGCCATGATCAAAGAAAGAACCTAGAAATCACCCTTCAAGAAATTCTCAAGGAAAACTGCCCTGATGTTTTAGATCCAGAGGGCAAAATAGAGGTTGAAAGAATCCACCGATCACCTCCTGAAAAAGATCCCAAAAAGAAAACTCCCAGGAATATTATAGCCAGGTTCCAGAATCCCCAGATCAAGGAGAAAATACTACAAGCAGCCAGGAAGAAACAATTTCAATATTGTGGAAACACAATCAGAATAGCCCAGGACCTGGCAGCTTCTACACTGAGGGATTGAAGGGCATGGAATATGATATTCCAGAGGGCAAAAGAACTGGGAATGAACCCAAGGGTAACCTACCCAGCAAAACTGAGTATTTTGTTTCAGGGGAAAATATGGTCATTCAGTGGAATAGAGGACTTTCAAGCATTCTTGAGGAAAAAACCAGAATTGAATAGAAAATTTGACATCCAGTCACAAGAAGGAAGAGATGCCTGAGAAGGTAATCAGGAAAAAGAAATCAAAAGGAACTTATCAAAGTTGAACTATTTACATTCCTATATGGAAAAGCAATAACTGTGACTGATGATATTTTTCTCACTATGAAAATAATGGAAGGGGGTGTGGTCATATGAATATATATGTGAATGTGTGTGTATATGGTTACAGTTATATATGGATAGAGGGCATAAGTTGAATTTGTTGGGAAGGGAGAATACACAAGGGATGAAATTATGAGGTGAGAGAGGAAATTGGCAAGAGGAGATGGGGAGAGACAGGGTAGTGTAAACTATCCCATGCAGAAGAAGCAAGGGGAAGTGGTTGCAAAAGAGGGGGAGAATAAGGAAGGCTAAAAAGGCAAAACCACATTCACATTGAATTTGGTTCAGGGAGAAAATGACATACATACTAAATGGGATATCTCAACCTGCAGCAGGATAGGGGGAAGGGGGATGGGAGGAGGGATGATGGATGGGAGGGCATCCTTGGGGTGAGGGGAGGTTGGAAGTACCCAGTATAAAAGAGGGACAGGATCATGTAGGGAATGGACCAGGTGGGGGTGGGATGAGTGGGAGGGAATTATAAGCAGCCTTGTACAATATATCTACTATGATAATGTTTTGCATAGCCAGACATGTACAACATATACTGAATTACTTATCTCCCAAGAGGGAATGGGTGACAAGGGAGGAAGGAAATAGATCTGAAATTTGAGATCGTAACATTAAATGTTTCAAATATATATAAATACTATTATTAATACTCTTTTGCTTGTAATAGGGAGATAAGATGTGCAGGCATTGGGACACAAAGATTCACCTTCCTCTAATGGAAAAGTCGATGGGGGTATGGGAGAAGGTATGGGAGAGAGCAGATTGGAGGAAGCGATATCTTGTGGGACTACTATTCTGGGAGGTTGGGTAGGGGAATAATGGGGGAAAATGATTGTAACTCAAAATCTGGCGGAAATGAATGATGTAAAACAGAAGTTAATAAAGCATTTGTTAAATTAAAAAAAAAAAAAGAAAGAAAATATACTCTTGGGGCGGCTAGGTGGCGCAGTGAATAGAGCGCCAGCCCTGGAATCAGAAGAACCTGAGTTTCGAGCCGGCCTCCGACACTTAATCCATACAAACAAAAATCTAGCCTTGTAACCTTGGGCAAGTTACTTAACCCCAATTGCCCTAAAAGGGCGGCTAGGTGGCGCAGTAAGAGCGCCGGCCTCAGAGTTGGGATGACCTGAGATCAGATCCGGCCTCAGAAAATGAGCACCCACGCATAAATAATGACTAGCCCTGTAACCTTGAGCAAGTTACTTAACCCCAATTGCTTTAAAAAAAAAGAAAAAAAGAAAATATACTCTGCCCCCTAATAGGCTGAATGTGGTCACATGGAGTCTGTGGCAGGATGCTTGGCTTTCAGGATTGCCCACACCTTGTTGCTTTGTGATTGGACAGTGGGTCAAGAGGGCTGTGACATTCTCTGAGCCAGGAGAAGGCTATACAATCCATGATCTGAGGCTTTGCTTTGGGGCTCTCTTTGAGAAGAATTGTGTGATTTGACCAGATGAGACTCTGGGCAACTGTTGTTGAGAGCCCCCTGGCTTTGAAAACCCAGATGTTGATGCTTCCCTCTCTGGTAACTGTGATTTGGTATTGATAATGGTTGGACAGTTCGGAAGCCTGTCTGCTTGATCTGTTTGTTTCTTTGTTTTAAAACTTCTGTCTGTATACTCTGAAGTTCAGGATGCTGACTTTTTTCCCCTGAACTAGGTAATATATGTTTGATTGATTAAAGTAAGCTTGTTAAATCATTTTGAGTTGCTTTCCTTTAGAAAAGCAGATCTAAGAACCTGTGCTGGCAGCTATCCTGGGGATGTTGGGGCTTGCTGCTACAGAGAGTTGGAAGGGGAAGAACCATGGAGGCTTGAGGAGATATGAAAAAGTTTTTAAGAGCCAGTGTAGTGAAAGTGATCATTGATTAGGTATGTATAAAATAATGGCATTGCCATAATGAGAGCTAAGTTAATTTTACATAATATAAATTAATATTGGACACCATCAGAAAGTTTTCATTTTCTCCAGATCCATTCTTCAGCATGCATATAGGAGTAAAAACAATTTTGTTTTTAGGCCTAAGCTAAGGTTAGATTTTTAGGTGAGAAGATGCACAGTCTGACTCAGAAAATGAAACTGTCTCTTAGAAATGTGAATCAGGAATTAAAAAGGCAGATTTCATAAGTGCATAACAGAGAAACAACACTTCTATATATTTTCATTTATTGTTAAGAGAAGAAGAAGGAAAAAGAGGAAATGAGCTGGTGGTGGAGAAAGAGGAGAAGAGGAAGAGGAGGAAAAAGAGGATGAAGGAAGGATGGAAGGGGATGATGGAAGAATGGAAGTTCAGGAGAGAAGGAACGCAGGAGAGAAAGAAAGGAAAGAAGAGAGAGATGGAGAAAAAAGAAAGGAAAAAAGGAAGGAAGGGAGGGAGGAAAAAAGAAAGAATAATAGGGTTATCCCTATGACCCTCAGAGAGCCTGAAGGTGGCTTCATAGTGGTAGCCCTTTGTTAGCAACACAGGCTTACCATTACAAGGATAGGTTGTGATGAGCAAGTTATCCCAGAGAATGACTTTCCAGTCTAAAAAACATCACAAGTGTTGATTGATTGATATATAATATTTCACCTGTTTTCCTATTTACCCTATATTCATTTATAACATTTATTATACTCTTTAGTCAATTTACATTAAGTGGAATGTAATTAGATAAACTAACCAGAGGGGAAAATTTATAACCAATTGACTTTTTACATTGATGGGTGGCTCTGGTGGCCTTTATAATATTTTAAAAGAGAGTAGCACTGCTGTTGTTGTTATATTTAAGTGTAAGGCATTTAGAATTTAAGTAAAATAAAAATGTCATATTGACCATCAAATATCCAGAATAAGTTGTTGCAAGGAAGAAAGCAAACATGACAATGTTTTTTGGGTTTGTGTTTGCGTGAGTGTGTACATGCATGAGAGAAAGATAAGTAGCACATGCATGTTTAGTGTCATATCTTTTCGAAAATTTAATCCAGAAAAAATTTTGTTAGGGTTAGTAGTATTGACTACTTAGTAAAATAATATTAATCTATACGTCATAGACTGCCTTAGTCAAGTTATAGTGCTTCAAATCATATATTACAGAGTTGATGATTCCTTTCTTCAGATAAATCAACCAGAACAATAAGTGAAAATAAAATAAGCACTATTAATTTTAAACAAATATGAAAGGTACTTAGTATGAATAAATCCTAGATTTATTTAGTTAGATATCTTAATATATATAGAAGGTAATAAAATAGTTTAGAATGCTATAAAACTGATTCAATTGGTAATATTAACAAATGGTACTGGTACTTCCATGGATTATTTTCTATATATGTTTGTAAAATTTCCTTCCAAAAATTTAATATTTAACATAACTTAACAGTATTAATCACAATATATACATCATATAATAAAATTACAGAATTTCAGAGCTCATTTTAAAAGTCTGCTTTTTAAAAAAATAATCATATTTTATTTTTCCCCAAATCATGTAAAAACACTTTTTGCAATACTTTTTTTTTAGTACTTGGGGTTACAAAGGCACTCCCTTCCTCTTCTCCAGTCCCTCATTCAGAAGGCAAGCAATTTGGTATAGCTTATACATGTGTAGTCATGTAAAACATTTCCATAATAGTCATGTTGTAAAAGAAAATATAGATAAAAAACTCAAGGAAAATGAAGTAAGAAAATATGTTTCAATCTGTGTTCAGATGTCATCAGTTCCTTTTTTGGGAATGGATAGCATTTTTCATCATAAGTCCTTCAAAGTTGTCTTGGATCATTGTATTGCTCAGAAGTAGCTAAGTCATTCCTAGATGATCATCTTTCAATATAACTATTAATTTGTACATAGTACATTTCATTTTGCATGTCTTTCCAGGTTTTTCCTGAGAGTATCCTGCTCATCGTTTTTTATAGCATAATAGTATTCCATCATAATCATATACCACAAATTGTTCAGTCATTTTGATGGACATCTCCTCAATTTCTAATTCTTTGTCCCCAGGAATGAGCTGCTATAAATATTTTATACATATAAGTTATTTTTTTAAATATATTTTGGGAAACAGCTAGTAGTGGTATTGCTAGATCAAAGGATATGCTTGGTTTTATAGCCCTTTGGGTATACTTCAAAATTGCTCTACAGAAATTTTGAATCATTTCACATTTTCACCAACACAGCATTAATGTCTATTTTTTCCCACATTCCCTCAATATTAGTTATTTTCCTTTTCTGTTGTATCAGCTAATCTAAAAGGTATGAAGTAGTATCACAGAATAGTTTTAATTTGCATTTCTCTAATCAGTAGAGCATTTTTTCCCAAATATCTATAGATAACTTTGCTTACTTCATCAGAAAACTGATCGTATCTTTTGATCATTTATGAACTATAGAATGGCTCTTATTTTTATAAATTTGACTCAGTTCTCTGTATGTTTGAGAAATGAGTGTGAAACTTAGAGAAACCTACTATTTCCCTCTATCCATTCTGCTCTCCTTGTTTTTTTCCATTATCTCTCTCCTTCCACCCTATCATTCTTCAAATGTTTTGACTCTGACTACCTGCCCCCCAATCTGCACTCCCTTCTTTCTCTACCCCCTTCTCTTATCCCCTTCTCTTACTTTCCTCTAGGGAAAGATAGACTTCTATACCCAAGTGAATGTGTATGTTTTTCCCCCTTTGAGACAATTCTTATGAGAGTAAGGTTCATTCACTCCTTATCATCTTCACCATCTTCCCCTCCACTGTAAAAACTTTTTCTTTTCTCTTTTATGTGAGATAATTTACAGCCTTCTACCTCTCCCTTTTCCTTTCTCCCAGTACATTTCTCTCTCATCCATGAAATTTTACTTTGTCTTTTTAGATATTATCGCTTCATATTCTACTCACACCTGTGTACTCTCTCTCTATGTACTTCTTCTAACTACCCTAATAATGAGGAATATCTTATGAATTACAAATATCATCAGGTGAATAGTTTAACCTTAAATATCAACAAACACCCCAGCACACCCAGGATGACCTGATAGAATGAGTTATTTTGATCTGCTTTATAAAGAAAAGACAGCTTTAAAAGGGTGAACAATCCTACTTTAATTACAGAGAAAGAAGAATGTATAGAAAATGTAAGCAGATAAATTATCACAAAGACCAAGAGACAGGGCTACAGCTCTCTAAACATAGCAATATTGCTATACATATTACATACATCACTGCAATGAGGAAGCACAGGCATCTAAGCAGTTGGGGGGCTCTGAACATACTGCCACTTAAAGTCTCAACCAAGAAATCACTTAGACATTAAGTCCATTGTTATTTCCCTTTTCTGTTTCCCTCTTTATGCTTCTCTTGTGTCCTGTATTTGAAAGTCAAATTTTCTATTCAGCTCTAGTATTTTCATTTAAAATACTAGAATATTTTCTATCTCATTGAATGTACATTTTTCCCTGAAGGATTGTATTTAGTTTGGCTGGGTAGGTGATTCTTGGTTGTAATGCTAACTTCTTTGCAGTCCAGAATATCTTATTGCAAGCTCTCTCATCCTTTAAGGTAAAAGCTGCTCAGTCTTGTGTTATTCTAATGATGGCTCCATGATATTTTAAATGTTTCTTTCTGGCTGCTTGAAATATTTTCTTCTTGACCTGGGAGTCCTGGAATTTGGCTATAATATTCCTGGAGTTTACATTTGGGGATTTCTTTCAGGAGGTGATTGGTGGGTCTTTTTTCTATTTAAATTTTATCCCCATGTTATAGAATATAAGAGCAGTCTTCCTTGATAATTTCTTGGCAGATAAAATCTAGCCTTTATTTTTTTGATAATGACTTTCAGATAGTAAAAATATTTTTAAATTACCTCTCCTAGAATGATTTTTCAGGTTACTTTTTTTTCCAGTGAGCTATTTCACATTATCTTCCATATTTTATTCTGTTGGTTTTATTTGATTTTTTCTTGATTTCTCAGGAAATCATTAGCTTCCATTTGCTCCATTTTAATTTTTATGAAATTATTTTTTTCATTGAGGTTTTGTGTCCCTTTTTCCATTTGATAAAATTCTGTCTTTTAATACGTTCTTTTAATTGACTTTTTGGACCTTTTTTGTCATTTGACCTAATCTGTTTTTAAAGTATTTTTTCTTGTGTGTGTGTGTGTGTGTGTGTGTGTGTGTGTGTGTCCTTTACCAAGCTGTGGACTTGTTTTTTTTTTTCATGATTTTCCTGCATAACTCTCATTTTTCTTCCCAATGTTTCCTATACCTCTCTTCCTTGATTTTCAAACTTCTTTTTGAGTTCTTCCCTGTCCTGAACACCAATTCATCATGTTCTTGGACGCTTTGGATATAGAAGCTTTGACTTTGTTGTTTTCTTCTGAGTTTTGTTTTGATCTTTTTTTGTCACCCTAGTAACTTTCTATAGTTTTTTTTTTTCAGTTTGCTCATTTTCCCTGCCTATTACTTGACTTCTAACTATTTGTTAAAATATGGCTCACCCCCAGGATTGAGGGTGCACTATCCCAAGCTTCAGGGCCTTTGTGTAGCTGTTTTCAGAGATACTTCTAGGGGCCTGTAATATTTTAGTTCTTCCAAGGTGGTATGATCTAAAGAGAGTCTTTTGTTACTTCCCTGGCATATACTCTAGTTTGTGAGTGACCAAAACATTTGTTTCTGCCCTGGAACTACAAGGAGGGTCCCTCCTCCTCTGTGGCTGCAATCTCTTTTGTGTTGATGCTCTTCCTTGCCCTGGAACTGCAACCCATTTGCAACTCAGATCTGAGTATGGGCAAAACAAGAGAGTTCTGCCTCAGTGCCAGCAAAACGACCTCTGCAATCTCCTTCTGATTATTTGTTTGACCCCTTTACCATCTGTGGTCTGAGAACTCTAGGAGCAGTCACTACTACTTTTTATTCAGTCGCTCCCAAGGCCCACTCCTGTTTTGCTATGTCTGGGGCTATACTGGCATGACCTGTGCTGGGCTGTGTACTTCTCTCACCCTGGTTTAACAGATCTTTTCTGCTGGCCTTTTAAGTTTTCTTAGGCATGTAATTTGTTTCACTCCATCTTTTGGGGAATTTGTAGCTCTACAATTTTTAGAGATGTCTTTTAAAGGTGTTTGGAGGGTACTGGGGGAGAGCTCAGGCAAGTTCTTGCCTTTACCATGTTGGCTCTACCTCAGGGTTATTTTTACAAAATATAACCGAAACATAATCTTTTCTATAGCATCATTAATTACTGGGAACTTTTACTGGAATATCTTAGTTTACTTGGGGATTTCTCATTCTACTTTTAGAAAATTCTAATAATCAGTTTTCCCCCTAAATCTGCCTCTCCACCTCATCTAGCCATTGTCCCTAATACTTATCTATGGGGCCAAGTAGATCAATTCTAATTTCTGTCCCCAAACAGTCCTGCAATTATTTGACAGCAATCACCATGTCACCTCTAAGTGTTGTCTTCTCCAAACAAACATCACTAGATATTTTCATACATTGGGTACTTATATAGTGTAGTATGTAGTCTTCTGACCATGCCAGCTCTCCTATTTTGACTATACTGTATCTGGTCAACATTTTCTATAAAATGTTCTGGTCAGATACTTTTATTTCATAGATTTTTATTATTCCCACGAGCAAGACAGAATATTTTAGGAGTGCCATATCTCTCATTTTTTTCTTCTAACTTGTCTTTTGTATCAAAATGAATTTCTCACTATAGTTCCCCTTTTTCCTACCCAACCCTTCCTTTGTACAAAAGACCAAGAAGGGGAAAAATCATCAAAAAACTGACAAATCAGGAGTCAAGGTGGCAAAATATAGCTGCATCATTCCAACTAAACTCTCCCAGCATTCACCTCTAAATAATTTTAACATAACTCCTCAAATCAAATTTTGGAGGAGTAGAACTAATTAATAATCATAGAGAGGCTAGACCAAGAAAGTTGAGAGGTTGGCAGGAGAGGTCCATGACACCAGAATTAGAGCTAAGCTAGAGTGCTGCAGCAGTACCAGTAATGGACCATGGAATTACCCACAATATTAGAAGTAAAAGCAGCAGCTTCTTGAGGCATCCACCAAGTTATTAAGAACTTAAACAATTTTTGAGAAAGAGGGTACAGGGAACTCTTTGCTGTCACTTGGTACAGTTAGTGCTGATTGGCAACCCAATTGCCCATAAGAAGTTCTAAGTCTTAGTCCCAGGGCAGAGAGGAGCACTTATGGTCAGTTGTAAAGGAACAGGGGCCATAGTTACAAGTCCAAGGTAAAAGGAGTACTAGTTCTTGTAGCTATAGGGGCCCTTCCTGGGGAAAAAAAAAAGAGCATTGACCAGAAGACTACACAACTCCCCACTTCCTCTCACTTTGGAAATACTGAAAAATGTCAGATATCAATGACTAGATCTGAAAAGAGCACAACAAAAAAGCCTGAAATTAAAACAATGTCCCCTTACCATCAGGTGAGCAGAGAATAAATTTAAAATAAAGTTCAAAGTCAAGGAATATGCTGGGAAAATAAACAAACTCAAAAAAAAATAAAGAACTTAAATAAAAAGCTACTACAGTGAGAGGGAAGACCAAGACAAAAAGTCAGAGAAAACAACAATGAAAAAGCAATTATAAGCACTGATTAAAGGAAAATTCTAATTGGACCTAAGGCAAACAAGAATTTCTGAAAGCATTAAAGAAAGAGTCCTAAAGGACCAAAGTTGGGGGAGGGGGGAGGAGGAAGAGAGTGATACAAGATTTTGAAAACAAAATTAGTAGCATGGTAAAAGAGGCACAAGAATAATGAAGAAAATATAATCTAAAAAAAGTATTGCCTTAAGTGTTAAAAAAAAATCACCAAAGAAAAGACCTCTTTAAAAAGTAGAGTTGACCAAGTAGGAAAAATAAAAGGTAGAAAAGCTAATAAAAACTTTTCTTAAAAATAAGAAATAGGCAAATAGAAGACAATGACTCCATGAGACATCAAGAAACAATAAAACAGATTCAAAAGACTGAAAAAATGTAGAAGAAAAGGTGAATTATTCCATTGGAAAAACAACTGACCTAGAAAATGAGGCAAAGAGAGATGATTTAAGTATTATTGGGCAAACTGAAATGTAGGATAAAAAATGTTCCTAGACGTCATATTTCAAGAGATTATGAAGGGAAATTTCCCCAATAGCTTCTATCCCAGGGCAGGGGCATTGGAAATAAAATTTGAAAAATCCATTAATTACCTCTTGGAGGAAATATTAAATGAAAATATTGATGAATACATGAATATAATCACCAAATTCCAGAGCTCCATGATCAAGGAAAAAAGTATTGCAAGCAGCCAGAATAAAACTTTTCAAAAATCATGAAGCCACAAAATAATACTAGATTTAGCAGTTTTCTTGCTAAAGGAGTTAAGGGCTTGAAAAATAGTATTCTGGAAGTCAAAGGAGCTAGGATTGAAACAGAGAATAATCTACCCAACAAAACTGAATATTATATTTAAGGGGGGAGGGGAGATTAGAATAAAAGACTTTCAAGCATTCCTGAAAAAGACCAGAAGTGAATAGAAAATTTGACAAACACAATACTCAAGAAAAGTATAAAAATGCAAATATGGAGGAGTAATCATAAGAGACTGAATAAAGATAAGTTCTTTTCATTCCTATAGGGGAGGGTGATATATTGTTAAGAACTTTATCTTTATTAGAGCAGTAAAAAGGGGTTTACATATACCAGGACTGCACAACCTGTGACCCATAGGACACTTCTGGCACTCCAAAGGATTTCTGGTGGCTCACCAAAAATGAAGAGGATGTTTGCCTCTGATTTTTTTACAGGCAGCTGGAAATACTTTCTTATGCCATAAATGGCCCAGGGACTGTAAGTGCCCATGGGCCACATGTTGTGCAGGCCTGACAAATACAGAGATCTTAAGTGTGTGTTGATAGTACTGGGATGATTTCAAAAAGAAATTAATGGCTAAGATAGATGCATTCAATAGAAGAGGGAAGGGAAAGACAGAATGGCATTTTTTTTTTCAAATGAAAGAGATGCATGATGAAAAAATTTAATAGTAAAGAAATTAGAAAACTTGGGAGCCAACTAGTTTCAAGAAAGGTTAAAGGCCAAAGAATCAGGGAGGAGATTGCATAAAAATGGAAGAAAAATTTTAATGGGAATAGCATGGGGTAGAAATGGAACATAAAATTTGGGATGCATGGAAATGTTTCTGTAATCATAACCTCCCTGGTGAAATGATATGTAAAAGAGTGAGATATAACCCCCAAATGGCGCTATAATAGAAAGATTTAGAGGACAAAACCAAAAATTGTTTGGAGAGTGAAAGATGATTAAATTTTATGGGGAAACAAAGAGGCTAAAGAAGTAAAAAAAAAAAGTAGAAAGATTACAAATAAATAAAATTTTGAGAAAAAAATAAAAAGATAATTAATGAAAAAAAATAAAGCAAAAAACACCCCCCCTTATAAAGAAATAAAGAGAGAAAATTGACAAAGAAGAGAAAATAGAGTGGAAGATTGAATGAAGGATTTTGAAGAAACCTGATATTACAAAGAAGGGAGGAAATGAGAAAAATATAACCAAACAAAAGGAAGTTAAAAATAATTAAGCAATTAGCTAAAATTTCAACTAGAGTTAAATGAAGTAAAAAGTGGGGGAGGAGTTATGAGAAACGGGGGATTAAGTAGGAGGAGGAAAAAGCCTCTGGGAATGCAGTTTCTCTAGAATTAATTTAGCAAAATTAATCAAAGAGACAAAGAACTGGCATGGTAGAAGAAAGATAAAATGTTTTAATTCAGAAAAAAAAAACATCATTGAAGACACAGGTGAAAGAAAATACTTTTTAGAGTTAGCATAAATTTAAATGTGAATATATTCAAATAAAATGAAAGATAGCTACAGATTAGATAAAAAAATAGAACCTCATAATCTATTGCTTATAAGCCATACAGCTAAAGACAATACAGAAATGACTTAAAGTTAAAGGAGATAAAACCAAATTGTTCTGTGTATCAGGTGACCACAAAAATTAAGGATTGCAGTCTTGATATCAGACAAATTTTGAAAAAATATTGTATTGACAGAGATAAATAAGGAATTATATAATTAGTGACACAAAAACAATAGGAGAATTTAATGTTCTTTTTTCAGATTTGTCCAATCTAATGGGAATAAAAACAGATGGAATCCTAAAAAAAATGGGCAAATTGCTTGCGGAAAAAACAAACAAGAACTAATATGAATAGAATGCTGATATACACATGTATTACATAGATGTATATACACATATAAATATGTGTTTGTGTGGGGGGGAGTGCATCAGTATAATTTTGTACTTAGGACCATGATTTAAAGTACAGAAATTTCAAATAAATGTAATGTGGCAGAAGTAGTAAATAAATACTTTATGGGCAATAATGGAAGAAAAATAATAATCTGTTCAAAAAGCACAAACAAAAGAACAGGATCTATATAGAATATGAATATTGAAATACTTAAAAATCAATAGGATTAGTTGGAATTAAAACTATGCATATAACAAATAGTCTAAAATAAGAACATAAGAGGAAACTCTTAATATCAAAAGAGAAATAGCTATATTGGAAACCAAGAAAGATTATAGAAATTTTTTTAAATGAAAATATTTAAAATGTTAACCAACGAGAGTAGAAACAGCAGTTTCATCAGATGGAAAAATAGTATCAAAAGCTCACTGAGGAGAATCATTCCTTCAAAATTAGACTGGAGGAAATGGAAGAGAGTGACTTTATGAGAAATCAAGATGTTGTTAAACAGATTGAAACAAATGAAATAATAGAAGGCAATGTGAAATATTTCATGGGAAAAACTACTGACCGGGAAAATAGATCCAGGAGAGACAATCTTAAAATTATTGGGCTACCTGAAAGCCATGATCAAAGAAAGAATCTAGAAATTATACCACAGGAAACTCTCAAGGAAAATTGCCCTGATTTTTAGAACCAGAGGGAAAAATAGAGGTTGAAAGAATTCACCCATTACCTGCTGAAAAAGATCCCAAGAAGAAATCTACTAGGAATATTATAGACAGATTCCACAATTCCCAGATCAAGGAGAAAAAATTACAAGCAGCCAAGAAGAAATAATTTGAATATTGGGGAAACACAATCAGGATAGCACAGGATCTGGCAGCCTCTACATTGAGGGATCAAAGGGCTTGGAATATGATATTTCTGAGGCCAAAGGAGCTGGGATTAAAACCAAGAATCACTTACCCAGCAAAACTGAGTATCATGTTTCAGGGGAAACTAATGTCATTCAGTGGAATAGAGGACTTTCAAGCATTCTTGAGGAAAAAAAAAACACAGTTGAATAAAAAATTTCACATTCAGACACAAGAACCAAGAGATGCTTGAGAAAGTAAAAAGGGAAAAGAGTTCATAAGGAACTTATCAAAGTTGAACTATTTACATTCCTACATGGAAAAAATAATATTTTTTTGGAGGGCAATTGGGGTTAAGTAACTTGCCCAAGGTCACACAGCTAGGTTTTTTGTTTGTTTGTTTGTGTGTGCGTTAAGTGTCTGAGGCCAGATCCGAACTCAGGTCCTTCTGACTCCAGGGCTGACGCTCTACTCACTGTGCCACCTAGCCACCCCCCAAAAAATAATAATTTAAATGAGGAAACTTTCCTCAGTATGAAAATAGTTGAAGAAGGGTGTATGGGCACATGAATATATATGTGAATGTATTTACACGTATGCATAGATAGAGGACACAGGTTGAGTTTAATAGGAAAGGATGATACTTAAAAGGTGAAATTAAGAGGTAAGAGAGGAATATAATGAGAGGAGATTGGGAGAGACAGAATGAGGTAAAATATCTCATATAGAAGAGGCAAGGGAAAATGGTTATAATGGAGGGGAAGAATAGGAAGGCAAAAAAAGCAAAACCTTATTCTGATTGAATTTGGCTCAGGGAGAGAATGACATACACACTAAATAGGATATCTCACCCTACAGGAGAGTAGGGAGGAATGGGATGAGAGGGGGATTGATGGAAGGGAAGGCAGGAGGGAAGGGGGGGAGGGAAGTTGAAAGCACCCACTTTTGAAAAGGGACAGGATCGACACTTAATGCACACAAAGACCTAGCCATGTGACCTTGGGCAAGTTACTTAACCCCAGTTGCGCTCCAAAAAGCAAAAAAGAAAAAAAAAATTGGGCAGCTAGGTGGTGCAGTGAGTAGAGTGCTGGCCCTGGAGTCAGAAGGACCTGAGTTCGGATCCAGCCTCAGACACTTAACACAAACAAACAAAAAAACCTAGCCTTTTGACCTTGGGCAAGTTACTTAACCCCAAATGCCCTCCAAAAAGCAAAAAAAAAAAAAAAAAGTGACAGAATCAAAGTAGAAAATAGAACAATTGGGAGATGGGATAGGAGGGAGGGAAATATAATCAGTCTTTTACAATATATATACTATGGTAATGTTTTGCATGGCTACACATGTCCAACTTATACTGAATTGCTTATCTTCCCAGTAAGGGTGGGTGACAAGGGAGGAAGGGAATGAATCTGGAATTGGAAGTTTTAAAATCAAATGTTTAAAAATATGGAAATACTATTATTAATACTATTATACATATAATTGGGAAGTAAGATATACACGCATTGGGGCATAGTGATTCACCATGCCCTACTGGAAAATTCGAAGGGGGTATGGGAGAAGATATGGGAGGGAGCAGATTGGAGGAGGGAATATCCTGTGGAACTGCTATTCTGGCATAGTGGGTGGTGGAAAATGGGTAAAAAATTGTAACTCAAAATCTGGCAGAAATGAATGATGTAAACCAGAAGTTAATAAAGCATTTGGGAAAAAAAATGAACATATTTTCCTCCACTCAAAAAAAAAAATACTTTAACCAACCAAATTAAATATCAGAATATTAAATCAAGAAAAAAATTACGAATAATAACATCAGAAAAAGTCATTAGGCTCTACTATCTATTGTCATATGCCAATAATGATAACAAAAATATAGGATTATATTAAAAAATATGAAATACCCAAGAACACCAAATAGTATTCAATATTCAATAGTCAAATAATTCAGTTTGAGATGAAAATACAACTTTCTCTAATTAAATGCAAAAATAACCCTCTTTTTTCCTTAATGATTTACATGAAAATTCAATAAAATGTAAAGAAAAATGCCAGTATTAAATGAGTTATTCTTAAAAATTGAAAAAGAAAACATTCTTTTATACTACTTTTATGAGAGAAGTGCAATTATCATATCTAAAGAATGGGAAGATAAAGTAAATATTAAGAACTACAGATCATCCTTAATTAAAATTCATTTTTTAAACAAAATCTGAGGGGCACCTAGGTGTTGGAGTGAATAGAGCACCAGTACTGAAGTCAGGAGTATCTAAGTTCAAATCTGGCCTCAGACATTTGACACTCAACTAGCTTTGTGACTTTGGACAAATCACTTAATACTATTTGCTTTGCCTTCTCCCCTCAAAAATAAATTAAATCTGATCAGAAAGACATCAACTTATAGAAGAAATTATCCATTATACTTATAAGATATATACTAAAGATGCAAGAATTTTCTAATATTAAAAAATAGTAAGCAGAACTGATCATATTAAAAATACAAAACAATCCAAACTAAATGTTTATCTCTATATAGATAATTAAATACAACAATAGCAAAAATTATCAAAGTCGATTTATACTTTCATTACTATACCAAATAAACTGCCAAAATTTTTCTAAAGATGGACAAATAAAATAAAAAGTGGATAGATCATTTGTAATATCAATGACAATAATGTTAGAAGGTAAGCATAAAAAGAGAAATTGAATTTCCAGATTTTAAAGTAGCAATCACCAAAAATATTTGGTAATGATCAAAAGTTACCAAAGTAGATTGTTGGAACATATTTGAAAATGAAGAATGAGAATTTATCAAAATGTATTAACTAGTATTCAATTCACCTGAAAATAAATTACTTAATAAAGAATTACCTTTAAAAAAAAGAATTGTCAGAAACCTTGGAAATAGTTTGAAAATAATTAGGCTTAGAGCAATATGATACAGAGAATGTTAGAATAAATTCAATATTGATGTATCTTCTAGATATTAAAGATCATAAAATTATAAAGACCATAAAATTATATGAGAAACAGATCACATGCATTTCTCAGTTATGGGTAGGAGATGCATTCTTAATAAAAATAAATAAATATGCAATACAAAAAAGTAGATCGTTTGAATTTTATGAAACTGAAAAATTCTGCATAAAGAAATCTAATTCATCTAGGATAAAAAGGAGAATGATTAAATAGAAATATCTTTGCATCTAATTTCTACGATAAGAACTTGTTATACAAGATATAATTATAAATTAAACCATAACAAAACAATGACTTGTTATAAGAAATAGGTAATGCACTATTTACTAAAATGTCTATGATCTTTAACCTAGCTATCTTGCTGCTAGATTTATAGTCATGAAAGTTAAAGACAAGCATCAAAATCTCAAATAACAAAATATCTACAACGCCTCTTTTTGTACTAACAAAGAATTAGAAATGAAGTAGATGTCTGTTGATCAAGCAATGTACAAAGAAGTATGCAGTAACAGCAATGTAACAGCAATGTACAAATATTAGTAACAGCAATGACAAATATTAAGATTTCAAAGAAGTGTTGGAAGACATAGGAATTAATAAAAATTGAAGAATATAAAGCAAGGAAATAATAGAGTACTGACTACAACAATGTAAACAGAAGTAACAACACACACAAATCCAAACTATGGATTATCAGGAATATGTTTGATCTTTAAGAAGAGATATGAAAATATATCTTTCTGCTTTGTCTGTGGTGGGTGTTAGAGGGGTGAGGAAGAGGGAAAATCTACAAGTATTGAACATGGTATAAGATAAGAGATTGGTTGAAGTGTTGGTTAATTTTATAAATTATTTTCTCCTTCATTTATGTTCCAAATTAAAAAAGGTCTTTCTAATCTATGTCTTTTAGATTTTTCAGCATAGATAATTATATTTTGTCCAAGGCCATTTTTCTGCATCTAATGAAATAATCATATGGTTTCAGATGCTTTGGTTTTTAGTAAGATTAATTATTCTAATTGTTTTCCTAATATTGAATGATTAGTCCCTCATTCTTGTTGCTATGCTCATCTTAATGCATCCTTGAATAGCATTAATTTTATGCCTGACATGTCACTTGCTCTTCCATTTGAAAATTCTTGGTCCACTAAAGCCCTTGGACCTCTTAGTAAGTAAAGCATTTCTTTTGTAACTATGCTTTGCATAGGTTAAGTGACTTTTAGAAATTAGTCTGCTTATAGTTTTGTATTCTCTAGCTACATTCAATTGTGATGTTTATATATATATATCTATATATATATATATATCCTCCCCCAATACATTGGTACATACTCCTCCATGCTACTTCATTCTCTAGGGAATATGTGGGATCAAACTTAAAGTAGTTTTGTCAAAGCATTTTACCCACAGCATTCAATCCTTATGATAACATTGCTAATGAACAAATACCTCCTTTTTTTTTTTGAACTGGGCATTTTGGCTGCATGATCATTTCATTGTTAAACTGGCCCCCATTTATTTCTCCAGTTTCTATTGGAAGGCAAAAAAATCTGAATTAGATTCTGACCTTTAGTACTTATTTTCCTTGACTTCATTGAAGTTAATGCTACAGACTCTTCTGGTACTCTCACTTCAGGGTAGGAAAGAATAGAACCAGTAGAGACAAAAGGAACAGATCTATGCATCTATAGGCCATATGGTATCAGCACAGGCATTGAGATAAAGTATTAATTTTCTTCCCCTAATTTCGCTACTTATAATTTCTCTTAGATCACAGGTTCCCAACATTATATGGTCTACTATTCCCTTTTTGAAAAAAAAAAAATTATCTCCCCTCTGGGAATCTACTTTTGTTTTAACTACTTAATATTTATTTTTAGTTTACATCATTTCAAAAATATATTTTAAATAGTGCATCTTAAATTGAATAATTTATGTAAATTTGTGGTTGATTTTCTGCATTGAAATTTTGATGACACAATATTGTATCATGGAACCATATACTATAGGGCATCATGTAACTGTAAACTATATGTATTGTATTGTAGACAAGTCATTACACTCATGTATTCCTGTCAATGCATGCTGGACTACTCAGTAATGTATGACATGCTCGCCTGTCAACATTTGCTTGTTAAGACCTGCCAGTGGACCTGAGCACTGAACATTCATTTTGTGTGTTTATTTGGAAAAAGTAATGTAATCACTACAACATTAACTCTGTTACACAACAGATGAAACATGTACAAATAGCTTTTCAGATTTTATATCTTCTCTTCTTTACTTATGCTACAATAGCCCCTTTATTTTTATTCCATGTCCTCCAATTGCACCTGAGGCTACTCCTGCCCCATGCCTAGATCATTCTAGATCACCTTCCCCAGGAGGCAGTATCATCCACTTTGGAAGCCTCAAGTACATTGCTAGATTTTGTTTCCTGGGACCTGATCCAGTTCTTACAGTCATGATTTACTTTAGGCCTTAAACAGTATAATGCCTCAACCACCATAACATTGCCTTTCTGTCAACAGGCAGAAGAGGAGAGAAGAAAAAAATCCAATAAAGTTAGCCATAAGATCATTGACTTCTTCATCAAGGAAAATCTTAGTCAGAAGCATTGTAAATTGAGTTGGGCTTCTATAGCCAGATTACAGAAAATAAAGACCTTTTACACTAATATTCATTGTAGTTCAATAAGGCAGGGAAAGATACTATTTTTATCTTTTATATTATTATTTGCTTTTATCTTTGTCCACCAAATTCACAGCAAAATAAGAATCCAACATGGTGTAGACTAAAACAATGGATCACATTTAATACAATGGAATGCAATAGGGATTGATATGAATTTCTACAATGGGTTTAAAATTCATAAATTCAAGATGGGATGCCATAGCTATCAACCTGTTCCTTGGTGGGGGGCAAGTTAAGAATCAAGGTATAGAAAACTGAAAAATTTCCTTGTCAAGAGTATGACATAATGTTTAAATTTCTAATACAGATGATGATGATGACAATGATAATTTTATCCTAAACTTCAATAAGAGAGGCATACTGTCTACAAAATAAGTATTTCTTTTGCTATATTTTGTCCCATTTAAATAATTTCTGGAGTACTATGTTTTTCTAGGTACCATATTTTAGTCAGGACAAGTTGGAATATGCCCGGATGAGGTTGATATAATTGTAAAAGGATTAAAGACAATGACATTCAAAGATTAAGGGAAGCAACAGAAGTTATTTTACTTGGAGGAGAAAATAATTTATTTAGATGACAGCTGTCATATGAAAGACGGATTGGAATTAGTCTGCCTAACACTAGGAAACACAACCAGGAGTGACAGGTGAAAATTGTGAGGGAAATATTTAGTATTGATTTAAAATTTTACAAACCATTACTTAAGGATAAATTTAAATTCATTAGATTATTATTTCATCAGTGTGTGTTGGGCAAGACATTCATCTCCAGCCTTCAATTTCATGTACTGATCTAACTATATTATCTCTAAGTTCCATTTGAACTCAGTAAGTTTTTTTTTTTTCTTTTTAAGCTCCTGTGTCCTATGCACTAGGGACAGAAAGACAAGCACAAAGCGTTTCCTGTCCTCAAAAATTTTAACAAACTAATGATCCCAGTGAAGTCTTTATCTTGTATAATTCCTCTAAATTAGGAAATGGTAAAGGGGAGACTAAGGTTATACCCTATTTGACATGGCTTGTTAAGCAGAGGTTGCTTTTCTCGGGCCAAAGTAAAGCTGAGAACTGGAAACTGAACTTCTTCAAGAGAGGCCTTGCAAGTAAATAATTAACTGTTGAACTAAATTCAATTTTCTTCTATGTGGATTTCATTCAAACTAATTTATGTGCACAGACACTGTTGGAAGTGGCTAGAAATTAGCCACATATTCATTTGATTTTGTTAACTTTGCATCCAGGAAGGGACAGAATAATTAGCATGGAGGCACTGAGAGTAATGGAATAGTGGAGTCAAGGAAAAAAGTTCCAGAGGAGCATTCTAGGAGAAGGCATGTGATATACAAATGCCAGACAATGTTCAAGGAGAAAACTACAGAGCATGCTTTGAGCAGAAGTATTTTGTATGATTTAAAAAGTATAAATTTGTAAATAAAAGTAAGAATTCAAGTTGAAATGCTATAGTGTAAAATTCAATAACCCTACCAAAATATTAAGTGAAAAGAGAATATTTGTCACATTATAACTATCAGCATTTTTGAATAGTGACACAGAATACATTAAATTAAATGGGTATTCTTTATAATTACACCTTAATTTTGCTTTTCAACATACATTTTAGTTAACATTCATATGGCTTCAAAATAAAGATGAAAAACTATATATGATAGCCAAAATGAGATTCCCCCAAAACTCTACTATACTAAAAGAACTTAGAGTTTCTCTATACAATAGTACTATATCAACCTCATCTTTCTCTCTAAAAAAGTGCATTTATGAACCAAGAAGTAAGAAAATAATAGCTACTGGGCAATCAATGTGAATAACTCTCATGAAACTTTTGAATTGCTCAACAGAATAAGTCCTTAAAGACTTTATTCAGAAGTCTAATGATTAACTTTTACTCAATGCATTATTATAACAATTTTGAATATCTGATTTCCATTTCCAACAATTTTGACTATCTGATTACCTCCTATTAATTTAGAACCATAAAATTTGAAAGCATCTATTAGATACAAGTTCATTGACAGACATAAGCAAAATAACAACTTGAAAACCTTATACTCAAACAGGATAGTGAAAAAATCTAAAATATAGAAACAAAATTATTTAAGCATATACATTTGGGGTCATTTCTTCTTCACTCAATTAAGTGATTTCATCAATATGAAGAGCTCATAGTTTGGAATCTCCTTTCACTGATATAGGTCAATATCTTATTTATAATTCACAACTAGTATTGAGAGATTAAGTGATTTGCATATGTTCCAAAAGCTAGTATGGATGTGGGGCAGGAATTGAACCCATATCATCTTTACACCATTGACATCGCTCACTCCATGTCTTGGAGTTACTTTCAATTTGTGACAAGTATGATATGAAATACGTGTTGGGGTAGGCCTGAGGTGATAACCCATGTAGCTTGCTGTAAATGTCCCTTGTTCCAAATGTAATACCATATGGCATAATTATTGAAGATTAATTTATCAAGAAAAAATATCAAATAGTATTAAGTATATTTAATGAAAGAAGGGAGGAGTGACTTTTGAACCTGAAGCAAGCAGATTCTGTGGAAAGTGATTGTATCTCAAAAGACTATATTCCACACCCAGGAGAAGGGATATATGAGTCACTAAGGGACTCTAAAACCAAGAGGTCTAGGGAGTATATAAAGTCAGATATACTTTAATCTATCCTTGAGAGTGGTGAGTGATAAGAGTAGAAAGATTTGGGCTTTGAGACATGGAACACATAGTCAATTAGAGGTAATTTATTTCATTAAAGATATTTTCCTCACCCTCTGTAGATTATAATAAGTTTTATTTTTGCTGGCAAGCCTTGATGTTTTGCCTTCTGGAACATAATATTGCAAACTCTTCTCTCCAATATACTGGTGACTGATAAATCATGTGTAAAAATGACTATGATTCTTCAGTTTTTTTAATTCTTCCTCTCCCACTATTTGTAGTATTTCTCTTTGACTTTGAAAGTCTATATTTTTGGTATAATGTTACTAGGAGTTTTCACTTTGAGGTTTCTATTAAGAGGAGATAAATGAATAGTAATATAAGTAGTAGTAGTAGCAGAAGCAGCAGTAATTGCAGTAGTAGTTGTAGCCAGTTAATTAGATCAGAGCTTATTCTTAATCTTTTAATATGATGTTTAGGCTCTTTTCTTTTCTTTTGCTCATGGCATTGAGATAATCCAATAATTCAAAATTTTCTCTCCTCGATGTGTTTTTGACGACAGTTGGTTTTTTTAAATTTACTTTTAGTTTACAACATTCAGCTCCACAAGTTTTGAGTTACAACTTTTCTCCCTCTCCTCCACTACGGTGGCATACAATCTGATATAGGTTCCACAAATACCTTCACATAAAACATTAGTAAAGTTGTAAAGAAGGATTATAACCAATGGACTGAATGAGAAAAAAGGAATAAAAATAAAACAAAAAGAGAGAGCCAGTAATTTGCTTCGATCTGCATTCGGACTCTGTAATTCTTTCTCTGGATGTGGATAGCCCTTTCCACCATGAGTCTTTAGTAGTTGACTTACAGACTTGCATTGTTGAGAGGAGCCTAATCTATCACAGTTAGTCATCCCAAATACATTGTGTCTGTAATTGTGTACGGTGTTGAGGTTCTACTCCCCTCACTCAGCATCAGTTTATATAACTCTCTCCATCTTAGTATGAAGTCCATCTGATCCTCATTTCTTATAGCACAATAGTATTCCATTGCATTCATATACCACAACTTGTTGAGCCATTCCCCAATTAATGGGCATCTCCTTGATTTCCAGTTCTTTGCCACCAAAAATGCTGCTATAAATTTTTGTACATATGGGTCCTTTTCCTACTTGTATGAACTCACTGGGTTACAACCCTAGAAGTGGTAGTGCTAATTAAAAGGGTATGCACATTTTTATAACCCTTTGGGCACAGTTCCAAATTGTTCTCCAGAATGACTGGATCAGTTCACAACTACATGATCAATTCATTTGTGTACCAATTTTCCCAAATCTTCTCCAGCATTTATAAATTTCCTGTTTTGTCCTGTTAGTTAATCTGACAGGTGAGCTGTGGTACCTCAGAATTGTTTTGATTTGCACTTCTCTGATCAATAGTCACTTAGAGCATTTTTTTCATATGATTATAGATATCTCTAATTTCTTCATCTGAAAACTCCCTATTCAAATCTTTTGACCATTTATCAATTGGGGAATGACTTGTATTCTTATATCTTTGACTAAGTTCTCTGTATATTTTAGACCTGTATTAGAGACACTGGTTGTAAAAACTATTTCCCAATTTTCCACTTCCCTCCTAATCTTGGGTATGTTGGCTTTGTTTCTACAAAAATCTTTCAATTTAATGTAATCAAAATTATCCATTGTGTATCAATGCTTTCTATCACTTGTTTAGTCATAAATTCTTCCTTTTCCCATAAATTTGCCTGGTAAACTATTCCTTGTTCTCCCAGATTGCTGACTGTATCAGTCTTTACATCTAGATCTTGAACCCATTTATACTTTATTTTCATGTACAGTGTAAGATATTGGTCTGTGCCCAGTTTCTGCCTTACTATTTTCCAGTTTTCCCGGTAGTTTTGTCAAATAATGAGTTTTCATCACAGAAACTGGCCTAGCCTGGTTGTATCAAACAGTGTGTTATTATAGTCATTGACTACTGTGTCTTGTGTACCTAATCTATTCACTGATCTACTACTGTATTCCTCATACAGTACCAAGTGGTTTTGATGACTGCTGCTTTATAATACAGTTTAAAATCTGATATGGCTAGACTGCCTTCCCTACTATTTCTTTTCATTACTGCCCTTGATTTTCTGGATCCATTTTTCTTCCATATGAATTTTGTTACTATTTTTTCTAGCTCTATAAATTAATTTTTGGTAGATTGATTTGTATGGCACTAAGTAGATAACTTCATTTAGGTAAAATTGTCATTTTTTATTATATTAGATCAGCCTAACCATGAGAAACTGATGCTCTTCCAATTATTTAGATGTCCCTTTATTTCTGAGAATAGTGTGTTATAATCAAATTCATATAGTTCCTAGGTTAGTTCTAGCAGGTAGATTCCAAATATTTTATTATGTCTACAGTAACTTTAAATGGAATTTCTTTTTCTATTTCTTGCTGCTTGGTTTCATTAGAAATATTTAGGAATGACGAGGCTTTATGTGTGTATATTTTGTAACCTTCAACCTTGCTAAAGCTATTTATTATTTTAAGTGGTTCATATCATCAGCAAAGAGTGATAGCTTAGTTTTTTTTTTGCCTAATATAATTCCTTCAATTTACTTTTCTTCACTTTTTGCTACAGCTAACATCCCTACTACCAAATTGATTAACAGGGGTGATAGTGGACATTATTGTTTCACTCCCAATCTTACTGGAAATGTTCCTAGTTTTTACTCATTACGTATAATATTGTTGATGGTTTTAGATAGATGCTAATTCTTATTTTAAGGAAGACTCCATTTATTCCCATGCTTTCTAGTCTTTTTAAGAGGAATGGGTGTTGTATTTTATAAAAAGGTTTTCTGAATCTATTGAGATAATCCTACGATTTCTACTACTTTTGTTGTTGATATGATCTATTTTACTGTTAGTTTTCCTAACATTAAATGAGCCTTGCTTTCCTGGAATAAATCTTGCCTGATCAAAATGAATTATTCTGGGAATAAATTCCTGTAATCTTTTTGCTAACATTTTATTTAAAATTTTTGCATCTATGTTCATGAGGGAATTTATCTATAATTTTATTTCTCTTTTTTGGTTCTCCTTGACTTAGGCATTAATAACATATTTGTATCATAAAAAGAATTTGGCAGGCTTCCTTTTGATCCAATTTTCAAAAAGATCCTCTAAAATATTGGAAATAATTTGTTCTTCAATTTTTATAAAATTTACTCATAAATCCATCTTTCCCTGGAGATTTTTTTCCTAGGGAGTTCACTAATGGCTTTCTCAATTTCTTTTTTCTGAGATGTGGTTATTTAAGTATTTTACTTCCTCTTCAGCTAATCTGAATAATTTATATTTTTGTAAATATGAATTCATTTTACTAATATTTTCAAATTAATTCGGTAAAGTAATCCCTAGTTATTCTTTTAATTTTTTCTTCATTGGTAAATTCACCCTTTCATTTTTTTTCAAATGCTTTAATACATTCTGGTTTACATCATTCATTTCTGCCAGATTTTTTTTTTTAATTTCTGGTTTACATCATTCATTTCCACCAGATATTGAGTTACAATTGCTTTCCCCAAATTTTCCCTACCCACCACTCCAGAATAGCAATCCCACAGGATATCCCCTCATCCAGCCTGCTCTCTCCCATATCTTCTCACATACCTCCTTCAACTTTTCCATTATGGCAAGGTGAATCTCTGTGCCCCAATGCCTATATAATTTATTTCTAAATTAGATGTATAAGAGTAACAATAATAGAATATATATATATATATATATATATATATATATTTGAAACATTTTATTTTAAAACTTCGAATTCCAGATTCATTCTCTTCTTCCCTCATCACCCAATCTTGCTTGTGAGATAAGCAATTCAGTTTATTTTGTACATGTATAGCTATGCAAAACATTACCATACTAAATATATTGTAAAAGAGTGGCTATATTTCCCTCCCACCTATCCCACCCCACACTTAGTCCATTCCCTATTTTTATCCTGTCCCTTTTCAAACCTGGGTGCTTCTAACCTCCCTTGCCCCCAGCAAACCCTCCCTTCCATCATGCCTATGCTCATGCCCCTCCCCCCTACTCTCCCATAGGGTGAGGTATCCCATTTAGTATGTATGCCATTCTCTCCCTGAGCCAAATTCAATGAGAATTTGATTTTGCCTTTTTGCCTTCCTGTTCTTCCCCTCCCTTGCAACCATTTCCCCTTGCCTTTTCTGCATGAGGTAGTTTACCCTTTTCTGTCTCTTCCTATATCCTCACATTATATTACTCTCTCACTTCTTAATTTCACCTAAGTATCATCCCTTCCTATTAAATTCGACCAGTGCCTTCTTAATATGTATAACTGTAAACAATATATATATATATATATATATATATATATATATATATACATATATACACACACACACACACACACACACACACACATTCACATATGTATTCATTAGCCCATATACCTTTCTTCAACTATTTTCATACTGAGATAGGTTTCATCAGTTAGTTATACTTTCTCCATGTAGGAATGTAAATAGTTCGACTTTGATAAGTTCCTTAAGAATTATTTTCCCTGTTTACCTTTCAACCATCTCTTGCTTCTTGCATCTGAATGTCAAATTTTTTATTCAATTCTGTTTTTTTTTTTCCTCAAGAAAGCTTGAAAGTTCTCTATTCCACTGGATGACCATATTTCCCCCTGAAACAAGATACTCAGTTTTGCTGGGTAGGTGATATTTGGTTTTAATCCCAGCTCCTTTGCCCTCATGAATATCATATTCCAAGCCTTTCAATCCCTCAGTGTAGAAGCTTCCAGATCCTTTGTTATCCTGATTGTGTTTCCACAATATTGAAATTGTTTCTTCCTGGCTGCTTGTAATATTTTCTCCTTGATATGGGAATTCTGGAACCTGGCTATAGTATTTCTAGGGGTTTTCTTTTTTGGGCTCATGTTCAGGAGGTGATTGATGGATTCTTTCAACTTTTATTTCCCCCTCTGGTTCTAAAACATCAGGGCAATTTTCCTTGAGCATTTCTTGAAGGATTATTTCTAGTTTTTTTCTTTGATCATGGCTTTCAGGTAGTCCAATGCTTTTTAAACTATCTATCCTAGATCTGTTTTCCAGGTCAGTACTTTTTACCATGAGATATTTCACATTGCCTTCTATTCTTTCATTTGTTTGGGTTTCATTAACAGCATCTTGATTTCTCATAGTCACTAGCTTCCATTTGGTCCAGTCTAATTCTGAAGGAATGAATCACCTCAGTGAGCTTTTGAGAGTCTTTTTCCATCTGGCAAATTCAGGTTTTTAAGGCATTCTTCTCCTCATTGCCTTTTTGAGCCACTTTTGCCTTTTAAGTTTTTTTTAAGGTGTTATTTTCCTCAATCAGCTTGTTGACTCTAGTTTCATACTTTTCTTACAGTTTTCTCATTTCTCTTCCCAATTTTTTCCCCTACTTCTCTTATCTGCATCTTGTGGTCCTCTATGGCCTGTAGCCAGCTTGTATTTTCATTTGGGGCTTTTGGTGCAGGATTTCTGACCACACAATGCTCCTCCTGTTCCATGCTTTGATCCTCTTTGCCCCCAAAATAATAGTCTAATGTTGAATTTTTCTGTTTATTTTGTTTCCTTTACCTAGGCATGTTGCCACTCAATTACTTGAAGTTTGGGCTTGTTGCCACAGTAGGACTCTGCCACCCGCCAGGGGAGCTCCTGGCCCAAATGTTGGGTGCCCTCTCTGAAGCCACCACACACTATGGCAAGCTGATCACACACCCCAAGACCTTCACCCCCCTACTGAAATCCACATCCAAGAAGGTGAAAGCAAGAACACTTATCTCCCCTCCCCGAATGATTGCTGGATCCCCCTACTTCCTGCAGGCCAGGAGCTGAAGCTGCAACTGAAGCTGCAAAATGGTGGCTCTGACTCTGCTCCTCAGCTGCTTTTTGACCCCAGGGGAAGAAGCTGACTTGCTCCCAAATACTCATCCCAAAGTCCATATGTCACTGACCTCTCACTTTGTCCTAGGCATCTATGTGTTAATAATTCTCAAAACACCACAGCTGCTGGTGTTCTGGGGTCCCTCCAGCTGGCTGCTAGTCTGGCTGCCCTGGGGCTAAAACGTCTAACTGAGGCAGGCCTGGGCTTGGCTCCCAGAGTGATGTGCTGGCTGCTCCCTGCTGGGCTACCAGGCTGTCTTCAGGGGGAGGTTAGCTTCTCGCTGTCATTTTGTGGGTTCTGGAGTTCAAGAGGTTTTTCAGAGTCCCCATTTATATATATTGGAAATGGAGTGGTCAGGAGTGACAACAGAATTGCTGTTTCTACTCTGCCATCTTGGCTCCACCTCTACCCTTTCATGTTTTATAATGGTAATTTGTTTTTCTCCTTTTTTTAAATCAAATTGACTGAAGGTTTATCTTTTCTTTTTTTTTTCCATAAAACCAACTGTAAATTTTATTTTATAGTTCAGTAGTTTTCCTAATTTCACTTTTATTAATCCCTCCTTTGGTTTTCATTATTTCTAATTTAATATTTAATTAGGGATTTTCAATTTTTTCTTCTATCTTTTTTCAGGTGCATGCATAATTAATTGTTCTCCTTTTTTTCTATTTTATGTAAGCATTCAGAGATATAAAACTTCCCCTATGCCCAGTTTTGCTGAGTAGTTGATCCTTGGTTGGAGTCCAAGCTCTTTTTCTTTACAATATATCACATTCCATTCCATGCAATCTTTTAATAAAGATGATGCTAGGTTATGGGGCTGCTAGGTGGTGCAGTGGATAGAGCACCAGCCCTGGAGTCAGGAGGACCTGTGTTCAAATCCAGGCTCAGACACTTAACACTTACTAGCTGAGTGACCTTGGGCAAATCACTTAACCCCAATTGCCCCTCCACACAGCAAAATAATATTAATAACAACAATAATAACAACAACAATAATAATAATAATAATAATAATTATTATTATTAGAATTTGCTAGGTCCTGTGTGATTATGCCTATAGTTCCATGATATTTGAATTGCTTCTTTCTGGCTCCTTGCAGTATTTTACTCCTTGAACTGATAACCCCAGTATTTGGCTACAATATTCCTTGGAGTTTGCAATTTTGGCTCTCTTTCAGGAGGTGCACAGTAAATTCTTTCAATGACTATTTTACGTTCTGGATCTAGGGCCTTAATTATTTCTTAGAAGACTTTGTCCTATCTCCTTTTTTTCATCATGGCTTTCCATTAGACCAATAGTTTATAGATTATCTCTCCTGGATCTGTTTTCTGGTCAGTTGTTTCTCCAATGAAATATGTTACATTTTCTTCTGTTTTTCATTCTTTAATTTTGTTGGCATCAAGGCAAACAGGTTCTTGATTTCTCAAAAGTCATTACCTTCAATTTTTCTAATTCTAATTTTTAGAAAATTGTTTTCCTCAGTTAGTTTTTCAACCACATTTTCCATTTGTCCAGGTTTCTTTTTAAGGAGTTATTTTTCTCCAGTTAGATGTTGTATTTCTTTTCCCATTTGACAAACTTTACTTTTTAAGGAGTGGTTTTCTTCAATGATTTTTTTTCCATTTGGCTAAGTGTATTTTTAAAATAATTGGTTAATTTATCTTCTACCACTCTAACTTGGCCTTTAAAATTCTTCTTGGGCTCTTCCAAGAATGCTTTTAAGACCTGAGACCAGTTCATATTTCTTTTTGATGTTTCAGATATCCTATAGGGTCAACAACATTGTCCTCTTCTGAGTTTGGTTCTTCTTGCTTACTATAATAGAATACAATCGTCTTTGTTTTTACAATTTGCTCACTATAATAGAATAGAATATTCTTTGTTTTTCCAGTTTGCTTTTTGCCCAGTGTGATTGCCTATTTCCTGGCTTTCAAATTAGATCTCTGTTTCTGTGATACAGAGGGCTCTGACCTATGCTTCTTATGCTGGAAGTTAGGGGTCTGTACCTTGGATTTGTGTGCTATGGCCTCTGAGTGCCTAGACTGATGGCAAGGCCACAATTTTCATTGTTTCCTTGAAGTTACACTTAAGCTCGCAGTGTGAAGTGTGGGTGATGGGTGGTCTGGCTACATCAGGTTTCTTCCTCCACAAACCTGGGCTAGAACTCAGGCATGTTCAGTTGCTGGTGACCAGGGCTACACTGGTGTCTGCCAATTCCCCTGGTTGTGGGAGGGTACGATTAGGTTTCTGGTGTTAGTGCTTGCTGACTCCAACCCCCTGGGGATCAGATCTCCTCCTGATTTGCTGAGATGGGGCTTGTTGGGACACCTCCCATCCTGCATTTCAGCCTCAGCACAACCACAGTTACACCCTTCCTTATTGTTTTCCAAGCCTTTTGCTGGTTCTGCTATTTCAGGATTTCACACTGGGGGAATATTCTCTGGGCTTTTCAAGGTGAGAGAGGGGATGAGAGCAGCTATGGTTTACTCCACAATCTAGGCTCCCAGAAGTTCAGTGCTGCTACTGCTGCAGCCACAGACCCTGAGCTTGTCTCTTACCCAGCTCTTAGAAACCCCAGTCCTATGGTAAGAGATTTGGGAGTTGCCCCTGTGGGTTAATCAGTTTACCTGGGTTTGCTCTGGATCTGCTATGGTAGGGTCTATCTTGACTATATTTTAATACTTATTTTGGTCTTTTAAAATGAGATTTTGCTTGTTCTATTCTACTTTTTAGGAATTCTATTGCTTGGGGAAGGTTTTGTAACTGTTGTGACAAGCTGTTAATTCCCTTTCTAATTTATTCTTCCGTAAATCTCATTTCTGTTCCATTATCCTCTCTTGTGATCTTATTTTTACTTATTTAAAAAACATTAGTTTCAACTCTTTTAAAATTCTGATTTCATTTCTTCCAGAAATTCTACTTGAATTTGTATCCATGGTGTGTTTTTCCTTGAGTCTTGTAGAAGTTTATGAGTCATTATCTTTTTCTGTGTTTGTGTTTTGAGTTTCCTTGACATATTAACTCTTTATGGTCAGATTTTTTCCTCATTCTTTCAGCCTATTCCTGATTATAGCCCATACTTTGGGGCCAGGCTTTGTGTACTTGTGAAGTGAGTGTCTATGCTTGTTCTCTTTCTGGTTTCTTGGGTATATTCAGTTTTGTGTTATTCTAAGATCTGGGGATCACTTCTCTTGCCATTGGACTCCAATGACTGGAGGAGAGAGTGTGGCTGATGACTGTGCACTTCTACCCCACATAAATTCAATTCATCAGGAATATGAAGACATCACCCTCATGATGTAATTGGTCCTCTATAAGAATGAAGGAAAAAAAATAATCTGTGAATAGTGATAGCTTCCCTCTTGAGACCCAATCTGCCATTTCCAATTGGGGAATGTTACTATTTTTTCTTTCTTCTCTCCTCTATCATCTCCTTCTTCTTTCTTCTTCCCTTATCACATGTTGTCTTTCTTTCTACTTGGGGTGTCATACACTAACATCTTTTTTTTCTAATTTTTTTCCAAAAAAACTGGTATAATTTGCTTTCCACTTCACAGTTTTCATGTTTTTTGATTTCTTGAAATATAGCTTTGAAAAAAAAAAAAACAGGCCTTTAAAAAACCTACTGTAATACTGCAATTCAAATGGAGTTGCTTGACTAGACTTTAAACCTGAATCACACTGGCTTTTAATGAATGGCCAATAATTGGCTCCAACCCAATTCTCTGTTGCTCACTATTTGGATTTTGATGGCTTACAGTGAGTATAAATGCAACTGCTTTCTGTTCTGGCCAGAAACTCCTAGGGCCTTCCCCTCTGAGATTGATCCTTTTGTGATGGTAAATTAGGTCATCCTTTGTCTCAGTTCTTTGCTAGCCCTTAGCCATTCAATGGACATCACTCAGAGGAACTGAGACCTGGGAAATACTTTAATTTAGAAAGGTTAAGGTCACACACTTCATCCTGAGCCATCACCAGTTATCTTGATTTTTGTCTTGCTACTGAATCTGGAGAAGATAGTGAACTTGGTGACTTTGCACAGTTCTGTTTCACTTAAATACAATTCATGCACATGTCAAGGATTAACTTTTGTGATGTCATTGGTCATCTTTGAGAAGGAAAGACAAACAACAATTCCAGGATCAAAAGGACAGCACAGGTCAGAGAACTATAACTTTTCAGTGCTCCTGAATTAGTTTCATACAGAGCAAATCTAATCCTTTCCCTCTAGTTTGAAGTTCCTGACCTGTATTTGGGTTTGAGCAGCAGGTATGTGGGTTTAGCTAATTTGGAATTTCAGTAAACTGCTTTTGGATTCAACCACTAACAGCCAGTTGGAAAGTTCTTCTCTTCAGTTATAGAGCTATATTTTCCCTTTCATAAGATATTTCTGTCCTGGTTATTCCTCTAGTCTTTGGACTGTGTTAGAAACTGGGACTGAGTGTGATTACTTCTAGAATCCAAGTCATATAATTGCTTATTGCTTCTGAACTTATTCCTTATTTGGTGTATATCCTAGGTTCTACAAGACTTCCTTATACTGCTGGAATTCCACCCTTAGGCACTGAACCCCTCTGAAGTTTGCTTTGGCAATGTGACATAGTACTGGGTAGTGAATGACTCAGTTGCCATTTGGCATCTCTTCCTGCACTCACACAAATTTAGTTCCATCTATATTCAACATGGTATATGGGACCTCTTGTTGCCCTGGTACACATTTTTTTCTTCTGTCAGAATGCTCCAGCATGGTTTTTTCCTGACCAGATTATGACTCTAGTGTTTGAAAAAAAAAAAAAAACTTTTGTTTTTTTTTAAACTAGGGTTTGAATAAAATGACTCAATATGACTTTTCCTACTTTGATATACATATATTTCAGTATTTATTAATGTTTTCTTGGTTTCCCTTTCCCATAAGATCAAATTTTCCCATATTTTTATATCTTCATTGCTTCATATAATTTCTGAATATTTTTTCCACTTCCCTTAAAATTGTATTGCCTCTAGAATATGGCTTATTGGTTTACAATAGGCTCATCCTAGTTCCTTTTGTCATCGTTGTTTCCTTGAGTGTTATTCCCATATTTTACATAATCTAAGCAATATTTAATAACAAAATCAAAATGTGGTGGATCTATTCTACTGATTTTTGAAAAAAAAAGTTTGTTATATAAACCCCTAGAAATACCCACATGCCTCATCTGTTTCTTATAATAACAATTTCATAGATGAGTTTCTTCAAGATATTTATGCTGGGTTGAATCTTTTACCCCACTTACTTTAAGCCTCCCCCACCCCCATGCTCTCTTCACTTTTTTTTTACTATTGTTTAATGAAATGATAATGTTCAAAATCTTCCACCATCTGTTTCTACTAAAAAATAACTTTGTTTTCTAACCCTGTACTGCCTTTGACTGTCATCTGTCTCTTCATAGTTGCTCTCTCTTTTCTGAGATTTCTTCACAGTAAATCCTCTTACTTCTCCTTCTACCTGCCTGGCAATTCCTTCTCAGTTTCTTTTGCTCGTTTGTCATCTATATCTGTTGGTCATTTTTTCAAAACATGTTCAGCTCTTCATTATGCCATTGGGGATTTTCTTGGCAAAAATGCTAGAATGATTTGTCATTTCTTTCTCCAGTTCATTTTACAGATGAAGAAATTGAGGCAAACGGGATTAAGTGACTTGCCCAGGATCACACAGCTAATAAATGTCTAAGGACAGATCTCAACTGTGGTATTCCTGACTCCTGGCCTAGCACTTCATCTATTATATCACCTATCTATCCCTTTCATCTATATAGAATGCATAAAACAAGATATAGACAATCCTGATGAGATTACACTAGAATGGTGTAGACCAAACCAGATTAAATGCAATGGGGAAATATTTTTTAAAAAATTTAAAACACAATAAGATGCAGATAATTTTAATATGCTTTTATTAATTTGATGTATGCCTGCAGACATTTTTATGTATAGTTTAGTGTCTCTTATTTCTCTTTGCAATTTTTGAGACTTTTTTTTTTCAATCAAATTGCTAGCTAAGCATGCCTAACCCATTTATACTTATGAGGATGACTTTTGAACCCATGTTAAGTACTAAAAGGTTGGTTTTTTTTGCCTGCTTAATTTTATGCTATTATATTCATTTCATTATTCTATTCTAATAAGATCCAGGTAGATTTTGCCTCTCATCTGGTATGTTAGCTATCTCTGTCAGATTTATTTTTGTTGCAAAAATGACAAGCAGACTACCTCTGCTTTTGCCCAACACACTGATAAAAATGTTCATTTGCATATGCCCAAGAAAAGACTCCTAAACCTTTCCACTGAAATTCCTATATAAAAATGACATGTAAACCTTAAGGAATACTTGCTGAGTTTTATCACCGAGCCAGTTCTAAATTTAATAGCAGTCTAGATTAGCATGAGATGTATGCTATTATGAAATGTATTGGTAAAATCTAGATAGAATATCTAATTAATAAGATAAGTAAACCTGTCATGAAAAAGGAAAATAACGATGATCTGGAATGACCTGCTCTTTCTTTTAAATTTTTAATGCTTTATTAACTTCTGGTTTACATCATTCATTTCTGCCAGATTTTGAGTTACAATTTCATCCACATATTTTCCCTTCCCACAAACCCCTGAATAGTAGTCCCACAGGATACCCCTTCATCCAATCTGCTCTCTCCCATATAGTCTCCTATACCACCTTCGTAATTTTTCAGTAGGGCAAGGTGAATCTGTGTGACCCAATGCCTGTATATCTTATTTCCAAATTATATGTAAAATAGTATTAATAATAGCATTTAAATATTTTTAAACATTTGGTTTTAAAACGTTGAAATCCAGATTCATTCCCTTCGTCCCTTGTCACCCAACCTTAATGGAAAGAAAAGCAATTCAGTGTATGTTGTACATGTGTAGCTATGCAAAACATTACCATAGTAGATATATTGTGAAAGACTGACTATATTTCCCTCCCTCCTATCCTACCTCCCACTTGGTCTATTCCCTAGTTGATATTGTTCCTTTTCAAAAGTGAGTGCTTCCAAATTCCCCCCCACCCTTCCTCCCACCTTCCCTTCCATTATTCCCCCTCTCATGCACCTACCCCCAACTCTCCTGAAGGGTGAGATATCCTATTTAGTATGTATCTCATTCTCTCCCTGAGCCAAATTCAATGAGAATAAGGTTTTGCCTTTTTACATTCCTTTTCTTCCCCTTCCCTGTAAGCATTTTCCCTTGTCTCTTCTATAGAAAATAGTAAACCCCGCTCTGTTTCTCCCCATCTCCCCCTGACATATTGCTCTCTAACCTCTTAAACTCACCCTTTAAGTGTCATCCCTTCCCACCAAATTCGACCTGTGCCCTTTATCTATGTATACCTGTAAACATATATACACACATTCACATATGTATTCATATGCCCATATACTATTCTTTTTTTTAAACAAATGCTTTATTAACTTCTGTTTTACATCATTCATTTCCACCAGATTTTGAGTTACAATTATTTTCCCCTTTATTCCCCTAACCAACCTCCCAGAATAGCAGTCCCACAAGATATCACTTCCTCCAATCTGCTCTCTCCCATACCTTCTCCCATACCCCCTTCGACTTTTCCATTAGGGGAAGGTGAATCTTTGTGTCCCAATGCCTGCACATCTTATCTCCAAATTATAAGCAAAAGAGTATTAATAATAGTATTTATATATATTTGAAACATTTAATGTTAAGACCTCGAATTTCAGATCCATTTCCTTCCTCCCTTGTCACCCATTCCCTCTGGGGAGATAAGTAATTCAGTATATGTTGTACATGTCTAGCTATGCAAAACATTATCATAGTAGATATATTGTACAAGGCTGCTTATAATTCCCTCCCACTCATCCCACCCCCCACCTGGTCCATTCCCTACATGATCCTGTCCCTCTTCTATAGTGGGTACTTCCAACCTCCCCTCCCCCCAAGGATGCCCTCCCATCCATCATCCCTCCTCTCATCCCCCTTCCCTCTATTCTGCTGCAGGTTGAGATATCCCATTTAGTATGTATGTCATTCTCTCCCTGAACCAAATTCAATGAGAATGTGGTTTTGCCTTTTTGCCTTCCTATTCTCCCCCTCCCTTGCAACCACTTCCCCTTGCTTCTTCTACATGAGATAGTTTACCCTACCCTGTCTCTCCCCATCTCCTCTTGCCACTTTCTTCTCTCACCTCATAATTTCATCCCTTGAGTATTCTCCCTTCCCAACAAATTCAACCTATGCCCTCTATAAATATATAACTGTAACCCTATACACACATTCACACATGTATTCATATGACCACACACCCTTCTTCCATTATTTTCATAGTGAGAAAGATATCATCAGTCATAGTTATTGCTTTTCCATATAGGAATGTAAATAGTTCAACTTTGTTAAGTTCCTTTCTCATTTGATCCCTGCAAATCTGAGAGAAATTAGTCTCATATTACAATGAAAAAAAATACAGGTGAAAAGAGGTTCGGTAACTTACCTAGGATCATAGCAGCTAAGGCCAATTGGAACTTTATTTTTCCCCCAAAGCAATTAGAGTTAAAAACTTGCTCAGGGTCACACAGCTAGTAAGTGTCTGAGGTCAGATATGAACTCAGGTCCTCTCAACTCCACGGCCAGTGTTCTATCCACTATGACATCTCATTGCCCCAGAACTCAGATTGTTGTAACTCGAAGTTTACTATTAAATGCTGTACAACTAACAGTTGACATGGTGGATTTGTTTATTAGATTTGGTGAAATGCTTTGTTTAATCCTCTTTCTTATTCTTGTTATAAGAGATGGCTCCCTAAGAAAGAAATGGCAAATTTTGGGAGATGTAGGTCTTGTTAAATAAAGGTAATGCGTATCTTTTATTTATCAAAATAGATATTTATATTGTGCTTTCATTATACCTCCTGTTTCTTTTGAAGAAAGCATCACTATCCATGCTCATATTATAATTAAAACTTCCAGGTAAGTCAATTTTCCAACAGCAGCTCTGTTGTGACTCCATGAAACAGCATGTCTCTTGTCCTACACCCACTCCTACTTTTTAGCATCCTTTTGTGCTTTGTCTTCTACCATTAGATAGCAAACTCCCTAAGGGTATGGACTGTCTTCTTTTTACTTATTTGTATTGCCAGATTTCAGTACATTACCTATCACATAGTAGGTGCTTAATACATGCTGTTGAATTGAATAGTTCTCATTCCATCAGGTCTCATTGATATCTGTGAGGTTAGAATTGACTCCTGGCATTATGGCTCCCTATTCATCTTTCTTATTTATTAGATTTTCTGCATTTTGGCATAGATATTTGAAGTTATTATTGTTTACCTGATATTATTTCCAGATTTTGTTCACTATAAAATTTTGTCACCTTAAAATTATAATCTTTTTTGAATATAAATATGTGGTTATCTTTTCACAAAATGCTTTCTTGTATAAATGCCTAATGATCAGATTTATAAAGACAACAGAAACAATAGTTAAATATCATTCCTACATTTTAAAAAAGCCTTTCCAGTTTGAATCTTATCATTCAGGATTATATTGATTCCAAACTTTTCTCAAACTTCTTTATCTCAAGAAAGAGAGAAGGAGAAAGGTCAAAAGGAACTAATACAAAAGGAATTGTCAAATGCTCATAGGAAGTCCTGGATTCCACAGCAATGTCAATTCAGCAAGGACAGCTCATAATTACTTAGGGAATATGAAAGAGCAGGTGGAACATTACCAGGATGATTGAAAAATCACAGAATTTCAAGTATTATATCGATTGTCATAGGACATCTAGTTCTACCTACATTCAAACAACAGTTTCATATATATATATATATATATATATATATATATATATATATATATATATATATATATATATATATATACTCTCAGACAATATAACACACCCCCCCCCCAAAAAAAAGAAGGAAAGGAAAAGCAAAAAGAAATTCTTCAATTACAAGTCAGAAAGTTTCACTCCACCACTGTGAAAATAATTAAATCTCTATTAGCTCTCTCTGGCTTTCAAACTGACCTACTCGCTGTTCTTGGTATATAGCATTCCATCTCCTGAACTTTTATCTTTGTACAAGCTGTACCTCCAACCTAGAATATCCTCCTCATAAACCTTGTAGAACTTTTATTATCCTTCAAAGCTGAGCTCAAGTGGTCTTCTATAGCAAGCTTCCATTTGTTCATGCCCTTTCTTTCCAGAAATTATTTAGCAACACATGAACACATATATTCATAAACACACACAAATATGTATGTATATATATACATACCCAGAAACAAAAATACATTACAGGAAAAAAAAAACAACACCCTGCTTGGCATCCAAATCAACATAGAAGTGAAGAATTGTTGCCTTAGGGTACATGCAAATTCACATGAATAGTTATGTATAGAATGCCACATCTTTACATTAAATATTCAAGTAAATATGGACATCAAGATTTAAATGGTCTAATTTATTTACATTGATATGTTTGAACTTATAGCATTTAGAATTTGAAAGGACCAAAATCATCAATTATTATAATAATTGTGACTATAAAAATTAGGAAACTGGTATCTATTTTTCTAGCCACACATACATACACATAAATACATGTACACATACACAATACGGCATGTATGTATGTGACATACATGTGTGTATATATATGTACATAGCATATGCATATATAGCATATATACACATATACATATACATATACACCTACATGTATGCACACATATATTAACTAGGTACAGTGGACAGTATCTTTGTCAAGAAAATCACATATGGAATCTCAGAGATTGGGACAGTATGGACATGACTGAGGAAGAAATATTGAGGCAATTCTTTGAGCTACATAGCCTTTATTATCAGGGGAATGAACCCTGATAACAAAGGTTTCTTATGGTTAGCCTCCATTTCGGCCAAATCAGATAATGTCTTTTATACCTATGTAAATCTTTTTTTTTTTTTTCTGGTTGGTGGATATTTTAATGAGTAGGTGGACTAAGAGTTCTCATTATTGTTCCTTCCTTCTCTGTTCCTATCTATTACTTCATCTTTGGTGGGAGTGAGATGAGGATGGGCAGGTTAGAAAAAGCAAGGACATCTACTAGCAAGGGCTTTAGCTCTAACTGGCTTCAGTTTGGGGTAAACAGAAAAAAAAAAAAACCTTCCATGCACAAGCTAATTAAGGAGAAGATGCCTAGAAGACTGAGATTAATGATATTGTTTTATTGTTGTTGATGTTCATCATTTCAGATCCAAGAGAAGGGGAAATTGAGGGAAACACAGTTAAATGAAACACTCAGGGTCAAGTAGCTAGTAAGTGTCTGAGGCCATATTTGAACTAGCAAAGATGAATCTGCATGAATTCAGGCCTGACATTATATACACTCCACCAATCAGCTGTTATTTTGGGGTCTAAAGAAATAGATGGATTCACATGGAGATAGTGATAATAAATAATACAATCCACCATTAATTTTCCCCAATATATTTTATATTTATCACATATACACATGCATGCTAACATACATACTATACACACATAGGTATATATGTTTTATAATTACTTCTGTCTTTGTGTTTTTCCCTCTAACATAAGTTCCTTAAGAATTTACATTGTTGTTGGGGCTGAGCCAAGATGGCGGAGTAGAAACGGCTCATCCAAGCCACTCTGCCCCCAGATTCCCCGCAAACTATGTAAAAGTGGACTCTGAAAAACTTCTGGAGCTCCAGCACCCACAGAATGACACAGAGAAGCTAACCTGCCGCTGAGTACAGCCCAGCAGCCCCACAGAAAGGACCAGTGCAGCAGTCTGGGACCCAACAGAGAGCAGCCCTCAGAGTGCGGGGAGCCGAGCCGAGCAGAGCCCAGTTCCCCATGAGCTGAGGTTTTAGCCCCAGGGTGGCAGAGCCAGCAGCTGGCTGGAGAGACCCCAGAACACCAGCAACTGTGGGGACTCCAGAATTATCAACATAGTCATGCCTAGGACAAAGTAAGAGGTTAGTGCCCTATGGACTTTGGGACCATTATTTGGGGAACCCGTCGGCTTCCTCCCCTGGGAGCTAGAAGCCTCTGAGGAGACACACCATTTTGTAGTTTTCAGAAGCAGCTCCAGCTCCTGGCCTGCGAACTGTAGGGAGATCCAGCGATCAGACTTGGGGGGTAATCGCTCTTGCTTTAACCTCCCTGGATCTGGATTGTGATTTGGGGTGGAGGTCGTGGGTGGGTTTACAGCTTGCCAGAAACAGAAGTTGGCCCCCTCAGATGTTTGGGATGAAAGTTCCTGTCTGGCACCAGGCCATATAGTGGCAACAAGCCCAAAAGTCAATTAATTAAGTGGCAACATGTCAAAGCAAAGGAAACAGAGAAATGAAACCCTAGACTCCTATTTGGGGGGCATAGAGTGGGAAAAGGACTGTGAGGTCAGAAGTCCTGCTCCAAAAGCCCCAGGGGAAAACATGAGCGGGTTGCAGGCCAAAGAGGACCTTAAGAAGGACTTTAAAAATCAAATAAGAGAAGCGGAGGAAAAATTGGAAAGGGAAATGAGAAGGATGCAGGAAAAGTATGAAATGAGGGTCAACAGCCTGACTGAGGAAAACAACACCTTAAAAAATAGACTAACTCAAGTGGCAAAGGAGGCCCAAAAGGGAAATGTGGAGAACAATGCCTTAAAAAGTCGAATTTGCCAGATGGAAAAAGAATCTCAAAAGCTCACTGAGGAGATTCATTGCTTCAGAGTTAGACTGGAGCAAATGGAAGCTAATAACTTTATGAGAAATCAAGATGCTGTTAAGCAGATCCAAACAAATGAAAGAGTAGAAGGCAATGTGAAATATCTCATGGGAAGAACCACTGACCTAGAAAATAGATCCAGGAGAGACAATTTAAAAGTTATTGGACTACCTGAAAGCCATGATCAAAGAAAGAAACTACAAATCACCCTTCAAGAAATTCTCAAGGAACATTGCCCTGATGTTTTAGATCCAGAGGGCAAAATAGAGGTTGAAAGAATCCACCAATAATCTCCTGAAAAAGACCCCAAAAAGAAAACTCCCAGGAATAATATAGCCAGATTCCAGAATCCCCAGATCAAGGAGAAAATACCACAAGCAGCCAGTAAGAAACAATTTCAATACTGTGGAAACACAATCAGAATAGCACAGGACCTGGAAGCTTCTACACTGAGGGAATGAAGGGCATGGAATATGATATTCCAGAGGGCAAAAGAGCTGGGAATGAAACCAAAGGTCACCTACCCGGCAAAACTGAATATTTTGTTTCAGGGGAAAATATGTTCATTCAGTGGAATAGAGGACTTTCAAGCATTCTTGAGGAAAAAACCAGAATTGAATAGAAAATTTGACATTCAGACACAAGAAATAAGAGATGCCTGAGAAGGTAATCAGGGAAAAGAAATCAAAAGGAACTTAACAAAGTTGAACTATTTACATTCCTATATAGAAAAACGATAATTGTGACTGATGATATCTTTCTCACTATGAAAATAATGGAAGAAAGGTGTGTGGTCATATGAATGAATATGTGAATGTGTGTGTGTATATGGTTACAGTTATATATGGATAGAGGGCATAGGTTGAATTTGTTGGGAAGGGAGAATACTCAAGGGATGAAATTATGAGGTGAGAGAAGAAAGTGGCAAGAGGAGATGGGGATAGACAGGGTAGGGTAAACTATCCCATGTAGAAGAAGCAAGGGGAAGTGGTTGCAAGGGAGGGGGAGAATAGGAAGGCAAAAAGGCAAAACCACATTCTCATTGAATTTGGTTCAGGGAGAGAATGACATACATACTGAATGGGATATCTCAACCTGCAGCAGAATAGGGGGAATGGGGATGAGAGGAGGGATAATGGATGGGAGGGCATCCTTGGGGTAGGGGAGGTTGGAATTACCCACTATAGAAGAGGGACAGGATCATGTAGGGAATGGACCAGGTGGGGGGTGGGATATGTGGGAGGGAATTATAAGCAGCCTTGTACAATATATCTACTATGATAATGTTTTGCATAGCTAGACATGTACATCATATAATGAATTACTTATCTCCCCAGAGGGAATGGGTGACAAGAGAGGAAGGAAATGGATCTGAAATTTGAGGTCTTAACATTAAATGTTTCAAATATATATAAATACTATTATTAATACTCTTTTGCTTGTAATTGGGATATAAGATGTCCAGGTATTGGGACACAAAGATTCACCTTCCTCTGATGGAAAAGTCGAAGGTGTTATGGGAGAAGGTATGGAAGAAAGCAGATTGGAGGAAGCGATATATTGCAGGACTCCTATTCTGGGAGGGTGGGTAGGAGAAAAACGGGGGGGAGGGGAATGATTGTAATTCAAAATCTGGTGGAAATGAATAGTGTAAAACAGAAGTTAATAAAGTATTTGTTTAAATAAAAAAAAGAAATATCATTGTCAAATTTAACAATTCTGATTATAAAATAATAAATTTTGTAAACAACCAAAAAAAAGGAATTTACATTGTTTGTTTATAATCTTTGTATCCACAATAACTAGAGCAGTGCCTGGAATAAAATTGGTATTTAATAAATAATTATTGAATGAATCAATCAGCCAATGAAGTGGTAATTTAGATTTTGCTTGAAAACCCCCAACTGAAGAAGAACATAAACCAGTGAATGGGTATGTTATTTTGATCCTGTAAGTGCTCTTAGAAGAAATCTCCCCCCAGACCACTTAAGTTGAATACAATGAGCTGGAATTCACCTAGAATAGATTCTCTTTACCCTCTAATTAGAAATAAACTCACCTACTTGGATGGATTCCCCCCCAAGATTGAGGAATAGTTCTCATTTTCAACCTTGTTCTTCACAAGGACTGGGTTTTGAATGATGAAATAAAAAGAGAAAAAAAGCTACTAATAACTAGGCTACTAATAATTGCTTATTAATAATGAAAAGAGGATCTTTGGATTCCATAAATATATATATATATATGTGTGTGTGTGTGTGTGTGTGTGTGTGTGTGTGTACACATATATATGTACACATATACATATATATGTATACATATACATATATATAAATTTTTTCTCAACACATAACTATTCATGTGAATTCATATGTGTGTCAAGGCAATGATTCTTCACTTCAATATTGTTTTGAATGCCAAGAAGATTTTTTTTTTATCTTGTAGTGTTAAGGTTCTTTCCATGATCCACATGGATGATATTTTGATCAGAGCCTTTTAAATAACCTCTCCTTTTCTCATACTCGGGCTTTGGTTCATTAACTTTTCACCTGGGGAATGTAGTAAACAGAGAAAAATCAATTATGACTCAATCTGGTTCTTGAAACTTTCTAGAAGACTTGTTCAACACAGAAATCATGACCCTAGGGATTCCTCTTTTGTAGAGAATTTATAATAACTTTGCCAGTTATTCTGCTCTGTCTCTTTTCCTCTGTCTTTCATCTTAGACTTCTAGCCTCATTACCCCCATGTAAGCCAGTTCTTATTAAAGAGATCTGAAATATTGTAGCTTCAAATTCTGCTTATGACATACAATATTACTTTCTCCTGTATATTCATAGCACATTTTACAAAATTCTTTATATGTTATTTATCTCCTTGTGATTTAGCCTCCAAATAAATATGAGAAACTCAAATTTAATCCATGCATTTCTCAAAGAATAACAAAATTCCTTTAAGAGTCATCCTAAATTGTGTTGGTATATTTTTTTGAAAATTACAAAATTATTTTCACTTAAATGTTTTCTAACTTTATATATATTTTCTAACTTGAACTTACTAGGGCCAATAAATATACCAGAGAGCCCTGATAGGCAGGAAGTTTGAAGACTCACTTCCTCAAACTCTTCTCTCAGTTGTGATAGGTAACTTTCTTATCATCAGGTTTTGCAGTCTGTGTTCCATAACACATGCCATGGACATCCATGAGTCCAGAAATTTCTACTCCATGTTGAAGCCAGACCTGCAGTGAATTCCTAAGGAACATACATACTAAGAGAGTAGAGCCAGAGCTACTATTTTATACAGAATATTTTGAGATTAAAATTAATAACAATATTTTGCTTTTTAATAATAAAATATTGTTATATCTATCCAACATGAAGTGCTACAAAAGGAATCTTTTGATTTTTATTACAAAATAAGGGCCACTGAGTCCCATGGTGTTAAGTCATTGATTGTTGTTGAGGGCAAATTCTTAAAAAGGTTAAGAATTTTACCCCAGTCTAAGTCCTTTTTCTCTTGTTGTAAGTAACCAGGTAAACTAGTTAAAATCTGAAAGCAGCAAAGTAGTCAGATCATAGAACTGATAAATAAGTTTCCCAGGTAAACACCATGCAAATTAGATGTGAATGTATCCCATTGCAAATATTGGGTCAATTTACCCACTGTAAACAAACAAAAATAGCAATATATAAGAGAAAGCAAAATCAACCATATATATCCTAGAGCTTGGAGAAACCTAGGATACAAGAAAATTCTGGAGTCAGCTCAACTGACTTAAAGAGGGTAACCAGATCCCAAAATACCAACAATGTGGGTCCTGCTGAATAAATTAGACTTGAGTCTTCTCATCCAAAGAAAAGTAAAATTTATTAAAAGTTAGCTTGCATTAGACACAGAGTAAGTCTGTGCTAGGTCCTTCTATGGTGCTGTCACAGCACTCTCACTATTCTGTGGTGCCCTCCCTATTCCATGGCATTCTATGGAGCTCTCAGTCTTCCATGTCACTCTCACAAACATGAAGACAGGATGGGGTCTTACATACAGAAGGTTGTGGAAGGAATCTAGGGATGGTCTAGAGGAGGAGTTTGGGGAGTGTCTTCAGGAGGAGTCAATGAGGTCAATGAGTGATTAAGGGTGGGAGACCATCTGGAGACTACAGACTATGGTGGCCTAGGCCAGTTCAAGGGTGGATCAACACTTTGATAGGCTAAAAGTTGGGAAGTCTAGTAACAGAGGCTTGGGCTCAGCCACAATGTAAGGCTTATTGTCTCATGCAAATGCCTCACCAAATAGGATGATTTAATCAAGAATCCAAGGGAGGTTCCCAGAGCCTCTACTTCAAGGACTCAAGGAGAGCAGGGCTTGGCAATGCCTAGCTTACAAGAAAATTCTGGAGTCAGCTCAACTTACTGACAGCTAAATTTTCAAGTGTGAGCATTTACATTTCAGAAATTGGCAAACACTGTAAGTCAAGGTGAGATTTATTGGTTAATTGGTAGCTTAGAATTCAGAAAGAGAGATAATGCAAATAATGCATATTAAAATTAAATGTTTGTCTTGTATTTTTCCCCTAGAAAGCCACTTTTTAAACAGTTAGGTATATGTGTTGACCTAATTCCTATACCTAAAACATATGTGGAAACTGCCTGTATCTGGTAGAGTGTACAACATAATAGGAAAGCTAGAAATTTTAGTATGTGTTGCCTTGTTTTATCATTTTTTTTAATTTATTCTATACTGAGAGTATATATACTGCAGTACCAAGTAGTCCAGCTTGTTCCTGTTTAAAATACCTCCATTATACCTAGGTGATATTGCAGAGAGTATACTGGATGTCCTTAATTTTAATCCTATCTCACCCATTTACTAGTTGTATTGATGAGGTATGGGCTCTGGGAGCCCCCTCATGCTCTCCTTGAGTCCTTGAAGTACAGGCTCTGGGAACCTCCCTTGGACTCTTGATTAAATCGTCCTATTTGATAAGGCATTTGCATGAGGCAATAGGCCTTACATTGTGGCTGGGCCCAGACTTCTAGCCTAGTTACTAGCCTAGCCCTCCATTGTTCATCTACTTCCCACCCTTGAGACTATCAAAATATTGATCCATCCTTGAACTGGCGTAGCCCACCATTATCTGTGGTCTCCAGGTGGCCTTCAGCCATTTCCCACCCTTAATCATTCATTGACCTCCTCCTGAAGACACTCCCCAAACTCCTCACTTAGACCATCCCTAGATTCCTCCCACAACCTTCTGTATATGACTCCATCCTGTCTTCATGTTTGTGAGAGCAATGTGAGAGCCCCATAGAATGCCATGTGGGTGAGAACACCATAGAATAGTGAGAGTGCAATGGAATGCCATAGAATTAGTGAGAGTGCCATAGAATGACCTAGCACAGACTTACTCTGTGTAATGCAAGTGAACTTTTAATAAATTTTACTTTTCTTTGGCTGAGAAGACTTGAGTCGAATTTATTCGGGAGGACCCAGAGTGTTGGTATTTTGGGGTCTCCAGAGCAACCCTAACCCTCTTAGCGGGTAACCTCTTCTATATGAACCTGGGTAAGTCATTTAATTTCTCAACCATGGTTTCATCATCAACAGATTTGGAGTAACAGTAGCGCCCAACTCTCAGAGTTGTTATGAGGATCAACATATACTTATAAATATCACCACATAAATTCAATACAAATATTATATTATTATTCCTGACATTATCAGGGAAAGACAATAAGTTCAAGGAAAACACAGGATTTCCCAGAGGTGGACCATTAAGAGATGGTTGCTGTGTTGCAAATTCATGCAAATTCATGACCCCCTAGCCCAGCAGTTAATCACATGGGTTCCATAACTAGATTTCTTATTTTTATTTAATTTGGAGTAGGAAGTGATATTTATTTCAATATAGTTGTTTCCCTTTGTAATCCTCTTTCTTTTATTTTGTGCCTTTCAAAATGTTATTCTGAGGAGTGTATAGACCTCATTTAAATTCAGTCATTTTTCAATCATGTCTGAGTCCTCATGATCCCATTTGAGGGTTTTCTTGGCAAAGATACTAGATTGACTTGCTATTTCTTTCTCCAGCTCACTTTATAAAGACTGAAACAAACAGTGCTAAGTGACATGCCCAGGCTCATACAGCTAGTAAGTGTCTGAGGCCAGATTTAAACTAAGGAATATAAGTCTTTCTGATCACAGGCCAGGAGTTTTTTTTGCACTTCAAAAACAAGCTTCACTAGACTGACAAATGGGTCTGCAACAGCAGCAGCAAGCAACAACAAAAACAGTTAAGAATCTCTGTCTTAGACAGTGAATCAGGGCATAAACCCAACATATAGACATAGGGAATAGAATTCATTCTCTGCAAATCAGACAGAGCTTTGCACATCCCCAGCAAATGTATTCTTTCATTGTATCTGTCACCTCCTAGCATTCAGTAGAGTCCTCCACTTTCATTAGGACCATAATTAATATATTCTTTAATTTCATTTCCCAGATGGTGATTTTAAAATTATTTAAGTGTTGAATTATATATCCTAGCAATAAGCCTTTTTTTTTAATTTGTTTTTCTCTAAGCTGTTTTATTCAACATAGGGAGAAGTGTGAACATGATGATGGTCAGAGACAAATGGCATTTAATTTGAAGAAAATAAAAAGAACACGCTACATTTTTATTCATTTTGTACATGCTGCTTTTGTTGTTGTTGTTTGCATTTTTTTTTTCTATCAGGTTCCCACAAGGACTTAAAAGAGCAGCCAGGTCTGATTCATTTCAGCTTGTCATGGAACTCAATCAATAAACATCTAATTATATTTTTCTTTCACAGGATGAAATTACTAAATGATTCTACTGAATTGAACATGTCCATTTGGAATCTGTAGAAGGTTCATAGAAGAAAAGGCTACAGCAAAGCTAAGGAAAAATCACCTAAGTGAATAAGGCTGGCCCTACTGCAAGCATTTGCTTTCGAGCTACAGCTTGACTGACCTCAATGCCCTGGTTCACTCCCCACAGCTGTTCCAAACCTGATTTCTCTAATTTTTCCCTTCTTTTTACCCCTCTGCCATTTATGACGTATAAGCTTACATCTTACTTCATTGAAAAGATTGATCCCCTCAGCCCACATTGTCACGGAACATACCCAGACACTACAACAACTTCTTTCTCCTATCCTACAATATTAGGAAAGGCTGTCTTTCCTCTAAAAGGAACTATTCATGGGGTGTAGGAACCTCAGCAATTGCTTCCATCATACTTATAATTATTTCTTTCCTCCACATACTAAGCCCATCCTTACCCTTATGCATTTTTTCCCACCTTCAACGTCCTCTTACATCCCCTGACAATCTAGATCATTGTAGTTCTTTCTGTGACTAGATCAAGTCAGCTTCTCCTTACAGCCTTCCCACACTAACAATATCCTACATTGCTTTGGCCTTTATTTTTAGTTCCACTGTCATTCAAATATAGTTTATACCTTTAAATTAATCACGAATACATGATTTATATACAGATTTATATAATCTCCTTATCCTGGCTATGTCAGCGAAGTGTCAGGTATATAGTGGGCACTAGATAAAGTTTCATTGTAATCCAGGTATATAAGTTCTCATCCTAACCAAAAGAATTTTTTTCCCAGTGATGATAAAATGTCTTCTACTATGTGCTATTCAATAGTGCAATAAAAAATACTGGCTCTACAGCTTGAGAAGCTGGATTAAAATGCTATTTATATCTAGCTGGTGCTACTGTGTGGCATTGGGAATTTAAAGACAAAAACTAAGCAGTCCATGACCTCAGTGCCTCAAGAAACTCACATTCTACTAGAAGAATAGAACATTAAAAATATAAATAAATAGTTGATGATTTTGGGAAGGAAAAACACTAAAACTAGGTGAAAGGCTTTTCATAGCATGTATAGTACATAAGGTGAGACTTAAAAAGGATTCTAAAGAAGGCAAGGAGAAAGTTTATTCAGGAATGCTATCTGAAGACATAAGATTGAGAGATGGCACTCTGCCATGATCTGAACTCTGCTGGAATATCCTTTGAGGAATTAAAAGTACCTCTGTACCATGATAAGGCAGTTTAGTGGAATCATTTGTAACTTATTTCAGTTCTTCAGGAATGTATCTTACCCAACTGGTCTATGTAAGTAAAAATTATAAGCTGGACAATGGTTAATTTTTACATGAGTTATATGAATTTTTAAAAGCCGTGTCAATATAATTGATTTTCTTTGTACTATACATTTTATTAATTGAAAAACAATGACCCTGAGAAGGGTTCCATAGACTTGCCAAAAGGGTCCATAAGACTAAAAAGATTAAGAATACTTACTGCTGGGTTATGCCCATTTCACCAAAGTGCACTGTGTAGACCATGCACTTAATAACTGTTTGTTCTTCCCATTCAGGTATGTAGCTTACATTTTGAGTTAACTGATGGTAGGAATTATATCTTTGGTTGTATATGACATATATAATTGTACAGTGGTATGGCACAACGGAAAGGCATCTGAATTTGTTATTAGATGACTTGAGTTTGGATTTCTTCTTCTTCCAATCATGTGATGTAGGGCAAGGATCTAAAACCTCTGTGGGTCTCCTCTATCAAAGAAAGGGGTTGGAGGTCTCTATTAATCTAATAATTATCTCTATTAATCAAAATATACTTTTGAATAAATGAAGAGTGAGACACAGGAGCAAATATTTCTAAAATTATTTAGCCCTGAGAAGAAGAAAAAACCTGAGGGTTAACTGGATGCTTTATAAATGTGTAAAGGTTTAATAAATAGTAAATATATCGAATTATGCTGTTTCCTTGAGGCAACACATAAGGTGTGAGCTTGATATGGAATCTTATGAACTCAGGTTAGGCACAAGGATAGATCTGCTAACTGTAAGAAATATTTTCCATTGCAAATTCTCTCCACTGATATAGTACTGATAGACCCTGCCTCCAAATTAATAACGGGTTACAGGGGGAGATACAGAATATAGGAATATGGAGGGGGAGGGAGAAACATTGTATTTTGAAATGTTTTGCACTAGAATCTACACAAGACCCTATTTTCACAAAATCTCAGATTATCAAGATAAAAATAATTTTTACTTAAATGCCAAGTCCTACCATTTTTAAAAAATAAACCTTATAAATACAAGATGAGCTAGTTATGATCATGAAACAGTTTGAAGAAAAAGAAACATAGATGTTTGTGTGTATTTCTATGTGTGGGACATATAAACTCAGTATGAGTAAGTTGAATAATATGGAAGACAAAACATTAAGTTGATTTTAGCCAGCATAAGAGTGATAGAATTCAAGACTAAAGACAAGATAGTCTCTCTGTACTACATCCTGATCAGAAACCAAGTGGAATTTTGCTTTTAGCTTTTGGTGCCACTTTTTAGGAAGAATGTTGACAAACTGAACAGCAACCAGAGAAGAACAACTAGGCTAATAATAAGTTATTGAAACTGTGCTATATGAAGTTCTATAAAGGAACTTATAATGTTGTGGATAAAGAAGATGAAGGAATGACCTGGCAACTTTCTTAAAGTATTAACATGGCCATCATATGGAATAGAGATATTTTCTTTTTGGTCCCAGAAGGGTATAAATAGGAGTGAACTGGTGAAAGTTGGAATGAGACAGATTTAAATTTGATGTATGGAAGAAGGGGGGGTGGGTGGAAAATGCATACAAATAGAATTATCCAAAACTGAATCTGTCTCACTAGGTAGAGAGTTAACCATGAAAGAAAGACTAGATGACCATTTTGTTAGGTAATCCTTATTCAAATCATTGTGAGACTAGATCACATCTGAAATGCATCTGACCATGAGATTCTGTGTTTCATATTTCTATATTGTTAAATATTCTATGAATCAACATTACATCTCTTGTCCATCCTTACATCTTTTGAAGTACTTATGTACCATGAGTAAAAGGTTCAAACCTAGTCCAAAATCCAAAATACATGCATAGGTACATGACTATTTCCAAAAAGAATTCACAAATGTACTTTATAATTGCAAAAGTTTAGAGAGGTCATGGTTCCGCTACGAAGAGGAGACATCATTTAAAATATGGTTATCCTTGACTTCTGAAGTAAATCAGTTTGACACAGTCCCCAAACTGCTCCCAGATATTAATAAAGCATGTAAAATACATCAGGATTTTAGTTTAAACTGAATTTCAATGCACTGGAAACTACCTCAAATGACTAGAAAATGAAGGACCACCATTTAGCCTTAGAGAATGTCAGGTATGGAAAAAAAAAAACAAAGGTGGCAAAATGAAGTTTTAACTCTATTATTCTATGTGAGTTGAATGGATGAGTCCTCACTGAGAAGAGCCCGGAATGAGATGTTTTCAGTGACCACCAAAGTAGAATTTATAGTTTTTGCCCTGAGAGAGCTCTGCATATCTCATGATGCAAACAATATGCTTCATTCCAGACTTGAGTTTTGTCTGCATTGCTAGATATAGTATAATTATGGGATGAGTGAAGGTGTGAATTTATGCAGTATGCTGCTTGCTTTTATCCCAACTATTCCATATCCATCTTATTCATTTATTATCCCTTCCACCTAGAGGAATATTTGGAGAATTAGGCTATATTTTTTTTTCTTGAAAGTTATAGTAGTTGGAAACCCATTGGTCTGGGGTGGAGGAAATGCTATCAGCTCAAATGGCAAACTTTTTGGAAAAACTAGAAGAGTCTAAAACTCAGATTCTCGGCAGACCTATAGGGCTGGGCAAAAACCTAGATTCTGAGCCTGGGAGTGAGGAAATGGGACAGGTATTCTGAAAAGGAAAGCTGTAAACACAAGCTAACCATAGAGGATGTGCTAGCTTGGGAGGTGAGTAGTCCCCCTCTATGGAAGACTTTTTTTTTTTTTTTACAAATGCTTTATTAAATTCTGTTTACATCATTCATTTCTGCCAGATTTTGAGTTACAATTTTCCCCATTTTTCCCCTACCCACAACCCTAGAATAGCAGTCCCACAAGATATACCCTGGTCTGATCCACTCTCTCCCATATCTTCTCCCATACCCGCTTCGACGTTACAATTAGGGAAAGGTGAGTCTCAGTGCCCCAATGCCTGCACATCTTATCTCCCAATTACATGAAAAATAGTATTAATAATACTATTTATACATATTTGAAACATTTAAATTTAGAATTTCAAATTTCAGATCCATTCCCTTCCTCCTTAGTCACCCACTCCCTCTATGTGTTGTACATGTATAGCTATGCAAAACATTACAATAGTAGGTATTGTGTAAAAGGGTGCTTATAACCTTGTCTATTCCCTACTTTGACCCTGTCCCTCTTTGAAAGTGGGTACTTCCAACCTCCCCTCCCCCTAAAATGCCCTCCGCTCCATCATCCCACATCTAATCCCCATTCCCCATACTCTCCAGCAGGGTGAGATATCCCATTTAGTATGTATGTCATTATCTCCCTGAGCCAAATTCAATGAGAATATGGTTTTGGCTTTTTGCCTTCCTGTTCTTCATCTCCCCTGCAGCCACTTCCCCTTGCCTCTTCTATATGAGATAGTTTACCCTACCCTGTCTCTCCACAGCTCCTCTTGCCACTTTCCTCTCTCACTTCATAATTTCACCCCTTAAGTATTACATCTTCCCACCAAATTCAACCTGTGCCCTCTATCCATGTATAACTGTAAACATATGTACACACATTCACATATGTATTCATATGCACATATACCCTTCTTCAATTATTTTCGTACTGAGAAAGGTTTCATCAGTCACAGTTATTGTTTTTCAATGTGAGAATGTAAATAGTTCAACTTTGATGAGTTCCTTTTGATTTCTTTTCCCTGATTACCTACTCAGGCATCTCTTGCTTCTTGTGTCTGGATGTCAAATTTTCTATTCAACTCTGGTTTTTTCCTCAAGTCCTCTATTCCACTGAATGACCATATTTTCCCCTGAAACAAAATACTCAGTTTTGCTGGGTAGGTGACCCTTGGCTTCAATCCCAGCTCTTTTGCCCTCTGGAATATCATATTCCATGCCCTTCAGTCCCTCAGTGTAGAAGCTGCCAGGTCCTGTGTTGTTCTGATTGTGTTTCCACAATATTGAAATTGTTTCTTCCTGGCTGCTTGTAGTATTTTCTCCTTGATCTGGGAATTCTGGAACCTGGATATAATATTCCTGGAGTTTTCTTTTTGGGATCTTTTTCAGGAGGTGATCTGTGGATTCTTTCAACCTTTATTTTGCCCTCTGGGTCTAAAACATCAGGGCAATTTTCCTTGAGCATTTCTTGAAGGGTGATTTCTAGGTTCTTTCTTTGATCATGGCTTTCAGGTAGTCCAATGATTTTTAAATTATCTCTCCTGGATCTATTTTCCAGGTTAGTGGTTTTTCCCATGAGATATTACACATTACCTTCTATTCATTCATTTGTTTGGATTTGTTAAACAGCATCTTGATTTCTCATAAAGTCATTAGCTTCCAGTTGCTCCAGTCTAACTCTGAAGGAATGAATCTCCTCAGTGAGCTTTAGAGATTCTTTTTCCATCTGGCAAATTTGGGTTTTTAAGGCATTCTTCTCCTCATTGCCCTTTTGGGCCTCCTTTGCCATCTGAGTCTATTTAGTCTATTTTTAAGGTCTTATTTTCCTCAGTCAGGCTGTTGACCCTCATTTCATACTTTTCCTGCATCCTTATCATTTCTCTTCCCAATTTTTTCTTCCACTTATCTCACTTGAGCTTTAAAATCATTCTTAAGGTCCTCTATGGCCTGTCACCCACTCATATTTTCCTTTGGGGCTTTTCGAGAAGTTATTTCTGACCTCATAGTCTTTCTCCTGTTCCATGCTTCGATCCTCTTTGCCCCCAAAATAGGAGTCTAATGTTGCATTTTTCTGTTTATTTTGTTTCCTTTGCCTTGGCATGTTGCCACTTAATTACTTGACTTTTGGGCTTGTTGCCACACTAGGGCTCTACCACCAGACAGAGGAGCTTCCGTCCCAAATATTGGGGTCTTCACAACTTCGGGTTCAGGCAAGTTGGATGCCCACCCCAGACACCCCCCCCCCAGATCACAATCCATATCCAAGCAGGTTAAAGCAAGAGCAATTAACCCTCAAGACTGATCCCTGGATCTCCCTACAGTTCATAAGCCAAGTGCTGAAGCTGACACTGGAGCTTCAAAATATCGAATGTGCCTTGTCTCCCCAGTGGCTTCTAGCCCCAGGGGGAGGAAGCCAATGCATTTCCCAAATACTGGTCCCAAAGTCCATAGGTCTCTAAGGTCTCACTTTGTCCTAGGCATGTCCATTTTGATAATTCTGGGATTGCCACAGCTGCTGGTGTTCTGGGGCCCCTCTGTCCAGCTGCTGACCAGCTGCCCCGTAGCTAGAACCATGGCTCTCCTGACCTGGGCTGTGCACCCCACTGTGTTGTCAGCTCCCAGAGTGCTGTGTGGTCTGTTCCCAGCAGGGGTGCCAAGCTGTCCCCAGTGGGAGGTTAGCTTCGCTGTGTTGTTCTGTGGGTGCTGGGGCTCCAGAAGTTGTTCAGAGTCCCCTTTTACATGGTTTGGAGGTGGTCTGGTAGGAGAGCACCTTGGTAGTGCTGCTTCTACTCTGCTATCTTGGCTCCGCCCACCTTAAAGTTATTTTTGATAAATCTCTGAATACTCATTTGGAAAATAGATCATTCTATTTAGCTAATATATGGATATTTCTATAATTTAATGCTTAATAGGTTCCTCACTACTCAACTCTTTCCTTGATTTCTTATTAGTGGTTTTAAATACACTCTAATTTCCTCTGATTAAATATTAAGCCTCTTTCAAGTAAGGCTTTAGGCAGTTTATTAATAGTTTACACAGCACAGGAAGTCCATTTTCAATTACACTCTACTGAATTCATCCCTAGTCTCCCAGGAGACTTTCTTTTCCAAAATCACTCTCTACTTCTTGTTTTCATCCATACTGTGGGGTTGAATTTCCCCATAAAATTCCTTTTAGGCATTTCCATATTTTTAATAAGTGTAATACATTTATATCTCTCTAGCTAAGCAAGTCTATTTTTTTCTTTCTTTCCATCATTTCCCCTTATGCTTCCAGAAATAATCCATAACAGAGATTAAAGTCATATATGTTTGTCAGGGAACAAGGAATTAAAATTAGATATAAGTCAAGAAGTTTTATGTTTTCACTCCTCATCTTCTCACTTTTGATATATATTCATTTATGTTAAATGTGGCTTTGCAGTGTGTTAAACTAGGTTAACTTTACTCTTAATTAGGTGAATCTCTGAGTAGTTGTCTCCAGTTGTGTAATCTCCTGCAAAGGATACAGAGGTAGAAACTAAAGAGAAGAAGAAAATAGAGTGGGACTTACTCAGCATTAATCAGAAGAAACATAACTGGCTCAAGACACATTATTTAAACAAGAGTGCCTAGACTACCCATATTCCTAACACTATGATTTCCTCAGCCCTCCACACATTATTCACTTCAGATTTTGTCTTTACCCTAATTCCTCCATGAAACTTCCTGCTTTAAATCATGCCGGTAGAACTGAACATGGGGTAGATGCAGGCTATGAAAGAAGAGAAATATTAATCAAGAATTTAGCAGAACTTGTCTGATCACATCATTTTCTGTTCAAGGAATCCCAGAGGTACTCCAATGCCTTTAGGATAAAATACAAATTCTTCCATTTTTTTAATTTTCTTTTGCTTTGTTTAAAGCTCTTCAAAATCTGAACAGTCCAATTTTCTAAGCTTAATTCATATTACTCTTCACATAATTTATGCTTCAGTCAAAATGTATTATTTGCCTTCCCCCTTTAAACTTGCACATTCCATTTTCTATTTATATGCCTTTGAGATTATCCTTCATGAGTGGAAGGATTCTGTCCTCACATTCAACTCTAACTCACTAGATCTCATTAAGGGTCAACTTAAGGACTATCTCTTATATGAAGACTATCCTGATTCCCCTTACTAGTGTTATGCATTTTACATGTTATATGCATTTTGATGAATTCATGTTATTCTCCCATAGAAGGAATTTAACTCCAACTTCCTTTTTCTACACTCCGCTATTCATATGTACCCAGAAATCCCTTAGACTGATTAACAGTTCATACCACTTCAATGAAATAGAAGTCATCAGCTATATTGCTTTGGGTAATGTGGAGAACCATAAGGTTTTTATATATCTTCTGCTCTGGATACGAAGATCCTTTATGACTTATACTATGTTCTGCCTTTGTGACCTCTAGGTTCTCAGGTATTATTATCTAACTTTTTGTTATAACCTTAAGATCCTTGTGCCTCTCCATCTACAACCTTGATAATCTGGGATCTGTTTATCCTCCATGTGTCTGAACTTTATTTTATGTGTTGTCTCCCCCAATTAGAAGATAAACTCTTTCAAAGTAGATATTATCTCACTTTTTCTTTTTGTATCCCCAATGTTTATCAAAGTTATTAACAGGAGGGGCTGAACAGAGATGGCAGAGTAGAAATAGCACTTCCTCTGTGCTCCAGCCCACACCTCTTCAAAATTATGTAAAAGGGGGACTCTGAACAACCTCTGGAGTTCCAGCACGCACAGAACAACACAGAGAAGCTAACATCCCACTGAGGAGAGCCCAGCAGCCCAACAGGGAGCGGCCAGCGAAGTGTGCTGGGAGATAACAGCACAATGCTCTGGGAGCCAAACCCAGGACCACATGAGTCAGAGGTTTTAGACCCAGGGTGGCCAGTCCAGCACCTGGCTGGAGGGACACTAGACTACCAGCAGCTGTGGCTTTTCCAGAATTTCCAACACAAAGTGAGAGGCCTATGGACTTTTGGACCAGTATTTGGGAGCACATTGGCTTCTTCCCCTGGGGGCTAGAAGCATCTGAGGAGACAGTGGCACAGACAGCATTTTACAGCTTCAGTTGGAGCTTCAGCTTTTGGCCTGAGAACTGTAGGAGGATACTGCGATCAGTCTTGGGGGTAATTGCTCTTGCTTTAACCTCCCTGGATCTGGATTGTGGTCTGGGGTGGAGGTCTTGGGGTATGTGACCAGCTTGCTAGAGTGTGTGGGAGCTTCAGGGAGGGCACCCAACTAATACCTCCGGTAATTGAGAAGACCCCAACATTAGGGACAAAAGCTCCACTGGCTAGTTGCAGAGTCCTGCTGTGGCAACAAGCCCAAATGTCAAGTAATTAAGTGGGAACATGCCTAGTCAAAGGAAACAAAATAAATAGAAAATTCAACATTAGACTCCTATTTTGGGGGCAAAGAGGATCAAAGCATGGAACAGGAGGAGGACTGGGAGGTCAGAACTCTTGCACCAAAGGCCCCAAATGAAAATACGAGCTGGTTACAAGCCATAGAGGACCTTAAGAAGAACTTTAAAAACCAAATAAGAGAAATGGAGGAAAAATTGGGAAGAGAAATGAGAAGGATGCAGGAAAAGTATGAATTGAGAGTCAACAGGCTGACTGAGGAAAATAACATCTTAAAAAATAGACTAACTCAAGTGGCCAAAGAGGCTCAAAAAGGCAATGAGGAGAAGAAGGCCTTAAAAAGCTGAATTTGCCAGATGGAAAAAGAATCTCAAAAGCTCACTGAGGAGATTCGTTCCTTCAGAATTAGGCTGGAGCAAATGGAAGCTAATGATTTTATGAGAAATCAAGATGCTATTAAACAAATCCAAGCATTTGAAAGAATAGAAGGCTATGTGAAAAACATATTTCCATATAGGTCATTGTTTGAAAAAAAAGACAAATACCCCAAGAAAAATAAAGTGAAGTAAAAAATATCGCTGTATCTAGGTCTTAGCAGTTCTTTCTCTGGAAATGGACTCCATCTTTCATCATAAGTCGACAGAACTGTCTTAGATCATCACATCAATGAGAATAGCTAATTTATTCATAATAGATGAGTATACAATATTTATATTACTATGTTAAATGTTCTCCTGGTTCTACTGATATCACTTTGCATCAGTTCATGTTAAGTACACATTTTCCTAAGAGCATCCTGTTTATCATTTCTTTTCAAAATATATTTTATTTTATTTTCTCTAAGCTATATGTCAAGAAAAATTTCAGCATTCATTTTTATAATATTTTTATTTCCAAATTGCTATCTCTCCCTCCCCATCTTTCTTCTGAAAATGGTAGTCAGTTTGATAGAATTTATAAATGTGCATCACGTAAAAATATTTATATTCATGAAAGAAGAAACAGAGCAAAGGTAGAAAAAAAACAACACAAGAAATAATAAAGTAAATGAAAAAAGAGCCTTCATTCTGCCTTCAGAGTCCATCAGTTCTTTATCTGGATATGGACAGCATTTTACTTGGTGAATCCTTTATACTTCTCTTGGATCACTGCTTTGCTGAGAACTGAGTCAACATTGCTGACACTGTAAACAATATTTTCCTGGTTCTGCTCATTTTGTTTTGCATCAGTTTGTTCAAGTCTTTCCAGGTGTTTTGAATTCTGCTTCTCATCATTCTTATTGCACAGTATTATGCCATTACTTTCATATTTGATGGGCACCCTCTCCACTTCCAATATTTTTCCAACACCAAAAAGGCTGCTACAAATATTTTTGCATATGTAGGTCCTTTTACCTTTTTATGTTCTCATTGGGATAAAGACCCAGTATTGGAATAGCTGGGTCAAAGAATATGCACAATCTTATAGCCCTTTAGGCATAGTTCCAAATTCCTTTAGGCATAGCTCCAGAATGGTAGGGTCAGTTCACAGTTCGACCAATTGTGCATCAGTAGCCCACTTTTCCTACATCCTTTCCAATATTTGTCATTTCCCTTTTTTTGTCATATTAGCCTATCTGATCTGTGTGAGGTGTTAACTCACAGTTACTATAATTTTCATTTCTCTAAGCAGAAGTGATTTAGAGCACTTATTCATATGCCCATAAATAGCTTTGATTTCTTTGTCTGAAAACTGTCTCTTCATATTCTTTGACCATTTGTCAATTGGGAAATTGCTTATATTTTTTTGTAAATTTGACTCAGTTCTCTACATATTTGAAAAAGATGACCTTTATTAGAGCCACAAATATTGTTTCTAAGTCTTCTGCTTTCCTTCTAATCTTAGCTGCATGTTTTGTTTTTATAGAAAGCTTGCTAATTTACTGTGATTAAAATTGTCTTTTTTACATGTTTAATGTTCTCTATCCCTTGTTTTATCATAAATCCTTCCTCTCACCATAAGCCTAAGAGATAGCTTATTACTTGACCTTCTAATTTCATTATGGTGTCACCTTTTACATCAAAATCATGCCAAAGGTCTGTCATATATAACTTTTCTACTGTTCTATTTGCCTCTTTAGCTTCTTTCTTACTTTTTTTTGTTGGATTTCTTAAGTTCTGTAAGGGAACATTTGATGTTTCATACTAGTATAATTTTATGCCTATTTCTTCCTGTAACTCATTTAACTTATCCTTTAAGAACTTGGATACTATACTCTTGGTGCCTATATGTTTAGTATTGATAGTGTTTCATTTTCTATGGTACCTTTTAGCAAAATGTGGCCTTGCAGATAAGACATCCTTGTCTCTTTTAACTAGATCAACTTTTAATTTTACTTTGTCTAAGTTCAGGATTTCTATCACTTTTTTTTTTACTTCAGCTTTAGCATAACTGATTGTGCTCCAGCCCCTTATCTTTATTCTGTGTGTGTCTCTAAGCTTAAAGCTTTTTTCTTGTAAGCAACATGTTGTGGGGAGCCCAAGCCCATGTGAGCCGTGGTTTTAGCCCCAGGGCAGCCGGGCCAGAAGCCAGCTGGAGGGACCCCAGAACACCAGCAGCTATGGTGATTCCAGAACTATCAGCAAAGATATGCCTAGGACAAAGTGAGAGGTTAGTGCCTTATGGACTTTGGGACCAGTATTTGGGGACCATGTAGGCTTCCTCCCCTGGGGGTGCAAAGCTGCTGCAGAGACGCAGCACAGTAGCGTCAGTGGCAGCTCTAGATCCTGGTCTGCAAACTGTAGGGAGATCCAGCAATCAGTCTGGGGGTTAGTCACTCTTGCTTTAAACTGCCTGGATGTGGATTGTGGTCTGGGGGGGGGGGTGGGGGGAGTTTGGTGTGGGTATGCAATTTGCCAGAGCGGGTGGAGGCTTTACAGAGGCCACCCAACTGGCGGAAGTTGTGAAGACCCCACATTTGGGACAGAAGTTCTCCTGTCTGGTGGCAGAGCCCTACTGTGACAACAAGCCCCCAAATCAAGTAACTAAGTGGAAACATGTCTAGGAAAAAGAAATGAAATAAACAGAAAATTTCAACATTGGACTCCTATTTTAGGGGCAAAGAGGATCAAAGCATGGAGGAGGACTGTGAGGTAAGAACTCCTGCACCAAAAGCCCCAATGAAAATACAAGCTGGCTACAGGCCATAGAGGACCTTAAGAAAGCAGATAAGAGGAGTGGGGAAAAAATTGGGAAGAGAAATGATAAAGATGCAAGAAAAGCATGAAATGACAGTCAACAGCCTGACTGAGGAAAATAACACCTTAAAAATAGACTAACTCAAATAGCAAAAGAGGCTCAGAAAGGCAATGAGAAGAATGCCTTAAAAAGCCAAATTTGCCAGATGGAAAAAGAATCTCAAAAGTTCACTGAGGAGATTCATTCCTTCAGAGTTAGACTGGAGCAAATGGAAGCTATTTTTTTTTTGTCTTTCCCTCAAATTCACCTTGTACCCATACCTTCTCTCTGTGTATATTCCTTCCAGCTATATTATTTGTGTTATGATTTTTAAGAATTACAAGTATCACCTTCCCACACTGAGATGCAAATAGTTTAGCTCTTTTGAATCCCTTATGTTTTCTTTTACCTTTGTACCAGCTTATGCTTTTCTTGGGTCTTGATATTGGAGATCAGATTTTTGGATTAGTTCTGTTCTTCTCCTTATGAAAACTAGAGGTTCTTCTATTTCATTGAATGAACATTTTTCCCTTGATGTATCATACTTAATTTTTTTCTGGGTATGTTATTCTTGATTATATTCTTACCTCCTTTACCTTCCAGAATATCATGTTCCATGACCTTTGATCCTTTAATGTTGCAGCTACCAAGTCCTATGCAATCCTGATTGTGACTTCCTGATATTTTGTTTCTTTCTGTCCACCTGTGGTATTTCTTCCTTGATCTGGCAGTTCTCAAATTAGACCATAAAATTCCTTGGAATTTGTACTTTGTGACCTCTTTCATGATGTGATCAGTGGATAATTCCAATGCCTATTTTGCCCTCTGGCTCCAGGACACGAGGACAGTTTTCCTTGATAATTTGTTGAAAGATTCTGTCTGGGTTCCCTTTTGATTATAATTTTCAAGTGGTCCAATTTTTTTTGATATCCTCTCTCCTGGATCTATTTTCCATGTCATTTGTTTTGTTTATTCCAATGAGGGATTTTGATGTTTGAATTTATCCTTAGTCAAATTAATATGTGTGCTCATTCTACTACTGCAGATAGGAAACCATGCAAATCATCTTACTCTGTGAGAGTTTTTTTTTCTTTTTTTCACATAGATCCTCCTGAGAGATAATAAATATATGGCTTAATTGGGCCGTATATTTATATAGTTATACAAATATAGTTATAACTATAGTGCTATTCTATGTGGTCTCCAAAGGAATGCAATTCTCTTTTATGTGGTAATAACATAATAGTGGATTCATTCTAGACAAAAATCATTTCTGAGAAAAAGGTATGGATATGCCCTGATCCACCTATTATTCAAATCTAAGTTAATTTTTGCTGCTGTATTCTCATGACACATAAATCCCATGTCAAAAAATATTTGTTGACTTCAAAGATTCTCCAACTAATAAATGTTACAGCATGTTTATTAATAACACGTACGGGGGTGGAAAAGATTGGAAACAAAAGATGAATATAAAACTGTAAGTAATGAGCTTTGTGTAGAGAGGTTTAGCTGAGGCTTTATACCAGTGACAATCATCAGAAGCTCTATGAATATCCTGTAAGACATACCTAAAAATAACTCTTCATTTCTTTCAGTTCTGTTGTACTTTCGTTAGACTACCCAAGCTTTTGGTGATTTATAATTCAGCATTTAGGAAAATGTAGAAGAAGTTGACATACACCTTTAAGAAGCTTATGGTGCCTAAGCTGTGGAGATCTCTAGCATTTTCAGTCCCTTTGTTTCTATGTGGTATCGATTGGTATCTTTTTAGTAACGCTTCTCTGAAAAGAATTCAAGAAAAAGTTGACAAAGATTGTTTCTCTTTTTGTAGGCCTCATGTCATCCAAGGTCTGATCCTATATTGCCCAACAGTTAGGATATCCAAGATAGGACCTGGGTGGAGATAGCACGTTATATAGTGTTCACCTTAAAGACATATTTCTGAGGCTCTATTATTGGCATTAATCTCACATTATTTTGAAAAGAATTGATCACTCAAGGCAATCTTCCATGAAAGATTATGGAAATATCTATCACCTGTCTAAACAGCTGTAGTATATAGGATTGCTATTCTGAGATGGTTGGTAGACAAAAAATGAGGGAAAAATTGTAACTCAAAATTTGGTAGAAATGAATGATGTAAACCAGAAGTTAAGAAAGCATTTGAAAAAAAAAAAAGAATTGTAATATTACAGATAGGCAATTCTTGTGTCATTCTCATTTGATCTTTCCCTAAGGGACTTCATGGAAAGTTTAAGGGAATGGTACAGTACAGAAAAAGATAATTTATCTGTTACCTCTCACTTAGGTACTTACGAGGTTCCATGAATTGATAGAAGTTCAAGGCTATGGGTAATTTAAATTTTTCTAGTGATTATAACCCTGGAAAAAATCTATCTCACTATATCTATATTCACATTCACATATATGCACAAGGTAGAGAATTAAAATAATTAATATAATTAATTATTTATTTATATTAGAATTAGAATTAGAATTAAAATAATAAGTCTCTCCCCATCTCCTCTCATTATATTCCTCTCTCACCTCTTAATTTCACCTTTTAAGTATCATCCCTTCCAATTAAACTAGAACTGTGCCCTCTATCTATGTATACCTGTAAACATACATACACAATTCACATATGTATTCATAAACTCCTATACCCTTCTTCAACTATTTTCATACTGACAAAGATTACATCAATTATAATTATCATTTCTCCATGTAAGAATGTAAATAGTTCAACTTTAATAAGTTCCTTTTGATTTCTTTTCCCTGTTTACCTTCTCAAACATCTCTTGCTTCTTGTGTCTGAATGTCAAATTGTCTATTCAACTTTGTTTTTTTCCTCAAGTATGCTTGAAAGTCCTCTATTCCACTGAATGACCATATTTTCCCATGAAAGAAGATACTCAGTTTTGCTTGGTAGGTGATTCTTAGTTTTAATCTCAGTTCCTTTGCCCTCTGGAATATCATATTCCAAGTCCTTCAATCCCTTGGAGTAGAAGCTGCCAGGTCCTTTGCTATCCTGATTATGTTTCCACAATATTGAAATTGTTTCTTCCTGGCTCCTTGTAATATTTTCTCCTTGATTTGGGAATTCTGAAACCTGTCTATAATATTACTAAGAGTTTCCTTTTGGGGATCTTTTTCAGGAGGTGATCTCTGGATTCTTTCAACCTCTATTTTGCCCTGTGGTTATAAAACATCAGGGCAATTTTCCTTGAGAATTTCTTGAAGGATGATTTCTAGGTTCTTTCTTTGAACATGGCTGTCAGGCTGTCCAATAATCTTTAAATTATCACTCCTGGATCTATTTTCCAGGCCAATGGTTTTTCCATAAGATATTACACATTGCCTTCCATTTTTTTTCATTTGTTTGGATCTGTTTAATAATATCTTGATTACTCATAAAATCACTAGCTTCCATTTGCTCCTGTTTAATTCTGAAGAAATGATTCCCCTCAGTGAGCTTTTGAGATTCTTTTTCCATATGGCAAATTCAGCTTTTTTTTTTTAACAAATGCTTTATTAACTTCTGTTTTACATCATTCATTTCTGCCAGATTTTGAGTTACAATCATTTTCCCCCCATTATTCCCCTACCCAACCTCCCAGAATAGCAGTCCCACAAGATATCGCTTCCTCCAATCTGCTCTCTCCCATACCTTCTCCCATACCCCCATCGACTTTCCATTAGAGGAAGATGAATCTTTGTGTCCCAATGCCTGCACATCTTATCTCCCAATTATAGGCAAAAGAGTATTACTAATAGTATTTATATATATTTGAAACATTTAATGTTACGACCTCAAATTTCAGATCCATTTCCTTCCTCCCTTGTCACCCATTCCTTCTTGGGAGATAAGCAATTCAGTATATGTTGTACATGTCTAGTTATGCAAAACATTATCATAGTAGATATATTGTACAAGGCTGCTTATAATTCCCTCCCACTCATCCCACTCCCCACCTGGTCCATTCCCTACATGATCCTGTCCCTCTTCTATAGTGGGTACTTCCAACCTCCCCTCACCCCAAGGATGCCCTCCCATCCATCATCCCTCCTCTCATCCCCCTTCCCCCTATCCTGCTGCAGGTTGAGATATCCCATTTAGTATGTATGTCATTTTATCCCTGAACCAAATTCAATGGGAATGTGGTTTTGTCTTTTTAGCCTTCCTTATTCTCCCCCTCCTTTGCAACCACTTCCCCTTGCTTCTTCTACATGGGATAGTTTACCCTATCCTGTCTCTCCCCATCTCCTCTTGCCACTTTCCTCTCTCACCTCATAATTTCATCCCTTGAGCATTCTCCCTTCCCAACAAATTCAACCTATGCCCTCTATCCATATATAACTGTAACCATATACACACACATTCACATATGTATTCATATGACCACACACCCTTCTTCCATTATTTTCATACTGAGAAAGATATCATCAGCCACAGTTATTGCTTTTCCATATAGGAATGTAAATAGTTCAACTTTGATAAGTTCCTTTTGATTTCTTTTCCCTGATTACCTTCTCAGCATCTCTTCCTTCTTGTGTCTGGATGTCAAATTTTCTATTCAATTCTGGTTTTTTCCTCAAGAATGCTTGAAAGTCCTCTATTCCACTGAATGACCATATTTTCCCTGAAACAAAATACTCAGTTTTGCTGGGTAGGTGACCCTTGGGTTCATTCCCAGTTCTTTGCCCTCTGGAATATCATATTCCATGCCCTTCGATCCCTCAGTGTAGAAGCTGCCAGGTCCTGGGCTATTCTGATTGTGTTTCCACAATATTGAAATTGTTTCTTCCTGGCTGCTTGTAGTATTTTCTCCTTGATCTGGGGATTCTGGAACCTGGCTATAATATTCCTGGGAGTTTTCTTTTGGGATCTTTTTCAGGAGGTGATCTGTGGATTCTTTCAACCTCTATTTTGCCCTCTGGATCTAAACATCAGGGCAATTTTCCTTGAGAATTTCTTGAAGGGTGATTTCTAGGTTCTTTCTTTGATCATGGCTTTCAGGTAGTCCAATAATTTTTAAATTGTCTCTCCTGGATCTATTGTCCAGGTCAGTGGTTTTTCCCATGAGATATTTCACATTGCCTTCTACTCTTTCATTTGTTTGGACCTGCTTAACAGCATCTTGATTTCTCATAAAGTCATTAGCTTCCATTTGCTCCAGTCTAACTCTGAAGGAATGAATCTCCTCAGTGAACTTTGAGATTCTTTTTCCATCTGGCAAATTCGACTTTTTAAGGCATTCTTCTCCTCATTGCCCTTTTGGGCCTCCTTTGCCATTTGAGTTAGTCTATTTTAAGGTGTTGTTTTCCTCAGTCAGGCTGTTGACCCTCATTTCATACTTTTCCTGCATCCTTCTCATTTCTTTTTCCAATTTTTCCTCCACTTCTCTTATTTGATTTTTAAAGTCCTTCTTAAGGTCCTCTATGGCCTGCAACCTGTTCATGTTTTCCCCTGGGGCTTTTGGAGCAGGACTTCTGACCTCACAGTCCTTTTCCCACTCTATGCCCCCAAAATAGGAGTCTAGGGTTGCATTTTTCTGTTTCCTTTGCCTTGGCATGTTGCCACTTAATTGCTTGACTTTGGGCTTGTTGCCACACTATGGCTTTAAGGCCAGATAGAGGAATTTTCGTCCCGAACGTGTGGGGGGCAACTTCCGTTTCTGGCAAGCTGTAAACCTACCCACAACTTCCACCCTAGATCACAATCCAGATCCAGGGAGGTTAAAGCAAGAGCGATTACCCCCCAAGACGGATCGCTGGATCTCCCCACGATTTGTAGGCTGGGAGCCAGAGCTGCCTCTGAAAACTACAAAATGGCGTGTCTCCTCAGAGGCTTCTAGCCCCAGGGGAGGGAGCTGACGCATTCCCCAAATACAGGTCCCAAAGTCCATAGGACACTAACCTCTTACTTTGTCCTAGGCATGTCTATGTTGATAATTCTGGAATCGCCACAGCTCCTGGTGTTCTGGGGTTCCTCCAGCCAGCTGCTGGCCCTGCCGCCCTGGAGCTAAAACCTCGACTCACGTGGACCTGGGCTCGCCTGGGCTCCTGCGCTCTGCGCTCTGCCGGCTCCCAGACCACTGCGCTGGTCCTTCCTGCATGGCTGCTGGGCTGTCCTCAGCGGGAGGTTAGCTTCTCTGTGTCGTTCTGTGGGTGCTGGGGCTCCAGAAGTTGTTCACAGTCCTTTTTTACATAGTTTGTGGGGAATCTGGGGGCAGAGAGGCTTGGAAGAGCTGTTTCTACTCCGCCATCTTGGCTCCACCTCCCAAATTCAGCTTTTTAAGGGATTCTTCTCCTCATTGCCTTTTTAGTCTCTTTTGCCATTTGAGTTAGTCTATTTTTAAGGTGTTATTTTCCTCAGTCAGGCTGTTGATTCTCATGTTATACTTTTCTTGCATCTTTCTCATGTCTCTTCCCAATTTATCCCCCATTTCTCTTATCTGCTTCTTAAGGTCATCTATGGCTTGTAGCCAGCTCGTATTTTCATTTCGGGCCTTTGGTGCAAGGGTTCTGACCTCCAAGTCCTCCTCCTGTTCCATGCTTAGATCCTCTTTGCCCCTAAAATAGGAGTCTAATGTTGGATTTTTCTGTTTATTTGGTTTCCTTTGCCTAGGCATGTTCCCACTTAATTACTTGACTTTTGGGCTTGTTGCCACAGTAGTATTCTGCCACCAGTCAGAGGAGCTTCCATCCCAAATGCTGGGGTTTTCTCAACTGCCAGAGGTATTAGTTAGGTGGCCTCTGTGAAACCTCCACACACTCTGGCAAGCTGGTCACACACCCCAAGTTCTCCACCCCAGACTGCAATCCAGATCCAAGAAGGTTAAAGCAAGAGCAATTATCCCCCAACACTGATCGCAGGTCCCGCTACAGTCTGCAGTCCAGGAACTGAAGTTGCAACATGGCACCTGTGCAGTGGGTACTCAGTGGCTTCTTGCCCCCAGGGGAAGATGATAATGTGTTCCCAAATACTGGTCCCAAAGTCCATAGGGCTCCCCCCTCTCACTTTTTCCTAGGCAGATATATGTTGATGATTCTGGAAACACCACACCTTCTGGTGTTCTGGGGTCTGTCCAGCTGGTTGCTGGTCAAACTGCCTTGAGGCTAGAACATCTGCCTGAAGGGTCCTGGACTTGGCTCCCCAAGTGCTGCACTGGCTGCTTCCTGCTGGGCTGCTGGGCTGTTCTCAGAGGGAGGTTAGCTTCTCTGTATCATTTTGTGGCTTCTGGAGCTCGAGAGTTGTTTTAGACTCCCCATTCATATATATTGGAAGTGGTGTGGACAGGAGCATCAAGGAAGTGCTGTTCCTTCTCCTACATCTTGGCTCCACCCTGTTACAATTCTTTTTATCTAAAGGCATTTTAGTTTAATGCAGACTTGTTTCTCAACAGAGAAAAAGGGAATAGAAACATCATTTACTTGTAACAATAATAAATAATATGATTATGATTGTTATTGGCTTTTTGGTCCCTTTGCTTCACTCAACAAAATAATTTTCCGGGGGTGGCTAGGTGGCGCAGTGAGTAGAGTGTCGGCCCTGGAGTCAGAAGTACCTGAGTTTGGATCCGGCCTCAGACACTTAACACAAACACAAATAAAAAAAAAACCTAGCCGTGTGGCCTTGGGCAAGTTACTTAACCCCAACTGCCCTCCAAAAACAAAAAAAAAAAAAAAAGAATTTTCCATTGCCTATGTAATACATTTATATGACGAGCTTGTGAAAAAGCTTTAAATTTAACAAAGCATCTTGCTTAGCATGTTTAACTCACCATCAGCTGTGATTGACTGTTCTGTTTTAGAGATATGTTGATTGCTTGTCCTTAGTCTAAACTTGTCCCTGGGTGTAACATCCTGCCTGATGTGCCCTGTCAACTTTGGGTTTAGCTTAACTTGGAAATATGGATCTCCTGTTGTATTAGCCATGTTCATCAGACAATTAATTTACTTCTCTAGTAAACTTTCTATAGCTCTCCTCACTTCAATGAATCCTAACAGTTTATCATGATGGCAAATTCTTCCCTTGTCTGTTCCCTAAACCTATTGACAACTACAATTTTGTTGGGGTGTTCAGTTGTTTATCAAATCTGAGTCTATATCTACTTATATGTCTTTGTGTGCTTATTAGGGGTTTTGAGGAGGGTAAGTAGCTCAAATAAGGATATGCATTTTCAACACTACAACCAAACTAGGAATAAAATATTTGGTCGTTCCTTATTAGTTCTTTCTTAGCACACAATGGGTTGAGGTTTCTAGTTGTCTGACCTATAACACTGAGATAAATATCACTGTGACCAATAAAATAGCTTTGGGAGGTTTTGTACAGGAATTTTGGTATTTAAGATCTACTGATGATGTTAGGGTGGTCTTCAGGGAAATCTTATGAAGAGAACAGCATAAATTTACTGTACTACAATTTTTTATGTAAATTGTGCCTGGCAAAATAAATTTTGTAAATAAATTTCCAATAACAAAACAGAGATAATAATGATGACCATGGTGATAAGGCTAATGCTAATGATGATGCTAAAGATAAACTGAATAGCCCTTCCTTATGTAAAATGGAAAGCCAATCTTATTTTCGGTAAGTATTCTGCTTCCCAGACATAGCACCATCATTTGGGGTAAGGCAGCAACTATGTTTTTGTTTTGTTTTGTAGTAAAAAAAAAAAAAACCTTGTTATAGATAATGTACCCATTCCCACATGGACAAAACAACAATCACAAGAATGAGAACAACATATTAATAGTAGAACAGGGATTTCCCCTAGGTCTTAATACTCTGTTATTAGATAGTAATTTAAAAGAACAACAACATATCAGAAAAAAGCCACAAGCAAATGAACACAATAACCTAGATTTGGGGGCTTCTGTGCCAAATAGTTGACCCATCATTAGCCTCTAGACTACAAAACCAAAAGATTTTCTTATACAAATTGTAGTCTACCCATTCCTAATCCACCTTAAAATTATAAAATTAAAAAAAATAAACACATTTCATTTACCCGTATTCAATTCTATCTTTAATCTAAATACTATAAATTATATAATAGGCACTAGTCAGCATTGTTAGAGTCATCAGGAGTTTTGGTCAACTATGATATACTAGTCAGATGCACTAACAATCAAACCATTGATGGACAATTGAATGAAGAAATAAATACACCAGTAATAAATAATTTTCAGTCTTCTTCACTTCAATACATTTTTCACAAAACTTCCAAAATAAATTTCCTAATGTAGTTCCAAACATGTCATTTCCCTACTGAACAAACTCCAATAGTTCCATGCCACAAATCAAATAAAACTTTACCATTTAAATTCCCTTGCCACCTTCTATAAAATTATGCTTTGGGGTTTCTTGCCCACACACACACACACACACACACACACACATTTCTCTCTTTCAGAACACTACAGTATGGAGAAAAGAGCCTTTAATGTTCCCCATAGATCCCACTCTCAACTTCTTGGCAGTGACTATTGTCCATATCTGAATTCCTAGTTATTTTTGAGTCAACTCAAATATTAAATTCTACATGAAGGCACTAGACCCTTTCCTTAAACAACAAAGTTTAACTAAACTAATTAGCTTAACTAAGTATAAAATTAGTATTGTGTGTGTGTATGTGCAGGCACATAGGCACAATCTTCTCTTGCTATAAGAGCTTTGTGGCCAAGGATTGTTTTATGCTGGTGTCTCTATTCCTACAACAATATTGGGAACATGGTAATTAGGTGTTTCATCTGTTGATTGGATAAATCTCTAATTCTAGCTTAGTAAAATCTTCTTGGATCCTTAGTCTGTCATCAAATGTGTATGCTATCTCTCCCAGCTTTTTTATCATCTGGAAACTCACTAAGCAATGAATTAATTGAAGTCTTTCCCTATAACTGGGACATTTTACTAGAAATATAATTACATGTTATGGTCAATTTATTATACATTTTGTATGGGGTCTAGTCCCTTAAGAAGTTATTTATTCATCTGATCACTATAATCTTTTATCCCTGACTGCAGAAATGGTCTGTAAAAATCCTTTGTGCAACCTAAACAGAATAAAGTATAATAGGGAAATGTTTAATACAAATAAGCAAAAATAGAATACAAAACAAATAATGCTAATTGGTGATTTTTGAAGTTAATATATAGCTTATGGTCATCCATTTATATTTTGTTTGACATCATTGCTCTACCCCATCTCTGTCTTGTAAAGCAAGCTGTTTTTGGAGGGGGGAGGCAAAGCAATTGAGGTTAAGTGAATTACCCAAGTTCACACAGCTAGTATGTGTGTTAAGTGTCTGAGGCCAGATTAGAACTCAGTTTCTCCTGACTCCCGGGCCAGTGCTCTATTTACTGTGCTTCCTAGCTGCCCCAAATCAAGATATTATTAAAACCCTTTTCAAAAGGAAGTTAAACTGCATACGTGACATTTTAGTCTATTAACACTATTTTTAAAACCCTACTTTAGTGAGCAATACCCTGTTTTTAAATGAAAATATCAGCGCTCTCAATGATCACCACTTCCTTTTTGAAATGCTCACAATCTATCCAAGAATCTTGCTCAATGCCAAATGCAATCTCACTGGTTCACACTTTAACTGTCTTTTATCCTTTGAAAGGACATTAGTATATTTGTTTCCATTTAGTCCATCTTCTAATCTTCTTGATTTTGAAAATATAATCATTAGTAGCTTTCTCAAATCTAGAACTTGAATACTTCCTAGTTTTCCCCTCCTATTTGTTCCTTCCAGTATAAATCTTCATGTTTAAAGGAATCATTAGAAATGAATGATCAGAAGATGGCAGAGTAGAAACAGCTCACCCAAGCCACTCTGCCCCCAGATTCCCCCCAAACTATGTAAAAGGGGACTCTGAACAACTTCTGGAGCCCCAGCACCCACAGAACGATACAGAGAAGCTAAACTCCCAATGAGGACAGCCCAGCAGCCCTGCAGGAAGAACCAGCGCAGCGGTCTGTGAGCCTGCAGCACTCAACTCGCAGAGCACAGGAAGTGGAGCCGAGCGGAGCCCAGGTCCCTGTGAGGTTTTAGCCCCAGGGCAGCAGGGCCAGCAGCGGGCTGGAGGAACCTCAGAACACCAGCAGCCATGGAGACTCCAGAATTATCAACATAGACATGCCTAGGACAAAGTAAGAGGTTAGTGTCCTATGGACTTTGGGACCTGTATTTGGGGAATGCATAAGCTGAGGAGACACATCATTTTGTAGTTTTCAGAGGCAGCTCCAGCTCGCGGCCTGCAATTAATTGTAGGGAGATCCAGCGATCAGTCTTGGGGGGTAATCGCTCTTGCCTTAACCTCCCTGAATCTGGATTGTGATCTAGGGTGGAAGTTGTGGGTGGGTTTACAGCTTGGCAGAAACCAAAGTTGCCCCCCACACGTTCCGGATGAAAATTCCTCTATCTGGCCTTAAAGCCATAGTGTGGCAACAAGCCCAAAAGTCAGGTAATCAAGTGGCAACATGCAAAGGCAAAGGAAACAGAAAAATGCAACCCTAGACTCCTATTTTGGGGGCATAGAGCGGGAAAAGGACTGTGAGGCCAGAAGTCCTGCTCCAAAAGCCCCAGGGGAAAACATGAGTGGGTTGCAGGCCATAGAGGACCTTAAGAAGGACTTTAAAAATCAAATAAGAGAAGTGTAGGAAAAATTAGAAAGAAAAATGAGAAGGATGCAGGAAAAGTATGAAATGAGGGTCAACAGCCTGACTGAGGAAAACAACACCTTAAAAAATAGACTAACTCAAATGGCAAAGGAGGCCCAAAAGGGCAATGAGGAGAAGAATGCCTTAAAAAGTCGAATTTGCCAGATGGAAAAAGAATCTCAAAAGTTCACTGAGGAGATTCATTCCTTCAGAGTTAGACTGGAGCAAATGGAAGCTAATGACTTTATGAGAAATCAAGATGCTGTTAAGCAGATCAAACAAACGAAAGAATAGAAGGCAATGTGAAATATCTCATGGGAAAAACCACTGACCTGGAGAATAGATCCAGGAGAGACAATTTAAAAATTATTGGACTACCTGAAAGCCATGATCAAAGAAAGAACCTAGAAATCACTCTTCAAGAAATTCTCAAGGAAAATTGCCCTGATGTTTTAGACCCAGAGGGCAAAATAGAGGTTGAAAAAATCCACCGATCACCTCCTGAAAAAGATCCCAAAAAGAAAACTCCCAGGAATATAATACCCAAGTTCCAGAATCCCCAGATCAAGGAGAAAATACTCCAAAGCAGCCAGGAAGAAACAATTTCAATATTGTGGAAACACAATCAGAATAGCCCAGGACCTGGCAGCTTCTACACTGAGGGATTGAAGGGCATGGAATACGATATTCCAGAGGGCAAAAGAGCTGGGAATGAACCCAAGGGTCACCTACCCAGCAAACTGAGTATTTTGTTTCAGGGGAAAATATGGTCATTCAGTGGAATAGAGGACTTTCAAGCATTCTTGAGGAAAAACCAGAATTGAATAGAAAATTTGACATCCAGACACAAGAAGGAAGAGATGCCTGAGAAGGTAATCAGGGAAAAGAAATCAAAAGAAACTTATCAAAGTTGAACTATTTACATTCCTATATGGAAAAGCAATAACTGTGACTGATGATATCTTTTTCACTATGAAAATAATGGAAGAAGGGTGTGTGGTCATATAAATACATATGTGAATGTGTGTGTGTATGGTTACAGTTATATATGGATAGAGGGCATAGGTTGAATTTGTTGGGAAGGGAGAATATTCAAGGGATGAAATTATGAGGTGAGAGAGGAAAGTGGCAAGAGGAGATGGGGAAAGACAGGGTAGGGTAAACTATCTCATGTAGAAGAAGGAAGGGGAAGTGGTTGCAAGGGAGGGGGAGAATAGGAAGGGAAAAAAAAGGCAAATCCACATTCTCATTGAATTTGGTTCAGGGAGAGAATGACATACATGCTAAATGGGATATCTCAACCTGCAGCAGAATAGGGGGAAGGGGGATGAGAGGAGGGAAGAGCATCCTTGGGGGGAGGGGTGGTTGGAAGTACCCACTATAGAAGAGGGACAGGATCATGTGGGGAATGGACCAGGTGGTTGGTGGGATGAGTGGGAGAGAATTGTAAGCAGCCTTGTATAATATATCTACTATGATAATGTTTTGCATAGCTAGACATGTACAACATATACTGAATTACTTATCTCCCCAGAGGGAATGGGTGAAAAGGGAAGAAGGAAATGGATCTGAAATTCGAGGTCTTAACATTAGATGTTTCAAATATATATAAATACTATTATTAATACTCTTTTGCTTATAATTGGGAGATAAGATGTGCAGGCATTGGGACACAAAGTTTCACCTTCCTCTAATGGAAAAGTCGAAGGGGGTATGAGAGAAGGTATGGGAGAGAGCAGATTGGAGGAATCGATATCTTGTGGGACTGCTATTCTGGGCGGTTGGGTAGGGGAATAACGGGGGGGGGAAATGATTGTAACTCAAAATCTGGCGGAAATGAATGATGTAAAACTGAAGCTAATAACGCATTTGTTTAAAAAATAAATAAACAAACAAACAAACAAACAAATAAATAAATAAATAAAAACAAAAAAAAAACACTAGAAATATAGGAATTAATGGAGTCTTTCTTGAAATGATAAGTAGTATGTATCTAAAACCAAGAGGAGGCATTATGTGTAATAGAAACATCTGAACAATAAATTGAATAATAGTGGCAATAGTGGAATTCCTTGATTCACCTCTTTTCTTATTGGAAAAGAACTCCATTATGACAACTATTATTCAATTTGTTGCTGTTCAGGCATTTTTCAATAGTATCTCTTTATAAACTCATTGGGGGTTTCCTTGGCAAAGAAATGGATTGGTTTGCCATTTCATTCTCCAGCTCATTTTTACTATGTACAGGTGTATGTACATATATGCATGCATCCATATATGTGCATGTAGGTGTATATGTATATTGCTATCATGAAAACATAACATAACTGGAAGCCAAAAGAACTTTTTCTTAATCCTTCTTGCTATTATTTAGTTATGTAACATTTAGGCAAGATACTTCTCTTTTCTCATCAATAGCATTCTCATTTGGGACTAATAGTGCTTTCAACATATACCTCAGCGGGTTATTGCAAAGATCAAATTAGATTTGTTTCACCTTAAAGAGACACATGAGGGTTATTGTCATTCAAAGTATTTTACCCATGTGATTCATTTATCATCAAAGCTTTCTGTGAAATGATGCAAGAAGCTCATTCTCTTTGCATTGTCCTTGAACAATTTTAATAAAGCATAGCTTAGCAATTAAAAAAAAAAGAAATGAATGATCAAATGTAAAACATTTGTTTCCTAGTTTCAGTCAAAACGTAGGAAAAAGTGAGAACAAAATAGTATTCAAGATTGATTCTACATTGTTTTGTTCTGGAGCCATAGAATTTTGGGAAATGCATCTTATAAAAAATCAAGCAAACCAGATGATCAAAAGAAATTCCTTTACAATGATATTATAATTTCAGAAAGAATATGTGGTATTGTCCCAACATCCCAGCAATCATAGCTATGGAAAACCCACAAAAGACTTGATTTACCAGCAAAGATTTTGTCATTATCAAATGGTACATAACCAGAAATATGTGATTTTCTCAGTGGCAGCTAAGTGGTGTAGTGAACAGAATCAGGAAGACAGGAGTTCAAATTCAGACTCAGACACAAAATAGGTATGTAATCCTGGGCAAGTTACTGTAAAACCACACACAAGCAGCTTTCCAGAGAACTGCTGCTGTGAACATCTTTCAAGGCCCTGATTGCATAGTATATTGAGCTCTCTATTCAATAATAAATTAGAGTAAAACATTCACAGAAAACCAAAATACATCATTCACCATGTCACAACTCAACAACTTATCACTAAAATGGTCACATAATTTTCACCAAAGTGGTCACATAGTTTTAAATGAAGTACATTCATTTATTTAATCACAAAATCCTTAATTCAATCACAAAGTACAAAAGTAAAACTTCTCCACCCCTAGGTCACAGTAAATCATAACGTTCTCAGTCAGTACACAGTATCCAAGTAAAGTCTTCTTTCAGGTTACTCAAGACCGGCTCACAGATTCCATTGTCCCTTTTCCATCATCCCAGCTCCAACTGTCACCTGGGTTCACAATCAGGCAGCTCCTAGTTCCTTTTCGCACTCCTTGTCCAGTTCTTCTTCCAGTTCCCATTCCATATTGAAGTTCACAGTGTCCAGCCCACCTCAAGTCTGTTATAGTTCCTGTTTCTGGGAAGACAAAAGTTGAAAGAGCAACAATAATATTCATACACATTGCTGGCACCATCATCAATTCACTATATTCCTTTGAAATAAACACAGACCCACCAACAAGGTCCAATGCACCATCATCAATTCACTATCTGACTGTGAAATCAACACAGACCCACCAACAAGGTCCAATATGTCAGCAGAAATCATCAAGGTAGAAATCAATACAAACCCAAAAACAAGGTCCAAGAGGTAAGCACAAATCATCAGTACAGTCCCAGTACCTCCAAAACCATCTTCAGGACTTCTAAAAACATACAACCAGAAAATCCTCTTTCAAGGCTTCCAGTAAGGTCCCAGGGCATCTGTACAAAATATCACAAACAAATATCAACACAGAGCAGACAAACATTTCCCAGGATACCACAAGTTTTCTCCTTCTTGACTCTGCCACCACAAGATACCTCTTCTCAGTTCTTCTTCTGTCTCTAGCCTGGACCTCTCCTTATATATGGTCATTAGCTCCTCCTCTTCCTGTTGCAGATGTTCATGAGTTCTAGAGTTCATGAGTTGTGGGATTCAGGTGTTCTGTTTCTTAACAGACTTGATACAAGGATCAAAAGAAACATGAACTGAAACATGGTGTTAACTCAATAGCTGAAACCAGGTGTGAACTACTTTTGTGCTTGTCATTACATTCCACTTCTCCAGGATCCTTGGCCTTACAGTCTCAATCTAAATGGCCATGGATTTTGGAAAAAATAGAAGCACTGTATTTTGTAATCCTTCTGACTACCCCATAACATAAAGCCAAGCATGAACAGCTTTCCAGAGGACTGCTGCTGTGAACAGTTTTCAAAGTTTTGATTACATAGTATAGCGAACTCTCTATTTATTCAATAACAATTTAGAGCAAAACAATCACAGAAAATCAAGGTACAACATTCAGAATCACAGAAAATCAAAATAGAGCATTCACATGTTACAATTCAATAACTTATCACTAATGTGGACACATAGTTTTCACCAAAGTGGTCACATAGTACAATCACAACAAAGTACAATCATAAATTTAGTAACTCAAACATTTAGCAACTCAATCATTCAATCATCCTTAATTCAATCCATCTTAAGGAGAAGAGACTCTTTAATCCTTAACTCACTCATCCTTAAGGAAGGGACACAAGGTACAATAGTCAAAGTTCTCCACCAATGGGGGGCAATTAAGTTACAATATCAGTCACTACTCTGTACTCTCTTGAGGGGTAGTGGAAAATACACAAGCCATCCACCCCTAAGTCACAAGGAAGTTACAATTTCAACTGTCACTACTGAATACTCTCTTAAGGGGTAGTAGAAAATACACAGGCCATCCTCCCCTAGGTCACAAGTAAGTTACAATTTTATCAGTCTCTACTCGGTATCCATGGAGAGATTTTTTTCACCTTACTCAAGGCAGGTAGCTCCTAACTGAATCCTAACAGGGTTTAAAGGCAGACAGCTCCCAGCTCCTTGTCCAGCTCTCAGTGCAGTTCCGGCTCCATATTAAAGCTCATGGTGTCCAGTCCATCTCAAATCCTTCACAGTTTCTGTTCCTGGGAAGAGAAAACTTGACAGTGCCACAGACAAAGTACTGACACTGTCATGCTTCCACTGGAAGCTCCAGCTAGCCCTCAGAAATCTTCAGCAGCTCTAGCTGGCCCTTGGAAGTCTTCAGCAATTCTGTTCTCAAAATCACAATCACTTTCTCCCAGTCTTAAAATAAAAATCACTTTCTCTATGGAAGCTCCATTCCTGCAGAAGCAGCCCAGAATTCAGATGCTTTCTGAGAAAGATTCTCTCTCTCTCTCTCTCTCTCTCTCTCTCTCTCTCTCTCTCTCTCTCTTTCTCTTTCTCTCTCTCCCTCCCTGCCTCCCTCCCCAACACACCTCCCCTGCCCCAGCAATAGCTTCTCTGCCTCCAGACTCTTGGCTCAAGAATTTGTGACTGTCAGCTTGTGTTCTTCCTTAATAAGGTATAGCTTCTCCCTATTCAGCCACTTCCTGTTAAGTCAGAAACAGGGGTTCATACCTTCTGTTTCTTTAACAGAGGCTTATATTGAAACTAGGTGCTAAGTGCCTCTTAGCTTAGCAATACAAAAGGATCTTAAAATTTCATTACTATTAAAGTTACTTAACTTTTGTTTGCCTTGGTTTCTTCAACTGTAAAATGGAATAACATCTCACAGCATTGGGAGTATAAAATGAGATAATATTTGCAAAGCATTGAGAACATGGCTTGGCACATGAAGGCTTTACATAAACGCTTGTTCCTTCCTTGCTTCCCCCTTGTTTTCCCCTCAAAGGAAATTATATTGTAGAAGATTAATTGCCATATGCTTTCTACTATGCCTTAAATACCATGGTGTTTTTCCCTCTGCTTTTCAACCAAAATTTCTTATACCTACAATAAATTTGCGAGCACATTCTGTCTCTGCCTTTCCAATTGTTTTCCCAGTACTTAATACTGTATTTTGCTCATAGTTAAGTACGTAATAAATTATTTTTCATTCATTCATTTAACCCAATTATTTGATTTGGGGATGTATCAATCTCCTGTAAGAACAAAACTAATGAGGGGAGACTTAAACATTTTACTTGTTCATCAACGTTGATTTGTGATAAAATAGTTGACAACACAATCGTTCTCCAAAGTACAGAAAAGCATATAAAACATTATAAGAAAAGTCACTGATATTTATTCCAAAGCTAACCAATGGAAAGGGTGTAAATTAAACAAACTTATGGTAATTTTCCTAGGGGATAATAACCAGTCTACTGGAGAAATAGATTATAAAGATAGATATGGGAGAGGTTTGCAGGGAGATGGCAGAATAGGTCAGAAAACTTTCAGCTGTCTAAATTTCATTCTCAAAAAGAGACAGAACATTGCCTCAGAGCATCAGAAATACACATGAGATAAAGCAGGTAAAGCACCTAAGATAATTTGAGAAGATCCCAAGAAAGACTTGACCCCCAGGGGCATAGGGTATGCCTCAGTGAAGTATAAACAACTCCAGGACAACTCTACAGGAATCAACACCAACAAGGCCTCAGGGCAGGATTAGCCTTAGACTCTTTCATCTAAAATACAGTGTGGAAGTAAGATGGTTGAAGAGAAGATTGAAGGACCTTCCATTTTTGAGGGACCTCAAACATAGCTGTGCTGATAAGGGGCATCCAAGGCTCTGTCTCTGGGGAAGAAGGAGCTGGTGAGTCTAGTAGCAAAGGTACAAGAACCCTGCTAGCTGTGGTATCTTGCTGAAGAGTGGATCCCCTGGTTTCAGTTCCAGGGCAGAGATGACGACTGTAGATTGTAGTCACCAGAGGGACCACAGGGAGTAAGATTATTTTCAGGACAACATGACTGGGGGCTCTAACCATGGCTTTAAAACACAGGAAAGCTTAAGATTGAACCAGGAACAGACCTCAGAAAATAATAGAAAGAAGGAATTGAGGCTTGGAGCATTACTCCCTATACCTTGTGACTAGAATTGATAGCACTAATTGATAATAGATAACAACAATAATAAAAAATAATAAAAATGAACAAGCACAGGAGAAATAACCCAACCATAGATAGCTACTATGGAGAAATAGAAGATCTGAGTCTATAGTTAGAGGAAGATAATGGAGCTAAAACAAGCTAACAAACAACAACAAACCCCCCTTCGTTTCGAGGGGGAGGAGCCAAGATGGCAGAAAGGAAGCAGTAACCTCCCTGAGCTATTGGTCACTAAGGATCAAAGGGTGAATCTGAGCAGAATCCAGAGTGACAGAGCCCACTGGAAGACAAAGTGTGGCAGAGTCCAGCCCAGGAGGTTGCCCAGTGTGTCTGGACTGGTCAAACCCTCAGTGGAAAGAGCAGCTTCTCTGGCTGCATTCGGCCCCCAGCCTGGAAGTTTAGAAACTGTCTGCCTGTATAATACAGGGGCTGGAATGGCAAAGTAAATTCTAGCTGCTCTGATCCTCCCATCCCTCCTTCATGAAGCAGAAAACCCAAAGATAAGTCTCCCACCCAGATTGAAATCCCAAGTTAATGGAAATAGTCCCAGGCTTGAGAGTCTCCAAGAAGGAGTGTAACTAAGACAGCCAGGAGTCTGAAGAGAAGAGAGGGTGGGGTCCCAACAAGCCCCACCTCACCTCACCAACAAAAGCCTACTTATAGCCCAGGGTATAGAGGCAGAAATCTGAAGTGGTCACACTCACCCACACCTACACATCTACATCCCTCATTGACTTCCCTGACTTAGCCATAAACTAGCCACCCAGAGGTATTCAAAGTCAAGGATCAGGCCCTAAACTCATACCCTGAGAAACTAAGAAACAGGAAGTCACAATGGGAAAAAAAGAAGCTGAAAGGAGAAGGGGAAGGCAAGAAAGTCTATTCAAGCATACTATGCAGGGCAAGAACAACAAAATACACAGGACAATATAGACTCTCTACCCACACCTGAGACCAAAGAAGGAAACATGATCTGGTCTCAAGCCCAAATAGCATTCCTGGAGGAGCTTAAGAAAAATTTTAAAGACCAAATCAGGGAGGCAGTGACCAACTTGGAAAAACGTCTCTGTGAAGTAATTAGAGAAAATACCTCCCTAAAAAGGAACTTCAAAAAAAAAAAAAAACTGAAGACCGTCATTAGATAAAAATTACAAGCAATCAAATTGAAGCTCAGAACTCTATGATGCAGCAAGAGTCAATCAAACAAAACAAGATGATCAAAAAAATTGCAAGAAAATGTAAAATATCTCACTGGAAAAATAACTGACCTAGAGAACATATCCAGGAGAGACAACCTAAGAATTATTGGTCTACCAGAAAGCCATGATGAAAAAAGCAGCCTAGACAACATCCTCCAAGAGATTGTCAAAGAAAACTGTCCTGAGGTCCTGGAATCAGAAGATAAAATAGCTATCGACAGAATTCACCGGACTCCTCCTGAGAGAGATCCCAAATCGAAAACTCCAAGAAATATAGTAGCCAAATTCCAGAATTACAAGATTAAAGAAAAAATTCTACAAGCAGCCAAAAAGAAACAATTCAAATATAGAGGAACTACAGTTAGGATCACAAAGGACCTAGCAGCTTCTAGATTAAAAGAGCAGAGGGACTGGAATTTGATATTTCGTAGGGCAAGAGAGCTAGGACTACAACCAAGGATTAACTACCTGGAAAAACTGAGCATGATCTTCCAGGCAAGGAGATGGTCGTTTAATGAAATAAGGGACTTCCAGATGTTCCTGATGAAAAAGCCAGAGCTCAATGGAAAATTTGATCTCCAATTACAAGACTCAAGAAAGACATAAAAAGGTAAACAAGAGAAACACAGACTTACACATGCATAAGTGCACACAAACACACGCTTATTACTTGGGATGCAATAAGAGCAAAATGTTCACATCCCTATATGTGCAGCTAACTGTCAATATTCAAAATCTTTATGATTATCATGACCTTCAAAAGGGTTATACTTAGATAGAGGGTGTGGGTATGAATGCACTAACCTGATGTATAAGAAAAAAAAACTATTAAGGGGATCAAAGAGACTGTAATGGGGATGAATGCACTAACCTGATGTATAAGAAAAAAAAAAACTATTAAGGGGATCAAAGAGAATGTAATGGGAAAAAGGAAAGGAAGTTAAAATATGCTATCTGAAGAGGCATTAAACCACACTATAGAAGAGGGGAAAGAAAGAGGGAGAGGAACATCATTTAAACACTATTCTCACAGGTTCTGGTTCAAAGAGGGATCAACTTAAATCAGTGAAGTTTAAGATTTTAATGTGAATAGACACATAAATTCATTAAATAGAGGAAAAGGAGGGAGGGAGAGGAGCACTGTTTATAATTTACTCTCATTGGTTTGGAACCAAACGGGGAGTAATTCACAATGATAAGTATAAAAATGTATTGGGACCTATAGAAAACAGAAGGGTAAGGGGGGGGTGAAAAAGAGGAGACTAAAAGGGGGGATTAGAAGGGAGGGAAACAGTAGCAAGGGGAGAGGGGTAGGTTAAGAAGAGGGATCACTGGGTGGGAACACTGAGGGAGGGGGTGGTCAAAAGGGAAAACTTCAAGGAGGGGAAGGGGGAAGGAAGAAACAAAAACATAAACAGGGGAGGGAATCAGATGGAGGGGAACAGACAGATTGTCATTATTACTTTGAATGTGAATGGGATGAACTCTCCCATAAAACAGAGGCAGACAGCAGAATGGATTAAAAACCATAATCCTACAATATGCTGTCTACAAGAAACAAATTTCAAACAAAGAGATACCCACAGGGTAAAGGTAAAAGGTTGGAGTAAAATTTTTTATGCCTCAGCTAAAGCAAAAAAAAAAAAAAAGCAGGGGTAGCAATACTTATCTCAGATAAAGCAAAAGCAAAAATAGATCTAATTAAAAGAGATAAGGAAGGAAACTATATCCTACTAAAAGTCACCATCGAGAATGAAGCAATATAACTACTTAATATATATACACCAAGTGGTATAGCATCTAAATTCCTAGAGGAGAAGTTAAAGTAAGTAGAGGAAGAAATAGATAGCAGAACTGTACTAGTGGGGGACCTTAATCTCCCCCTCTCTGAACTCAATAAATCTAACCTCAAAATAAACAAGAAAGAAGTAAAGGAGGTGAATAGAATCTTAGAGAGACTAGATTTGATGGATCTCTGGAGAAAACTGAATGGGGATAAAAAGGAATTTACTTTCTTCTCAGCAGTATATGGTACATACTCAAAAAGAGACCATGTACTAGGGCATAAAAACCTCACAATCCAGTACAGAAAGGCAGAAATATTAAGTGCATCATTCTCAGATCATGATGCAATAAAAAGTATATGCAATAAAGGGCCATGGAAAGATAGACTAAAAATTAATTGGAAATTAAACAATTTAATCCTAAAAAATTTGTGGGTCAAACAAGAAATTATAGGCGCAGTGAGTAAGAGCACCAGCCTCGGAGTTGGGATGACCCAAGATCAAATCCGGCCTCAGAAAATGAGCACCCACACATAAATAATGACTAGCCTTGTAACCTTGAGCAAGTTACTTAACCCCAATTGCTTATAAAAAAAAAAAACAACAAGAAATTATAGAAACAATCAATAATTTCATTCAAGAGAATGATAATAATGAAACAACATACCAAAATTTGTGGGATGCACAAACGGCAGTTCTCAGGGGAAGTTTTATATCGCTCAGTGCATACTTAATTAAAGCAGAGAGGAGGGAGGTCAATGAATTGGACAGGCAATTGAAAAAGCTAGAAAAAGAACAAATTGAAAATCCCCAATTTAGTACTAAATTAGAAATATTGAAAACCAAAGGTGAGAATAATGAAATTGAAATTAAGAAAAGCAGTGAATTAATAAATAAAACTAAGAGCTGGTTTTATGAAAAAATCAACAAAATTGAGAGACCCTTAGTCGATATGATAAAAAAAAGAAAGAAGAAAACAAAATTATGAGTATCAAAAATAAAAAGGGTGAATCTACCTCCAATGAAGAGGAAATCAAAAAAATAATGAGGAATTATTTTTCCCAATTGTATGCACATAAATATGACAATCCTAGTGAAATGGATGAATATCTACAAAATCACAAGTTGCCCAGATTAACTGAAGAGGAAGTGAATTACCTCAATAACCTTATCTCAGAAAAAGAAATCAAACAAGCCATCAATGAACTCCCTAGGAAAAAATCTCCAGGGCCAGATGGGTTTACTAGTGAATTCTACCAAACATTTAAAGAACAATTGATTCCAATACTCTACAAACTATTTGGGAAAATCAGTGAAGAAGGAGTCCTACCAAACTCTTTCTATGACACAAATATGGTACTGATTCCTAAATCAGGAAGATATAAAACAGAGAAAGAAAATTATAGACCAATTTCCCTCATGAGTTTAGATGCAAAAATTCTAAATAAAATATTAGCTAAATGACTCCAACAACTTATCACAAAAATAATAAACTCTGATCCAGTAGGATTCATTCCAGGAATGCAAGAATGGTTTAATATTAGGAAAGCCATCAGTATAATTGAGCACATCAACAATAAAACTAGCAGAAACCAGATGATCATCTCAATAGATGCAGAAAAGGCTTTTGAAAAAGTACAACACCCATTCTTATTAAAAACACTAGAAAGTATAGGAATAAATGGAGCCTTCCTTAGAATAGTTGATAGCATCTATTTAAAACCATCAGCAAGTATTATATGCAATGGGGATAAACTAGAAGCCTTTCCAATAAGATCAGGAGTGAAACAAAGGTGTCCACTATCAACCCTCTTATTCAATCTGGTACTAGAAACACTAGCAGTAGCAATTAGAGAAGAAAAAGAAATCAAAGGAATCAAATTAGGTAAAGAAGTAACCATCAATTAGGTAAAGAAGTAACTATCACTCTTCGAAGATGATATGATGATATACTTAGAGAATCCTAGAGAATCAAGTAAAAAACTACTTGAGACAATAAATAAATTTGGCATAGTTGCAGGATATAAAATAAACCCACATAAATCCTCAGCATTCCTGTACATCTCTAATGAAACTCAACAGCAAGAGATAGAAAGAGAAATCCCATTTAAAGTCACTGTAGACATTATAAAATATTTGGGAATCTACTTGCCAAAACAAACCCAGAATCTATATGATCACAAGTACAAAACACTTCTCACACAAATAAAAGCAGATCTAAATAGTTGGAAAAATGTCAATTGCTCATGGCTGGGTCAAACTAATATAATAAAAATGACAATTTTACCCAAACTAAACTATATATTTAGTGCCATACCAATCAATTTACCAAAAAACTACTTTCTAGAGTTAGACAAAATAATAACAAAATTTATTTGGAAAAACAAACGGTCTAGAATATCAAGGGAATTAATGAAAAGAAACGCTAGGGAAGGTGGACTAGCTATGCCAGATCTTAATCTGTATTATACAGCAGCAGTCATCAAAACTGCTTGGTACTGGCAGAGGTGTAGAGTAGTGGATCAATGGAATAGATTAGGTGCAGGAGACCCAACAGTTAATGAATATAGCAATCTATTTTTCGATAAACCCAAAGACCCCAGTTTTGGGAATAAGAATGCACTATTTGACAAAAACTACTGGGAAAACTGGAATACAGTATGGCAAAAACTGGGCATAGAGCATTATCTAACACCATATACCAAAATCAAGTCCAAATGGGTACATGATCTAGGTGTAAAGGATGACACTGTAAGCAATTTGGGAAAGCAAGGAATAGTTTACCTGACAGATCTGTGTAGAGGGGAAGACTTTAGGACCAAACAAGAATTAGAGAGCATTATAAAATGCAAAATGGATAATTTTGATTACATTAAATTGAAAAGCTTCTGTACAAACAAAGCCAATGCAACCAAGATCAAGAGGGAGGTGGGAAATTGGGAAAGAATTTTTACAACTTGTGTCTCTGATAAAGGACTCACTTCTAAAATTTATAGAGAATTGAGCCAAATCTATATAAATACAAGTCATTCCCCAATTCATAAATGGTCAAAGGATATGAACAGGAAGTTTTCAGAAAAAGAAATTAAAGATATCTATAAGCATATGAAGAAATGCTCTAAATCACTATTAATTAGAGAAATGCAAATCGAAACAACTCTGAGATACCACATCTCTACAGTCAGATTGCCTAAGATGACAAAACAAGAAAGTGACAAATGCTGGAGAGGATGTGGACAAATTGGAACGCTAATACATTGCTGGTGGAGTTGTGAACTTATCCAACCATTCTGGAGAGCAATCTGGAATTATGCCCAAAGGATTATAAACAATTTCATACCCTTTGACCCAACAATACCACTTCTAGGGTTATATCCCAAAGAGATCATAGAAGTGGGAGGAAGACCCATATGTACAAAAATATTTTTAGCAGCTCTTTTTGTGGTTGCAAAGAATTGGAAACTAAAGGGGTGCCCATCAATTGGGGAATTTCTAAACAAGTTGTGGTATATGAATGTAATGGAATATTATTGTGCTATAAGAAACAAGGAGGTGATGGATTTCATAATTACCTGGAGAGACTTATACAAACTGATGCTGAGAGAGAAGAGTAGAATCAGAAGAAATTATTATACAGTCACAGACATACCATATCTGTGATGACCAACTATGACAGACTGGACTCTTTTCAGCAATACAGTGATATAAATTAATCCCGAAACACTCAAGAAAGTGAGAAATGCGCCATCCAGAGATATAACTAGAAAGAACTGAGCCTGAATCCTGATGGAAGCAAACTAAATGATCTTGTTCTTCTCATTGTTAGGTTTTATTTCTTCCTTACCATCTTTCATCCCACCTAGTACAATACACCTTTGTAATTGGAATAATGTCTAATATGAATGCATTTGCCGATCCTATACTGGACTATATACTGTCGTGTGGGGAGAGGGGAGGGAAGGAAAGGAAATTTGAAAATCAAGGAACTATGGAACTGAATCTTGTTAACTGAAACTAAACTAATAAATTCATTAAAACAACAACAACAACAACAACAACAAACACTGCTCCATTTTTTAATGAGAAATGCCAAATGGTCCCAAGCCCAAAAATTTCCAGGAAGAATTTAAATAGGACTTTAAAAATTAAATAAGATGGATTGAGGAAAAATTAGGGAAAAAATAAGTGCAAATCCAAGTAAATCAAGAAAATTACAAAAAGAAAGTCAGCTAACTTGAAAGAGAGAATCAAAACCTTAAGGAAGAATATAATTCCTTGAAAACCAGAATTGGGCGAAAGGAAGCTAATGATTTTATAAGTCATAAAGAAATAAAAAAGCAAAATCAAAAGAATGACATAATAAGGAGAAATGTGAAACATCTAATTAGAATGACAGCTAATCTAAAGAAGAGATTAAGGAGAAGTAATATAAGAACAGCCAGACTGCTTGAAAATTATGATAAAACAAAGAATTCGATATAATATTACAAGAAATTAAGAAAAATTGCCCTGAAGTTCTAGAACAAAAAGGCAAAGCAGAAATTTAGAAAAAATACACTGATCACCGTTTGAAAGAGATCTCAGGAAGAAAATATATCAGAATATTATAGTCAACGTCCAGAGCTTCCAGGTTAAGTAGAAAATACTTGAAGCAACAAAGAAAATAAAACAATTTAAATATCATGGAGGATTCACTGTAATTAAGGATTAGATAAGACTTAAGACCTATTACACTGAAGGACCATAGGTTTTGGAATACCATATTTCATACACCAAAAGAGCTAGGGTTATGACCAAGTTGGTAACTTACCCAGCAAAGTTAAATATCATACTGAATGAAAAAAATTGACATTTGACAAACAAAGACTTTCAGCTATTCGTGACAAAAATAGAATAACTTAATAGAAATTTTGATATACCACACTTGGGAGAAATATAAAGTAAACTTTAAGGACTAATTATAAGGGACAATATAAGGTGAAATTATTTACTTTTGTATATGAAAATATTATAAGCTTTTTATATGATTGCCATTTTTATTTTGCTAGTTTGAAAAAAAGAGACTTGGGTTGAGATGAGTATGATGGAGTGAGTCTTAAAAAATTAAATGGTGAGTGTATGTATGTATGTGTATGCATATGTATATACACACATATATACACATGATACATATACACGTGTTTATGTGTATGCATGCATGCATGTTTACATGTATAGATATACAAATATATACATAACAAGATAAAGGAGGTATTCTTGGAGGTGTGGTTATGCAAAGGAATAGGAGGGTAACACAATGGGTAAAAGTATATTAGAGGGGAGAAGAGGGAAAGCAAAAGGGTGTGAAAAATAGTGAGGGAAAATTAAAAGGAGAAAATATATAACAAATAATTATAGTTTAGAATGTGGATAGGATCAATTTGCCTATAGGGTAAATTAAACAATATATTCTTCAGAAAATGGTATAAAAATACAAGATACACACAAACATTAAAAGAGTGTCTGGAACAGAATTTTTTTACGTTAAAAAAAGAAGAGTTAGTAATCATGATCTCAAAAGAAGTTAAAACTAAAATAGATTTAATCAAAAGAGAAAATAGAGTAACTATAATATATGTCATCCACACTATTAATATTGGTTTAGACCATTTCAAATAAGTATACAGCATAAAATACTTTAGAGTATACCTGCCAAAACAGAAACAATAATTACATGAGCATAAACATAAATCACTTTTTTATAGAAATAAAGCAAGAACTAAATAATAGAAATAGTACTTGCAGTCTATGTGTAGGTAAAGTCGATATAGAATTAATGACAATTTTTGCAGACTAATCTATTTATGTAATGTCATCCCAATTAAATTACTAAAAAGTATCTTATTGAATTAAAATAATAATAAAGCTTATTTGGAAGCATAAATAATCAGAAACTTCAAGGAAAAAACAGAAGAAAGATGTAAATGAAACAGATTTAGTAGTATCAGACATTAAACTATATCATAAGGTGAGAGAATTGTTGAGACAATATCTCAAATAGAATATGATTGAGTGGTATTATGTCTATGGAGCAGTAATAAGGTGGTTGAATTAGAAAAGCATGGGAAAAGTTGGACTTATGAAGGAGGATGCTGTCCACCTTCAGAGAAACAGATTAAAGGTGAAGATAAGCATGGTATGGACTAAACTATATGCATATGAGTATATATGTAGGTCTGCATTTATGTATGCACATATATGCATATGTATATGATTATAAATGTATATGTCCTTGTATATAAATGTATATGCACTACACACATATGTGAGTTTTGTGCATATGTATATGTGCATGTGTGTATGTATGTATGTACATATGTATGTAGGTATTTGTATCTCTATGCTTAATTATTATCTTCAAAGTTGGGGGGGATAAAGTAAGAAATACACAGCAGAGAACAAAAGAAAACCTACAAGAAGCAATGAAAAATGGATAGCTTTGAATACAATGAGTAGTAGTTACTATACAGGTTTTGTGAAACAGAAATGTATTGTTTTATACTGAATTCTCTCCTATAATACTGTTGTGTACAAGGCAATCTTAGTTTATTTTTTTTCTTTTCTTATTTTGTATTTGAGTTCAAAATTAAATATATATATATATATATTAAAAATATAAGGATAGACATAGAAGTATAGTGTATGCATGCTCTGTGTATATATTCCTTAATGTATGTGTTATTATTATTATTACCATCATTATTAATGTGTATGCATATACATATGTATATGTGTGGGTGTTCAGGAATACCAGCGTTTCTGCTGTGAGTGTGTGCTTAGTCCTTTTCAGGGCTGCTCATCTACTTTTGATGTCGACCTGATTCACCCCCTTCTTGTGGCCCCAAGAAGCTGTAGCATGTACAACAGCCAGATCCCTATATAACTGTCTCAGCCAGCAGGCTAAACCAAACCTATTGGTGAGTTAGGATGTCTACGCCAATCATATATGAGGACTTTCACCAGAGAAATGCGTGGATGAGGATAATTTTTACCAATGGCCATGAAGCAGATGTTGTGACACATTTAGAGCTTTGTCAGATATGAAAGACACCAAAGTCATCCAGTACATCCTTGACCATTGCCATTGTCTTGACTTTTGTCTTGCCATTGGACTTCAATGACTAAGGAAGAGAGAGTAAGATTAAAGACACTGAGCAATTCTGCCTCACTTCAATTCATCCACAAGTCAAGACATCTTCTGTTTTGTTATTGTTCCTCTTTAAAAATGGACAAATAACAATATAAACATATTATTTATTATATATACATGCAGTACATTATATACATATTACAGTATATGTTTACACATGTAAATTAAGAATATATACATATCACTTTGAGGTATATGTAATATATACACATATGTGTGTATATGAATATATATACTACATTTGTACATTATGCATATGCATGCTATATATGTGCAATATTTATATTATGATGCAGATGTAGTATATACATATATATCTATCCCCAATCATTATACATAGTATTTCTGGGTATACATTTATATGCATATGTATACACACACACTTATATATACATATATACACACATATATATACATAGATGTGTGTGTATATATCTATGTATTAATGTTTTTATTTTTATGTGTGTACACATAGTATATAACTTCATTGTTGAGGCTATGCAATCCCCTATTAAAATCTATGGATGGGAATTTGGGGCTAAACATATTTCTGACTTAAAAGCAAAAGCAAATACAGTTGTACCACATTAATATTTTAGATGATTTTGGGCTAAGCTTAATGCTATTTCTTTTTATTTCATGTGTGCTTTGGCAAATATCAAGTATAAGTTTGGCTATAAGACATGTTTTCTGAGTATAGTTTCAATTTGGGGAGCTTTATTTATCTATCCATTATTCTCATTCATTTACTTGTATCAGTTCATCTTCATGATGCTGTATCTTCAATTACCCAGGTGGGCATTGCAATCATAATTCCATTCTCCTCTTTTTTAATTACCCACTTGACTTGTAATTTGCTGAATCTGAATCATGTTCTGGGTGCATTAATAATTGCAGCCAGTCCAATGAATTGGTTCTGAATACTATGCATTGCAATGTTTCATCCAGCATTTTGTGGAAGTAACAGAATCCGCTTTGTGTTTCAGTATATGATGTAATGTCTCATATTTGCACATTGTTTAAAATGAAAAACAGACTTTCAGCACTTGAAAACATATCATTTCATTGGTTCACATGACAGGTAGAGGATATTTGAGGCAAAAAATGAAATAACTTTCAACTGGTGGGCTTGATCAGAGGAGGTGACATTAAATAATTAACAAGTTCTCTTTCTAAAACACACCCCATGCTTTAATTAATATTGCTTCTTAAAATAAGAGTTGTTTACCAGGGTTGCTCCTGAAAGCTGATTGCTGTTCAAAAAAAAAAAAAAACAACAACAACAATAAAAAACCCCAAAAAACTGAGACATGACTATGCCCGGGGGATTGCTTTCACTTCATTGTTTATAATAACTACAAACAAAGAGCTGCAAAAGCTCATCTCACCATGAGGCATCCTGACAATCTGCCAGTTTAGCCACCAATAATAATGAGACTGGCACAAGCAATAAGCTCAGCACTAATCTAATGAGGGCCTGCTTCAATCGCCCATTGATATTACAGCAGCTGCTAAGCACCGGATGTTTAGGACATGCAAACAAGAGGTGTGTCTTCAACCAGTTGCAAGATAATTACCCCCACAATATGGCCTTGATAATACACAGAAGCAGCAGCATCTTATTTCCCTCTGAGATTTCTTAGAGACAGATCCTCTAGTCTTAGTGCGCGCGCCTGTGCGCGCACACGCACACACACACACACACACACACACACTAATGAGGTCATCTACTAAAATGAAAGTGGAGAAAAAGGCTCAATTAGTTTTCTAGCAAGCATCTATGCAGATAGAAACACACATGTGATTTACAGGCTTGTGCTTATAAGGACTGAGTGATGTCACTTCCTTCACTTAGTTCCTGTGGTGAATGCAATTATGAACAGATGGGCAAATGACATGATTCCACTACTAATGAACTTCCCTACTGAGGGAGAGGACAGTGCATTACCCTTTTTTACTTCAGACTCTTAATTATCACTTTTTTCTCCCCCTTATCCAGCATGATTATTACACAAGCAAACAACTTGGAATTTAAGTCATGTTGATCGAGGATTATGGACATTATTAACTGCCTGTGCTCTGGTTAGAAAGCAACAAATGCTTCAGAATGCCATAGGATGAGACATCTAACAAAGACAAAGCTGACACATGGGGTCTCAAATTAAATATTTATATGGAAGGGAGATCTAAGTAAACATGTCATGTATTTGTTCAGGAATAAATTTCTCCTAGTCCTTTGTTCTCTGCTTTATCAAATGAATTGAGTAGGGAAGGAGCATAATGCAAAAAATATACAAAGCAGGAAAGGTTTCATTTCAGAAGTATGTCCACATATGTGCATAAAGAACAGATTTGGTAACAAGTAGTTCATATAAATTTAGTGAGTTGTCTATTTTTATTATTTTTAAGAATCACTCATTGCTTGACCAGTGTGTCCTTTAACCATGTCAAAATTGACTTCCAAGAAATCAGAAATCTAACATCAAGAAAAATATGAAAAGACATACAGTATTGGCCTCAGATCTTGATTGGGTGGGTGGGTGAAGTCCCTTAATATCTACCAAGGTTCCAGTGGCTCCAAGAAAAATCAATGCCTCCTTAATACTGAGATATTTAAGGAAATATGTATTCAGGCAAGGCAAACTGCATTCTCAGAGTCCCAGCTTAAGAGCTTGAAACACAAGAGCATGTTACTTTTATGATGAACTGGATGTGAAAGGTAAGTCTATTCTTGAGCATTCAATGACTCTCCCAGAGTTCAACTTAAGTTTCCTTCTTTTTTCCTTCTAATTTCTAACATCTTTACTAGCTCTGAAGATGGAGTTCAATACCAGTTCCAGATAACCAGTGGTCCCTGAAGACAGGAATAAACACTCTTGCTATTGTTCATCCCTGATCCCCTGTGGTAAACTAAAACTGAACTAATTTCTAGAAATGGGACTCAGTCTAAGAATGGATTTTAGCATGGGGAACAGTAAACTTTTATATCCCTTTCAGTGAGAGTCAAAACACGTAGTTTGAAGGTAAATAAAAAGGGATGCCACTAAATGATCTGTCTTGTGAGTTGGTAGCTACAAGTCTGGTTGAAAGAACAGATAAGCTATTACCTGGTATAACCAAATTCACCTAACAGAAAGGAAAATTGATGCTAGCAGGACAGAGGTTTTGCAGTTATTTATTTAGACAGGTTGTTTAGTTAAGTAGGTGAATGAGGAAGAATATATCCCATGGAGGAAGTATAGAAAAAAGCATATTTTGAAATATTTGTAATTATATTTGAAAATGGCAAATAAATAATGAGGAAAATGTTATTTGAGTTATTTGTAATAAATAGAGAATAATTTTATGTTCTATTTGATCAATGATAGGGGATATGTGATTGCAAAGGCCAAAGTCATTTACTTATAAATCATATGCTCATATTAGTGTTCTGGATATAGAGGATGAACCTATAAATTACATTCAGGAATTACTCTGTTTGGGAGTTTACTGGAAAAAGGTACAAAGAAGTACACTAACGACACCTTATTCTATTATTTTATTTGATATACAGAGAGGGAAAACAGAGTTTATGCTTTCAAAATATTTTTAACTAGGTAATAGTGTCACTTGGGTTTTTAAATATAATCAAGCCTTAATTATTCTAGGAATGATGCATTTTTATTAGATTACCTTTCAACTGAGTAGATTGTCTTCTACTGCCTACATTGCTGGTTTTTGTCTTTTGTCCTTCACAATGATTATCAGCACATTTACAATAGAGGGAAAATGAAATCTGGAAACAAAAGATAAACTTCAAATCAGGAATCAAGAATATTGATTTGTTTAAAGTGATGACCACAGAATGTGTTCCTTTTTATAGAGTCAAAAAATTTAAAACTGCTTTTGAAGATGACTGTCACATTTGAGTAAAAATCCTCTCAAAGAAAGCAAGGCCTCAACTATCAATAGAACTTTAATTTCTATTTCAATATTCAAGGTTGAAACAATGACTTCTTTCCTCCAATGCATTTATCATATTTTTAGGTAACAGAACTACATATTTGATCATCTCCCCCTTACTCTTCCGTTAAAATCACACATACATGTGTGAATGTGTATATCTATCTATCTATCTATCTATCTATCTATCTATCTATCTATCTATCTATCTATCTATCTATCTATCTATCTATCCATCTATAATTTTACCACGATCCTCAGAAAGTATGACATGATGCTGTGTTCATAAAAATAATGTCTTTGATGACAAAATAGTTATTATTCAAAGTTCCCCAACATCAACAAAATAAAAACTGTGATTTTCTATGTTCCTAGAACTAACACAAAATTTCCATCATGGTAACAATTGATGGAAATAGAAAAGAAAGGAAATGCCAAATTAATTTTAGATGTATTATTTGATTTCTTTTAGGTTTGGAGACACCAATTCCTTGCATAGCTAATAGAATGAATGTTTGGCTGTTGAAGCTCCCCTTAACTAAATAAGAAATTTAAAAAATATGTAATCTTTGTTGCCTCCTCAGTAATAATTTTAAAATCCTGTATTCCTTGGAAGAAAGAAATTATTCCTTTCATGAAAAAAATCAACTGTATGCCTAAATAAATCATTTTGCTTATCAGTATCATATTCTCTTTTCGCTTAACCTGTATCCCTGCATTTCTAAAAAGAAGAAAATATATTTTTACTTTATGTGTCAAAAAATCTAATAAAATAATAGACATTCAGATTTTCTTATAAAATGAATAAATGTTTCAAAGTGTTTCTTACATTCCAAAGTTATAATTTTTAATCCTTCTAGCTCTTTCTATATGCTAATTAATCAATCAACATTAATTAGGTAACTATTATGTGCCAGGTAATGTTCTAAATGCTGGGGATACAAAAAGTGGCAAAAGACAGCTCCTGCAATCAAGGAGCTTAAAATCTAATAAGTGAGACAACATGCAAATAAATATATAGAAAGCAAACTATGTACAGGACTGATAGGAAATTATTAAGAGAAAGAAGGTACTAGAATTCAGAGGGGTTGGAGAAGTTTTTCAGTAACAGATGGGGTTGGAACTAAAGGAATTTGGGACTAAAAGTGTTGGGACTAAAGGAAGTCAAAGAAGTCAATAGTCAAAACAGAGCATGGAAAGCAAGAGGGTCAGCCATGCCCAGAGGCAAGAGATAAAGTTTCTTGTACTTAGAACAGCCAGGAGGCCAATGTGACTAGTTTGAAGGGTACATATAAGGGAGTAAGGTATGAGAAGACTAGAGATGTAGGAGGAGATAGGCTGTACAGGGATTTGAATGTCAAACAGGGCATTTTATATTTGATCCTGCATGTGATGAGTCATTGCAGTTTATTGAGTAGAGGGGTGATGTGGTTGATCCTATATTTTAGGAAATTCACTCTGAGGCAGCAAGAAATAGAAAGAGAAATTTCATTTAAAGTTACTGTAGACATTATAAAATATTTGGGAGCCTACCTGCCAAAACAAACCCTGGAACTATATGAAAACAATTATAAAACACTTTTCAAACAATTATAGTCATATCTAAATCATTGGAAAAATTTCAGTTGCTCATGGTTAGGTTGAGCTAATATAATAAAAATTACAATAGGTAAAATTAATTTACCTATTTAATGCCATAACAATCAATCTACCAAAATTATTTTAAAAAGCAAGAAAAAATAGTTACACAATTCATCTGGAATAACAAAAGGTGCAGAATATCAAGGGAATTAATGAAAAGAAATGCCAGGGAAGGTGGCCTAGCCATACTAGATTTTAAACTGCATTATAAAGCAGCAGTCATCAAAATTACTTGGTACTGTCTGAGGAATAGAGTAGTGGATCAGTGGAATAGATTAGGTACAGAAGACAAAGTAGTCAATGACTATAGTAATCTACTGTTTGATAAACCCAAAGACTCCAGCTTCTGGGATAAGAACTCAGTTATTGACAAAAACTGCTGGTAAAACTGGAAAACAGCATGGCAGAAACAGGGCATAGACCAATATCTAACGCTGTACAGCAAAATAAAGTCTAAATGGGTTGACAATATAGATGTAAAGATTGATACTGGAAGTACTCCAGGAGAGCAAGAAATAGTTTACCTGTAAGATTGATGGAAAAGGAAAGAATTTATGACCAGACAAGAGATAAGGAGCATTACAAAATGCATAATGGATAATTTTGATTAAATTAAATTGAAAAGGTTTTGTACAAATAAAGCCAATGTAACCAAGATGAAGAAGGAAGTGGAAAATTGGGAAAGAATTTTTACAACCAGTTTCTCTGATAAAAGTTTCATTTCTAAAATATACAGAGAACTGAGTCAATATATAAGAAAAAAAGTCATTCCCCAATTGATAAATGATCAAAAGATATAAACAGACAGTTTTCAGAGGAAGAAATTAAAGATATCTATAATCATATGAAAAAGAATAACTCACTATTGATTAGAAAAATGCAAATCAAAACAACTCTCAGGTACCACATCTCACTGGTCAGATTGACTAACACGACAAAAAAGGAAAATGATAAATACTGGAGAAGATATGGGAAAACCGGAACACTAATGCATTTTTTGGTGGAGTTGTGAACTGATCCAAACATTTTAGAGAACAATTTGGAACTGTGCCCAAAGGGCTATAAAAGTATGCTTACCTTTTGACCCAGTAATACTTCTTTTCCCAAAGAGATTATGCCAGTGGGAAAAGGACCTATATGTACAAAAATATTTATAGCTGTTTTTATTTATGGTGGCAAAGAATTGGAAATCAAGGGAATGCCCATCAACTGGGGGATGGCTAAACAAGTTTTGGTATATGAATGTAATGGGATATTATTGTGCTATAAGAAATGAGGAGCAGATGAACTTCATAAAAACCTGGAGAAACTTATATGAACTGATGCTGAGTGAGAGGAGCAGAACCAGGAGAACATTTCACACAATTACAGACAAATCGTATCTGTGATGACTGACTTTGGCAGATGAGGCTCATCTCAGCAATGCAAGGTTTTAAGACAACTCCAATAAACTCATGATGGAAATGGCTATCGACATCTAGGGAAAGATTTGCAGAGTCTGAATACATATTGAAGCAAACTACTTTTTCTCTCTCCTTTTTGTTTTGTTTTATTCCTTCTTTCTTGTTGTTCCTTCTATTATTTATAATCCTTCTTGACAACTTGACTGATGTTTAATGTGAAGGTATTTGTAGAACCTATGTTGGATTGCATGCTTCCATAGTAGGAGAGGGGTGTGATAAAGAGGCTTAGAGAATTTTGAACACAAAAGCCTGTGGAACTGAAGATTATAAACTAAGAGTTAATTAACTAACTAATTAATTAATTAATTTTAAAAATAAAAGAAAATCACTTTGATGGATGAATGGAAGATGAATTGGAGTGGGGAGAGAATTCAGAAAGGCAGACCCCCTGATAGACTTTTACAGTAATCCAAGCATGAGATAATGACGGTCTGTACAAACATCTTGGGAGTGTCAGTGGAAAGAAGGGGACATATTTAAAATATATTGTGAATATATTAGCAGTAACAAAACAAAACAAAACAAAAATATATAGGTCTTGGCAACATATTGGATATAGAAATAGGGTGAGGCACAATGAATAAAACAGGAAGACTACTATGCTGTGAACCTAAGGTACTGGAATGCTAATATTGCCTTCTACAATAATAGATAAGGTGGAGGGTGGACGTAATGAGTTAAGTTTTGGAAATATCAACTGGACATCCGTTTTAAGATGTCTGAAAGGTATATGGGGTTGCATGATTGGCGGGTAGCAGAGTCTGGGGAAATCAATTAGAGATGGTAATTAAATCATGACAACTGATGAGATTACTTAGTGGAATTGTAAAGAGGGAGAAGATAAGAAGATTCAAGACATGCCTCTTAGGGGCACCTATAATTAGAAGACATGATAGTAGATAGAAGATTCCAGTAAAGAACAATGAGATATGGTTAGATAGACAGGAAGAGAATGGTGTCAAGCAATTCTAGAGCAAAGAGAATAGTAAGGAAGAGAGAACTGTCAAGAGTGTCTAAGGTTATGGAAAGGTAAAGAAGAATGTGAATTTTTTAAAAGCCATTGAATTTCGTAACTAAGAAATCATTGATACCTTTAAACAGAGGAGGTTCCGTGGAATATTAAAGTTGGAAGCCACAATATAAGAAGTTAAGAAGTGAGAGGAGAGAAAGTGTATACTTCAATGGCAGATAGCTTTTTTGAGGAGTTTGGCTACAAAGAGTAGAAGAGATATATAACAATATTGGGAATAGAAGAATCAAGAGATTGTTTTTTCAGGATGGGGGAAATCTGGGTATGTTTTTAGAAAATGATCCAGTAGATATAGAAAGACTGAGAATAAGTGAAAGACTAGGAATGGCAGAGGGGGAAATCTGCTGGAAAAGAGAACAATGAATGAAGCCACTTGAGCAGGTAGTAAGATAGTCCTTGGGAAGAAGTAAAGTCACTTTTTCATATGAGAAAAGGACAAGGGGGAATATAAGGGTTAACATATCTTAGTGAAAATATGAGGAAGAGGAAAGAAGAGGGAGCTCAAGACCAATGGTTTGATTTGTTTCTGTAAAATATGAACAAGGTTTTCAACTGAAAAAGTGGAGGAAGGGGAAACAATAGGTGTTTTAGAAAGGACTGAAATGGTTTGCATGAGTCACAGAGGTGAGTGTAATAGTGCATTGACAAAGGAAATATAATAAGATTGCTTAGAAGCAATGAGGGGCTAGTTGAGATTATGTAAGATAAATTTCTAAGAGACCAAGTTTCAACCATTGTATGTTATTTTTTTTTGTCTTTGTTCAGCAGCATATTTGTAGGAGTGAAGGTGGCAAATGGTGGAAATAATCCAAGGATTGGTGGTAGCTAGGCACAATCATTTTTTTTACCTAATAGGCTGATGTCTAACTTAAAACCACCTCCACTGAAGTTCAACTATGACATCTCATTCAAAACTTGTTCCCATGAGACCTTTTCTTGTCTTTTTACAAATTATTACCTTCTATTTCCTCTGTCATACAGAGTTTGGTCAGTCATACACATTTGTATGCTGTTCTTCATGGATAACACTGCATCTATTATGTCCTCAATTTTGCCTTCACTGTTCCTCTTGCATATATTGGAATATTCTCCCTCTCCATTTTTTGTATTTTAGAACATTTGGTTTCCCTTAGCCTTTCTTCCACTTTACTATCTTGCCTGTACTTTGATTTTGTATCTATTTATATATGTGAAATTTACATATGTAAACTTCTGACAATGAAACTGCTTACACTTCCAGGTCAAATAATAAATAAAGAAGAACTAGACATATTTAATATTCTTATGCATCTTAAATCTATGCAAAATATGAATTATGTACAAAAGACAAAATAATTTATGCTGCTCCTGTGATCTAAAACATCAAACACCCTAATAAGACAACAATACAGTGAATTAGGAGAAAAAAGGCAAATTAATCCTTTAAAGGCTTACTCTGAACCTGCCATAAGCCTTCCCAGTGAAACAAAGGTGCTACACAAGCTCATCCATGGCCTTGAAGCTCAATTCATATTGCAATTCAACTCTGTCCTTGCCTCCTCCAACCACCACAAAGTTCTAAAGAAAACTAAAGGTAGAAACTCCTCCTGAAGAGAATAGTTGTATGACAATTTTCTTTTGGACTACAGGTTTAAGCTGAATAACAGAGGGAATTGGGGGAAGGAAATGAGTGTATATATAGAAGGTCTGACTGCATGGCATCCCATCACATCTAAGGAAAAGAGCCCAGCATCTTACTGGATTAATTTTGTAATTCCAGAGGTCATTTATGATAGAGACAGAGACTGTGTGTCAACTTAACCATTAATAAAAAAGATGGAAGAAAGGAGAAATTTGAAATACTCTTAGCAAGAAAAATAGACTAGAACAAATTATCTTCTTTCTGAACTCCCTGAAAAGCAGAAATACAAGAAAGACCAAAAAAAAAAAATACAGCAACCATAGAAAACTTAATCACAAAATAGCAATGGAGAAAACATTAATAAATGTCTTTTTAGAGATTGTACAAGGAGGCAAGGATAAAATGAGAAATGAAATTGAATTGATGGTCTAAAATAGTGTTGAAGTCTCATGGACTAAACATAATACTCTGCTGGCAAAAGAGTCATTGATTCTGATATTTAAATGTAAAATGGGAAGGCACATAAAAGAGGAAAGGGGAGAAAGAAGAGAGAGGGGAGTATATAATATAGCATGATTCAAAGGTTGAAAGTGAAATGAAATAAATTCTGTAGTCACTCAGGAAGTAGAGAACCTACAGGCAAAAGGACAAGTAGGAAGAGAGATTGAAACAGGGAAAAAAGAAATAGTGAAATCTTTTTTTCAGTGGTAAAAGTGCCCTTATACTGATAAAATACTCCCTTGTCCCACCTAGCCATTACTGCCTTCCCAGTCCAAATTACCTGATATCTACTTCAGTAGGGGTGTGTTGTTTCTGTAATAAATAAATATTTTGTCAGCACTAAAAGGGCTGCAATAAATATTTTTACACATATAGGTCCTTTTGGCTTTCTTATCTTTGGGATACAAACCAAGTAGTGGTATTGCTGGATCAAAGGGTATACACAATCTCATAGCCTTTTGGGCACAGTTCAAAACTGCTCTCCAAAATGTTTGGATCGGTTCACAACTCCACCAACAATTCATTAGTGTCCAAATTTTTCAACTTCTCCAACATTTATCAGGTTTCCAATTTGCCATGATAGCCAATCTGATAGTCGTGATGTCATATGTCAAATTTGTTTTAATTTGTATTTCTCTAATCAATATTGAATTAGAGCATTTTTTCTGAAAACTGCATATTCATATCATTTGACCATTTTTAAACTGGGGAATGACATGTATTCTCATAAATTTGATTCAGTTCTCTATATATTTTGGAAATGAGACCTTTATCAGAGACGCTGGTTGTAAAAATGGTTTCCAGCTTTCTGCTTCACTTCTAATCTTAGTTGCATTGGCTTTATTTGTGCAAAATCTTTTTTTTTAAATTTAAAATAAACAAAATGATCAATTGTGCATTTTAAAATGTTCTCTATCATTTGTTTGGTCATAAATTCTTCCATTTTCCATAGATTTGAAAGGTAAATGGTTTATTGTTCTCTTAATTTGTTTATATTATCACCCTTTATGTCTAAATCATGTACCCATTTAGACTTTATCTTGGTATATGGTGTAACCTGTTGGTTTATGCCTAGCTTCTGACATACTATTTTCCAGTTTTCTTAGCAGTTTTTGTCAAGTAGTGAATTCTTATCCCAGAAACCGAAGTTTGGGTTAATCAAACAGTAGGTTACTCTAGTCATTGACTACTGTTTTGTATACCTAACCTATTCCACTGATCTACCACTTTAATTCATAGCCAGTATGAAGGAGTTTTGATGATCACTGCTTTATAATAAAGTTTTAGACCTGGTATGGCTAGGCTAAATTCCTTTGCAGTTCTTTGAATTTATTCCCTTGATAGACTTGAATTGTTGTTTTTCTAGATGAATTTTATTACTAGTTCTAAGAAAGTATAACTTTTTAAAAAATGATGTACATTTAAGAAATGACAAATTATTTCACCAATGTATGATTGGACAGGTAGATAAGCCAGTCATGTTGAAAGACTGCTTAATACGTTATTTGCTCCACTGACAACTTCAAAAATGTAAAAAAAAATCTAGAAAAAAATGTATCCAGAATATTGAGAGGATCCTCTGGGGAATATTTATAGAATGACAAAATGAAACTTATTAATGAGAAGGGAGAGATGGATTGTCTTCTGCTTCACTGGAAGGAATGGCTCTATCTTTAAGATGACAAACATTAAATATTGAAATAATTATGATGGAATAAAATAGAACTATGTTTTCTTGTATATAAAGGATCATCTGACTACCTGAAATTCAATTATGAGGAAGAATGATTCAGTTTTTGATACTCTACACTTTCTCAACTCACCATTTCTTCAGTTCTTTGATTAAAAGATGAAAACTAAACCCCTCCCAAACCATTCCTTTATGGAGGTTTTACAACCTTCCTTGTAGTTGGAAAATGTTCCCCCACAGGATACTTGCCTTGTCAATGCTATCTCCAGAGATAATTGATGAACAACAAATTGAAGTATACTTTTCTCACTTTATTATGATTTTTCTCTGGGAGAGATATGGCTAATAAAGAAATATGATTGTATGAATTCACACGTATAATTTATATCATATTGATAGTCTTCTCAGTGTGCTAGGGAGAAGATGGAGAAAGGGAGAGAATCAGATTCAATTTTTTTAAAGAAAAGAATATTAAAATAATTAAATTACATATAAAATGAGGAATCTTCATTTTCAAATAATAATTTTTTTTACTGATCTGATGTATTCAAAACAAAATATGATTTGTCTGCTTCATATACAATTGGATGTTCTCTTTTGGTCTGATTCCCAGCTGAATTAATATATACCTAAGACTTAGATCTTTACCACAACACCACTATAGAGATCTAGAGACATAAATTTAGAAACTCTGGGGGATTATGAAAGCCTCATCTCCTGTTACGGTAAATAAAATTGTCCTTACAAATATGTGTTCTCCAGATAATGAAAGGAGGCATGATGTCTGGTGCCATGTTAAATCAGGAAAAGGTAATGAATCTTCCTCAAGAAGCTCTTTCAATGGCTTTTAAAATGTGGTGGAAAAGAAAATTATTGGTTATCAGCCTATAGGCGGATTATTATAATTTATCGGGACATTCAGTATCAAGGTTGTAAGTGTTAATCAAAATTTAGGAGATTTTTGAAAGCCTCTCTGTGTAGTTGCTCCTTCATCCTATACTGTGACTATCCTATACTATCCATTCATTCACCTTCATCACCTGAATGTTTGGATTTTCTTTGTAACTCCAAATTCAGGTCTCTTTTATTTGTTATTTTTATCTATGCTTTGAGTATAGACCCTTAACATATATTCATCAGATTTAGAGATAACAAAGACAGAAGATATAAATCACATAACATATGACAGAATAATGATCCAAAAAGATTTTGACAAGCTAGAATATTTGTTTCAAAGTAATCAGATAAAATTTAGTAGGAGTAAATCTAAAAACTAGTAGACAAATAATTTCAGCATCAATGAAACCTGACTTAAAGTGAGTCATGTGGAAAAGACGGATTCTGTTTGACCACGTTGATTTCTTCAACATTCATTACACATATAGTTATGAGGAACCCATCATGTTCCAAGAACTATGCAGTTGCTGAGTCTGTCAAGAGTAAAACATTCCTTGTCTTCAAAGAGTTTACATTCTATTTATGATCAATATGAGTCAGCAATGAGATATGGCCACGATAAAAATCTCTGCCCAAGTAGTCTGGCATGACAACATATCATTATTGACATTTTGTAATCTGTCCCTTTTCTCTTAGTTCAGAATGATAAAGACTTCACCAACATGCTTTCGTTATGATGCAAAACCTCTACTCCTATTTTATAGCATCATCTGGTAGACTTCTTAGTAAGGTGACCTTCTATCAATGACATCAACTTTTGCTGTATTTCATTTTTTGGTTAAATAAAACATCATATCTTGATAACAATCTGAGTTTTTCTGTACTTTGCAATCCCTTAGATAACACTTGCTGTTCTGTTGATGCATGATAACTCATCAGTCCACAGGCACATAGAAGATCTAGTCCAGTTCTTTAATTTAAAGATGAGGAACCTGAGACTTGAAATGTTTCATAGGGTTAAGAGTAGCTAGTATTTATAAAGGACCTAAATTCTATTACAGTAGCACCACAAGAAATTTTGATTGGGTTGTACTAGTGGATAGAATATGTTAGTTGCTTCACTGGTGGTTAGAAGACATTTTATCATTTTTAGTTATAAATTCACAGCAAAAATAAAAGAGATTTAATCATTACATCACTAATATATCTATATCTTTAGCTTTATCTTTCCACTGGATAAGTTTATCTGGAGCATCATTATATAACTCCCCATTTTCCCCCTATTGACCACCTCAAAACAGCAATCCTGACGACTATCCCTTCCCCCAATATACTCTCTCCCATATCTTCCCCCATAACTCCTCTGACTTTCTAGTAGGGCACAGTGGACTTCTATGTCCCAGGGTATGTATATCTTATTTCCCGGTTACATGCAAAACAATAATAATAATAATAATAATAATAATAATAATAACAATAATAATAATAATAAATTTTTAAACATTTGATTCTAAAACTTTGAATTCCAGATTATTTCTCTTCCTCCCTCATCACCCACCTTTACACCATAAGATAAGCAATTCAATATAGATTGTACCTGTGTAGCTATGCAAAACGTTTCCATAGTGGATATATTGTGAAAGAATGACTATATTTTCCTCCATCCTATCCCACCCCCACTTGTTCTATTCTCTAACTTGACTCTGTCCCTTTTCAAAAGTGGGTGCTTCCAAATTCCCTCCCCCACCCATCCTGCCCTCCCTTCCAACATCCCCTCTTTCAAACCCTTCCCCCCTATGTTTCTGTAGGGTGAGATATCCTATTTAGTGTGTGTGTCATTCCCTCCCTAAGCCAAATTGAGTGAGAATAAGGTTAAATCATTCCCTTTTGCCTTCCTGTTCTTCCCCTCCATTGTAACAGTTTTCTCTTGCCTCTTCTATCAAAGATAATTTACCCTGTTTTTTTCTCATGCCATTTCCTCTCATTATATTCCTCCTCCCCCTCTTAATTTCACGTTTTAAGTATAATCCCTTCCAATTAAATTGGCCCTGTGCCCTCTGTCTATGTATACCTGTACACATATATACACACACTCACATATGTATTCATATGCCCATATACTCTCCTATATATGCATATATATGTTTGTATATATGTATGTGTGTATATATGTATATACATGTGTACATATATACATATACGTGTGTGTGTGTGTGTGTGTGTATATTTCTATTCCCTTCAACTATCATCATACTGAGAAATGTCTCATAAGTTATGGCAGTCCACTGTCCCCTCCTCACCCCCTCCCCTCATCTTCCTCCTTGACTGCTCACCCTTCCCCTTTTCCCCCTTCTTTGTCCACTTTTCCTTCTCTCTCCCTTTCCCTCTCCCCCTCCCTTTCCCCATCCTTCTCTCCATTCTTTTTCCTTCCTCCTTTCCCCCGCCTAGATGATGCAGTGGTAGAGACGACTGAGGAGGCCACGGAGCCCACCAAAGCAGACATCAGTGGAGTGTGCCAGGACATGTTCTCCAAAATTGCCACATACATGACGGGTGAGCTGACAGTCACCAGTGAAGATTATAAATTTCTGGAAAATATGAACAAACTGAGTAGCTTAAAGTATCTAGAAATGAAAGATATTGCAGTAAACAGAAACCTAAAGGAATTAAACCAGGAATATGCTGCTCTTCAGCCTCTATTGACCAGGCAGCTTACAAGTTGGATGCATATTCAAAGAAACTAGCAACAAAGTGTAAGAAGTTAGAGAGGCAATGAAAGAATTCTTTAGCACAAAGGCTTTAACTACAAGAATGTTTTATAAGAAAAATGTGGGATGGGATTTATTGCTAGGCTTTAGTTCCCAGAAGGAAGCTATGCTGCTGCTTCAAGGAGAAACCCAGCCCCCACCTTTGGCTGGATGTGTAACTCTGGCCAGCCCTGCTGTTTTCCTCAACCTATACCCCTGGAACCTCATCTTAGTGCTTGCTTCCTTGTGTGCCCTGGACCAAGGCTCAGAAAACAGGATCAACCCCATCTGGAGCAGACACAAATGAGAGTCTCTCAGCTCCCTGGATTGTCCCTTGCCCCCCACCCACCGCATAACCTGTTCTTCAGCTTAATTAATAAATGCCAAGGTATGACCCTCAAACAAAGTTTCATAAGTTATAACTATTGTTTTTCCATGTGAGAATGTAAATAGTTCAACTTTGATAAGTTCCTTATGATTTTTTTCCCTGTTTACATTCCCATGCTTCTCTTGCTTCTTGTATCTGAATGTCAAATTTTCTATTCAACTCTAGTTTTTTTCATCCAGAATGCTTGAAAGTCCTCTATTCCACTGAATGACCATATTTTCCCCTGAAATGTGATACTGTTTTGCTGGGTAGGTGATTCTTGATTTCAATCTCAGCTCCTTTGCCCTCCAGAATATCATATCCCAAGCCCTTCCATCCCTCAATGTAGAAGCTGCCAGATCCTTTGTTGTGCTGATTGTTTTTCTGCAGTATTCAAATTGTTCTTTTTGGCTGTTTGTAATATTTTCTCCTTGATCTAGGAACTACAGAACCTGGCTATAATATTCCTAGGAGTTTTCTTTCTAGGACATTTTCAGGAGGTGATAGGTGGATTATTTCAACCTCCATTTTGCCCTCTGCTTCTAAATCATTGGGGCAATTTTCCTCGAGACTTTCTTGAAGGATGATGTCTTGGTTCTTTTTTTGATCATTGCTTTCAGGTGGTACAATAAATTTAAAATTATCTCTCCTGGATCTATTTTCCAGGTCAGTGGTTTTTCCAATGAGATATTTCACATTGCCTTCTTATTTTTTCATTTTTTTGGATCTGTTTAATAGTATCTTGATTTCTCATAAAGTCACTATCTTCCATTTGCTCCAATCTAATTCTGAAGGAATGATTCTCTTCAGTGTGCTTTTGAGGTTCTTTTTCCATCTGGCAAATTCAGCTTTTAAGGCATTTTTCTCTTCATTGTCTTTTTGAGCCTCTTTTGCCTATTGAGTTAGTCTATTTTTAAGGTGCTTTTTTCTTCATTCAGGTTCTTGACGCTCATTTCATAATTTTCTTGCATCATTCTCATTTCTTTCCCAATTTTTCATCCACTTCTCTTATTTGGTTTTCAAAATCCTTCTTAAGCTCCCTATGGCCTGTAATCAGTTCATATTTTCCTTGGAACATTTTGGTGCAGGAGTTCTGAATTTGTTGTCTTCTTCCTGTTACATGCTTTGATCCTTTTTGTTCCTGAAATAGGATTGTAAAGTTGAATTGTTGAGCTTGCTTTGCTTTTTTTCCTTGCTCATGCTGCCACACAATTATTTGACTCTTGTGCTTTTTGCCACAGAACTCTGGTTTTGGAGAGGGGAGCTTTGTCCCAAATCTCAGGGGTTTTCTCACCTTCTGGAGCTATTAGTTGGCTGTCTTCTCTGAAGCCTCCACATGCTCTGTCACACTGGTCACAAACCCCAGAACCTCCACCCTAGACAGTGATCCAGATCTAAGCAATTAAAGCAAGAGTAATTACCCCTCAGACTGGTCACTTGGTCCCTCTACAGTCTACAGGCCAGGAGCTCTGAAGCAGGTATGTGGCGGTGGCAGCCGAACTTCCTTGGATCATCAGCTGCTTTTTGCCCTGGGGCAAAGGCTCCACACTCTGGAACTCCCTTTTCCTGCAAAGTCTACACTGACCTCTCACTTTTTCCTTGGAATCTATGGGTTGATAATTCTGGAGAACACCACTGTTGTTGGTGATCTGAAGTCCCTCTAGTGGGCAGCTGCTTAGGCCACCCTGAGGCTAAAACTTCTGGCTCACTGGGGGTTGGGATCAGCTGCCAGATTGCTGAGCTGGCCCCTTCCTTCCAGCCTGCTGTGCTCTCTTCAGCAGGAGGTTAGCTTCTCTCTGTCATTTGGTGGGTTCTGTAGCTCCAAAGTTTGTTTATAGCAATTTTTTTACATGAATTAAAGGAGGTGGGCATGGGAGGCATGTGGAAGTCCTGTTTCTACTCCACCATCTTGACTCCACCCTGATCTCTTCAAATTTTAAAATCAATACACTTATAATTTACTTTTTTATCCAATAAGTTCTAGTAGATATCATTTAATTCCTATTTAGACAGTGTGTGTGGGTGTGTATTTCTGTGGCATTATATTTTAATTACTTTCTTTATTTTAAAATAGTATGTGCTACTTGTTCTCATCCATCCATTCCCTTGGAGGACATATTCACATGCTTGCAGTAGACATCCACATTACCAAAAGTCTTCATATGCTTAGTGTAGACACCCCCTTACTCACTAACAGTTTTGAGTTCTATTAGTTACCCTCAACCTGGTGAGAGTTGTGTGAAAGGTAGGCGACAAAAGGTAGATGAACTGCCCTGAAAATGGTTTGGGAAGCTCTTACACCAAAGTTGCTAGTAATTCCTGAACACCCCATACAATTCTCCAATGGAATGGGCAAATGAGAACAATTTGTTCTGATGGCCATGAAGGCAGCTGAAGCAGGAATTGTGAAACTCTTAGAGCTTGGTCATTAGCCAAAGATGCTGAGGTCATTCACTGAGTCCCAGGGCATCACCAGTCATCTCAATTTTTATATTGCCATTAGACTTCAATGATTCTGGAAGAAAGAGTGAGGGTGACAAATCTGTGCCACTCTGACTCACTCAAATACAATTTATGTGCAAGTCAAGACATCATCCAATGATGCTCCTGGTCCTCTTCAAAACAAAGAATGAACAAAAGATGCTCTTTGAAGGCAAGATCGATATCTTCTGTATTTTAGTTCTTCTATAAGTATAAAACACTGTCATTTACACTTACTTTAGGAAAGCAATGAATAAGCAGGAAATAATTATCAAGGTAAGGTAAATAGAAATGCAAAATGTGACTGTGTATGTTTTAAGTAAATCTATCTTCCTGAATGCTTTAAGCTTAAATGAATGTTTTATCACTGTATTCATGCCTGATACTGTAATTTAGCATAATATTCACTACAAAGAACATAATGAACTCTAAAAAATAGGTAATACTGTAGCAGAATTCTGCTACTTCTAAGATTTTGACAACAAAATAAAATTGTATAGAGGTTCAAAGTCAAGAAAAGCCATACAAGGTTGAGTAGTAAGTAAATTTTGTCAAACTTTGAGAATATTTAGATGAAGATACTGTAATAAAAATATCAATTGTCTTCAAAACATTTTGACAAAGTGTAGATTCTGGATGTATTCAGTTAAAAGTGAGTGTAGGGGGGCAGAGCCAAGATGGCGGAGTAGAAACAGCTCATCCAAGCCACTCTGCCCCCAGATTCCCCCCAAACTATGTAAAAGGGGACTCTGAACAACTTCTGGAGCCCCAGCACCCACAGAAAGACACAGAGAAACTAACCTCCTGCTGAGGACAGCCCAGCATCCCTGCAGGAAGGACCAGCGAGGCAGTCTGGGACCTGGCATCAAGTAAAGCACAGAGTGAAGGAAGCTGAGCTGAGCTGAGGGCAGGTCCACATGAGCCGAGGTTTTAGCCCCAGGGTGGCAGGGCCAGCAGCCAGCTGGGGGAACCCCAGAAAACCAGCAGCCATGGCGACTCCAGAATTATCAACATAGACATGCCTAGGACAAAGTAAGGGGTTAGTGTCCTATGGACTTTGGGACTTGTATTTGGGGGAATGCGTCAGCTCCCTCCCCTGGGGGCTAGAAGCCTCTGAGGAGACACGCCGTTTTGTAGTTTTCAGAGGCAGCACCAGCTCCTGGCCTGCAATTAATTGTAGGGAGATCCATTGATCAGTCTTGGGGGGTAATCGCTCTTGCTTTAACCCCGCTGGATCTGGATTGTGATCTAGCGTGGAAGTCTTGGGTGGGTTTACAGCTTGGCAGATATGGAAGTTGCCCCCCACACTTTCGGGATGAAAATTCCTCTATCTGGCCTTAAAGCCATAGTGTGGCAACAAGCCCAAAAGTCAGGTAATCAAGTGGCAACATGCCAAGGCAAAGGAAACAGAAAAATGCAACCCTAGATTCCTATTTTGGGGGCATAGAGTGGGAAAAGGACTGTGAGGTCAGAGGTCCTGCTCCAAAAGCCCCAGGGGAAACCATGAGCAGGTTGCAGGCCATAGAGGATCTTAAGAAGGACTTTAAAAATCAAATAAGAGAAGTGGAGGAAAAATTGGAAAGAGAAATGAGAAGGATGCAGCAAAAGTATGAAATGAGGGTCAACAGCCTGACTGAGGAAAACAACACCTTAAAAATAGACTAACTCAAATGGCAAACGAGGCCCAAAAGGGCAATGAGGAGAAGAATGCCTTAAAAAGTCGAATTTGACAGATGGAAAAAGAATCTCAAAAGTTCACTGAGGAGATCCATTCCTTCAGAGTTAGACTGGAGCAAATGGAAGCTAATGACTTTATGAGAAATCAAGATGCTGTTAAGCAGATCCAAACAAATGAAAGATTAGAAGGCAATATGAAATTATTACCCTTAAAGAAATTCTCAAGGAAAATTGCCCTGATGTTTTAGATCCATAGGGCAAAATAGAGGTTGAAAGAATCCACAGATCACCTCCTGAAAAAGATCCCAAAAAGAAAACTCCTGGGAATATTATAGCCAGGTTCCAGAATCCCCAGATCAAGGAGAAAATACTCCAAGCAGCCAGGAAGAAACACTTGCAATACTGTGGAAACACAATCAGAATAGCCCAGGACCTGGCAGCTTCTACACTGAGGGATCAAAGGGATATGATATTCCAGAGGGCAAAAGAACTGGGAATGAACCCAAAGGTCACCTACCCAGCAAAACTGAGTATTTTGTTTCAGGGGAAAATATGGTCATTCAGTGTAATAGAGGACTTTCAAGCATTCTTGAGGAAAAAACCAGAATTGAATAGAAAATTTGACATTCAGACACAAGAAATAAGAGATGCCTGAGAAGGTAATCAGGGAAAAGAAATCAAAAGGAACTTATCAAAGTTGAATTATTTACATTCCTATATGGAAAAACAATAACTGTGAGTGATGATATCTTTCTCACTATGAAAATAATGGAAGAAGGGTGTGTGGTCATATGAATACATATGTGAATGTGTGTGTATATGGATAGAGGGCATATGTTGAATTTGTTTCGAAGGGAGAATACTCAAGGGATGACATTATGAGGTGAGAGAGGAAAGTGGCAAGAGAGATGGGGAAAGACAGGGTAGGGTAAAACATCTCATGTATAAGAAGCAAGGGGAAGTGGTTGCAAGGGAGGGGGAGAATAGGAAGGGGGAAAAAAAGGCAAATCCACATTCTCATTGAATTTGGTTCAGAGAGAGAATGACATAGATACTAAATGGGTTATCTCAACCTGCAGCAGAATAGGGGTAAGGGGAATGAGAAGAGGGGTGATTGATGGGAGGGCATCCTTGGAGGGAGGGGAGGTTGGAAGTACCCACTATAGAAGAGGGACAGGATCATGTAGGGAATGGACCAGGTGGGGGGTGGGATGAGTGGGAGGGAATTATAAGCAGCCTTGTACAATATATATACTATGATAATGTTTTGCATAGCTAGACATGTACAACATATACTGAATTACTTAACTCCCCAGAGGGAATGGGTGACAAGGGAGGAAGGAAATGGATCTGAAATTCGAGGTCTTAAGATTAAATGTTTCAAATATATATAAATACTATTATTAATACTCTTTTGCTTATAATTGGGAGATAAGATGTGCAGGCATTGGGACACAAAGATTCACCTTCCTCTAATGGAAAAGTCGAAGGGGGTATGGGAGAAGGTATGGGAGAGAGCAGATTGGAGGAAGCTATATCTTGTGGGACTGCTATTTGGGAGGTTGGGTAGGGGAATAACGGGGGGAAAATGATTGTAACTCAAAATCTGGTAGAAATGAATGATGTAAAACAGAAGTTAATAAAGCATTTGTTTAAAAAAAAGTGAGTGTAAGAAGAATAAGGAACATATTTTACCAAAAAAAGAAAAATTCTTACCCATCAATTTATTAAGTATTTATTGAATATAAAGCTCTATTAGGAGACTGTAATGGTTATGAATATAAGACACAGATCCTTCCCTAAAGGACCTTTGATTCAATAAATATTACAGTTAATAAATACAAATTTTACCAAAAAATGTTCATTGTATGGCATATATTCAGAACTTTACTAAAACTTCATGAGGTGCACACAAAAATGCATATGACCCTTTACAATCACTCAATTTTCCATATCCAATTAGCAACTGACTTCAAATATGTGTCATTCATATCTCTCCAAAGTATCCCATTTTTCAGTCCTCTTCACTCCACTCACAAAACCATCCTACTTCAGGCCCATCTCATTTCCCACCTCACCTATCACAATGAAGTCCTCACTGGTTGTCCTGCATTTAATCTCTCTCCTTTACAAAGATGTTAAATTAATATTAAATCTTTATTCTAATGATATCACTACTCTCTTTCTGAATAGCCGGAGGTACCCTATTGCTTCTATCATAATATGCAAAAGTTTTATCTCTTTATTATGTAAAGACCTTAAAAAGTTGACACCCGCATGTCTTTCCATATTGATTACAGTATATTCCTCCTGAAAAATTCTATCTTCTAAAACAAACAAACAAACAAAAACTCTTTCATTTTGTTCCTTATAAATTTATGTCAAAACTTCTCCCATTTCAGACCCTCTGTGTAATATGTTTTCAATTATTTTCCCCTCCTCTCTTTCCCTTAGAAGGAAGAGAGGGAGGGAGGGAAGAAACAAGTACTTATTAAGCACCTAATATACATCAAGGTGACTTTCCTAATGTCCCAGTTATTAGTGATATTCATGTAAATTGCTATGTATTTTTATATTTATCTTCTATCATCTCAGAACAATGTTAGCTCCTCAGGTCAAAAACTGCATCCATTTTTTTCATTCTAAAACCCTAGTATAGCACTTGACACATAGTAGATTGACTGAGGACACAGTAACTGCAGTAAAGGAGAAGATAATCTAAAAAGAATATCAGTGAAAAGATGTTTTCACCTGGATCAAAACTTTATTTTCCTCCTGGCCTTTCTTTACTTTTTCAGATTTAGAGGCTATTCATATAATTTAATGAAACAGTCCAATATTTCTTATTTTCCAATTCTCACATTACTACTCTTATAAAATGTTACAAATGAAGACATCCTTTGTGTTTTCCAAAGGCAGTTGACTCATTACACTTGCACAAAGTTAATTTTCTTATTTACTTGGTTTTGTAATGGACAGAAGAAACATAACGTGAAGATACAGTAAATTATAACTGTACTAATAATATACTCTCAGAGCTGGAAAATGACACAAAAGACCATCTTTTCCAGCCATAGTCTATCACTGTAAACAGTTATCATTTTAAACATAGACTATTGGTATGGTGTTTATTCTTGGTAGCAGAGACATAATCCAAAATATTTAAATGTAAGTTTAAAAAAGAGGAAAGCTGTTTTCAAAGATGGAGTCTACTCATTTCTCCATTCATGATGGGGACAATAATAAATCTTGATAAGATTTTGTGGTTTGTTTGTTGTTGTTGTTGTTTTTAGTATCAAAGGAACAAAATATAGAAATCCATTGCTCAACTTAGTTGGAGAGGCAGATAATTTTAACTACCAAGAGAAGGAAAAAAGTGAACACACCAAAATTCAGCATAAATATTTCAGAGATAGTAGAGCATGTGGGTCAATCAGGACCATCCTCTGTATCAACTGAAATTAAAAATTACCTTACTTCTAATTCTCCTGATTTTATTTCAATCTAAATATCTACTGATCTAAATTTAGATCATAAAATTGAGGCTTAAGTGGAAGCATGAAGTTCTTAGATTAAAAAGACAGATGAATTTCTATCAGGGGTAACAGATTAACATAAAACAAGCATACATATTAGAAGTGTCATAGAAATACTTGCAAAACAGTTCTGAAAGATAAGCATGAAATCAATGTATTATGTTATTTGCTATGTATGTTTTGGGAGTAAAATATGTAGTTTAGTCTAGATATAATTTGTTTATGGATGTTTAGGAACTCTGTCTAATTGTATATATTTAGAAGCAGTAGATGTAATGTTTCTGTTTTGTTTTGTAAGGAATCAAGAAAAAAAAGGTAAATAGAGAGCAGACATTAAAATAGGGAAAACAAAATTTAGTTACAGTATGAAGAAGTTGAGGCAAAGATGAAAGGAATATGTTTGAAACTCCATCACTTGAAAGGAAACTGAAAAATAGAAAAGGTATGGAGTGAGCAAAAAAGATCTTAGGGAATGAGCTCAAAAAGGCTATAATGGAATCTGATCTCAGAAAGCAAGGAGAACCCAGACAAGAGGCAGATGTGTAGATGGCAGCATGGAGTAAGAAAGACATCTGCATCCAATCAACTATTTTATGTGAAATGCTCTGTTTCTGTTTTCTTTCTATGAAACCACCCTTCCAAGAGTCCTAGGGCTATTGGCATACATTTACTTCCTCCTTACAGACTTTTTTCCTTGGAATTAAGGAGTCTGTCTTTCTTAATTTGAAAAAAATCTTAGGATGTCCATAGAAAATGTGATCCAATATTTTGTTAAATAGCTTCATCTTATTGATCTGAATCTCTGCTAAAATGACAGATTTAAAGCATGTCAAGTCAATGGTGTGCATATTTTGAACCAATAAAAAACCTGAAATATTTAATGAATTTTTGGTTGTGTAAAACTAAATCATCATTAAGTCCTTTTCAACTTCTTATTTTCCAAATGTAATCTCAAAATTTCTTTCTGGCTATTCTCATTCCAAGTCATCTCACTTTGCTAATGAACTGGCATTATTATTATGGCCATTGTACAGGTTTCATTTTTTTCTTTTTTTCTTCTCCATTATTTTTGCTCCACAGGTTTTCAAATAAGTTCTGACATAAAGGTATTAGAATAATACTTCTCTGTTTAATTCAAGATTTCTTCCACTAGTTTTATTCTCTATCCCTTACAAGCCATATTTATTATACCATCAATTTTATCCACAATAGCTATTTTCATGAAGGTCATGAGTTCTGAAAAAATACAGATCTTGCTTCTTATCCTTTTTAAAAAAAATATTTATGCTTCTATAGATATAGTCAATCATTCTTCCTTCTTATCTGCCTTTGCTGGGATTTCATTATTACATTCTTTCAATTTCTTCTACTATCTATTCAACTACTCTGTCAGTCTCATGTACACAATTATTCCCATGACACCTCTTCCTCAATGTGTTGCCACCAGCTCTAACTTAACAAGATGACCACTGATCTCTTCATTTTCCATTCTTATGCTCTTTAGCCACTTTTGGTAGTCTCCAGTTTGTGCTAGTTACCATTAATTCTTATTCATTTACTTTCTGTGACCAAATTCTTCCAGGTCCTATTTCCTTCCAACTAATTCTATAAAGCCTTATTCAAAAATCAAATCAAATCAAATCATCCAGACCTTTTGATTTTAGAAGCAATCGTATAATGTTCCTGGTTTATTCTCCCAAGTTTGACTGGATAGACATAAAATTATGGTGTGTGTCAAATATGTTTTTGATTTCTTCCCATTTTTCCCTATGGATTCCCTTTTGTTTCTCTTCACTGCTTCACATTTAGTGAACCCCTGCCTTCCAAACAATGTTACAAGGACCATCCGGCATTTCCCAGGTTGGTGGTGGTAATCATCATTGAGCATATTCCACCCAAGCATGACATTCCTAGTCAATGATTTCTGTTTTTGAAAAGATCTCTCTTTCTATTTGGTGATAAATCAATACTTAAATAGTGAGAAACTAATATGTAGATAACTTTGGGAAACGTTTGCTTTTTAATAGGCAACTTTTGAAAAAATAATAAAACAAAAAGAAATTATGTGAATAATGAGAATTTCAGACATCAAGGGAAACTAATGAAGGGTTGTCATACCTGAATTTGGCGAGGCAAAGCAGAGCATGTTAAGAGCATATTAAGTAATAGCATGTTAAGTCCATTTGTTTATATGTGATTTCAATAGGAATGGGAACCATGAGTGATTATTCACAAGGAAGGAGAAGAGCTAGGATACTGCGAAACAAAATCCAGGGTCTTTGCCTTAATTCAACACAAAGTGGAAGAAAGAAGAACTGGGGGCCAAGTATGACCTTCCATAAGCATAGGTGCAGTAGTGTCAAACCATTTGTTGAGCTTCTATCAAGGAACAATATGAGACATAATAAGATTAGAGAGGATTCTGTAGTCCAAGAGCTATATAAAAGACACATTTGTCCAAAGTTTGATGAGAGCCATATATTTTTCAAGGGTATTTTATTGAAGTAGGCTAATAGGTCTCAGTTGTTACTAACAGGACTTATTGTTGAAAGGCCTACTTACAATGGCTCTCAATTATCTATTTAACCAATTCCAAACTCCTTGATCTATCATTCAAGATCCAAATCTCCTCAATAAGACTCCCACAACTCCCATGATACTACCCAACAAATGCTTTACTTCAATAAATATAATCTCCTTACTTTGCCTTTCGTCCTCCTGCCTTATGGGACTATATTCATTTCTTTTCTCATTCTCATATTCTTTCTTGTATGTCTTTTATCCTGAACTACATCCCTTTGTCTAAACAGAATGAATGCATTCTTCAAGTACTACCTCAGGCTACATTTGCTCTTGGAAGCATTTCCTTATTACTCTAAACAGAATCTCATCATCATCATCATCATCATCATCATCATCATCATCTTCTTCTTCTTCTTCTTCTTCTTCTTCTCCTTCTCCTTCTCCTTCTCCTTCTTCTTCTCCTCCTTCTTCTTCTCCTATTTCTCCTCCTCCTCCTCCTATTTCTCCTCCTCCTCCTCCTCCCTCCTCCTCCTCCCTCCTCTCTCCTCCTCCTTCTCCTCCTCCTCCTCCTCCTCCTCCTCCTCCTCCTCCTCCTCCTCCTCCTCCTCCTTCTTCTTCTTCTTCTTCTTCTTCTTCTTCTTCTTCTTCTTCTTCTTCTTCTTCTTCTTCTTCTTCTTCCCCTTCCTCCTCCTCCTTCCTCTTGATATCATATTTTCCAATTACATGGAAATAAAGCTTTCAACATTCACTTCTTTAACATTTTGAGTTCCAAACTTTATTTTCTCTCCCTCTCTTCCCCCTCCCTAAGAAAGCAAACAATCTGATATAAGTTAAATGTGTACAATCATATTGAACATATTTATACATTAGTCAGTTTGTGAAAGAATAAGCAGAACAAAAGGGAAAAAAGAAGAGAAAGGATAAAAACAACAAAAAAGTGGAAATAATTTGTTTTGCTATGCATCCAGACTCCATCAGTTCTTTCTCTGGATGTGGATAGTATTTTCCATCATGTATCTTTTGGAATTGTCTTAAAGCATTGTATTGCTGAGAACCAACTGTACCAAAATTGATCATTGTGCAATGTAACTGTTACTGTGTACAATGATCTCCTGGTTCTTCTCACTTCACTCAGGATCAGCTCATGTGAGTATTTCCAGGTTTTTCTAAAATCTGCCTGATCATAATTACTTTTATTTTCAAATTTTTTGTCTTTATTAATTTGTTTGTTTATTTTTAGTTTACAAGATTCAGTTCCACAATCCTTTGAGTTTCAAATATCCTTCCCCTCCCTCTCCTCCCACACCCTGTGGCAGCATACAATCAAGCATGGGATCTGCAAATACTTCCACATTAGACATTAGTCAGGTTATAAAGAAGGATTTTAATATATGGAATGAACAAAGGGAAAGAGGAAACAAAAGCAAAGAAGAAAAAGAGTGTAGGTAATTTACTTCAATCTGCATTCAAACTGTTTTTTCTAGTTCTTTTTTTGATTGTAGACATCATGAGTCTTTTGGAGGTGGCTTATATCCCTGCAATGCTGCGAAGAGTCCAGTCTATCAAAATTGGTCATCACATATTTGTTGTATCTGTAATTGTGTGCAGATTCCTCCTGGTTCTGCTGTTATTACTTAACACCAGTTTGAAAAGCCTCTCCAGGTAAATATGAAGTCCATCTCTTCCTCATTTCTTAAAGCACAATAGTATTCCATTACATTCATATACCACAACTTGTCTAGCCATTCCCCAATTGATGGGCATTCCCTTAATTTCCAATTCTTTGCCAACACAGAAAGAGCTGCTATGAATATTTTTGTACATAAGGGTCTTCCTCCCACTTCTATGATCTCTTTGGAATATAACCCTAGAAGTGGTATTGCTGGGTCAACAGGTATGAAATTATTTATAGCCCTTTGGGCATAATTCCAAATTGCTCTCCAGAATTGTAGGATCAGTTCACAACTCCACCAGAAATGCATCAGTGTTCCAATTTGCCCACATCCTCTCCAGCATTTGTCATTTTCCTGTTTTATCATCTTAGCCAATCTGACTGGAGAGATGTGGTACCACAAAGGTGTTTTGATTTGCATTTAATTTAATTTAATTTAATCAATAGTGATTTAGAGCATTTGTTCATATGCTTATACATATCTTTAATTTCTTTCTCTGAAAACTGCCTGTTTATACCCTGATTCCGATATTCTACAAAATATTTGGGAAATTAGTGAAGAAGGAGTCCTACCAAATTATTTCTATGACACAAATAGGGTACTGATTCCTAAATCAGGAAGAGATAAAACAGAAAGAAAATTATAGACCAATTTCCCTCATGAATTTAGATGCAAAATTTTTAAATAAAATATTAGCTAAAAGACTAAAAGACCCTATCACAAGAATAATACACTTTGATCATGTATGATTTATTCCAGGTATAATATTAGGAAACGATCAGTATAATTGATCATATCAACAATAAAAGTAGCATAAAACACATGATTATCTCAATAGATGCAGAAAAGGCTTTTGACAAAGAACAACATCCATTCCTATAAAAAACACTAGAAAGTATAGGAATAAATGGAGTCTTCCTTAAAATAGTAGATAGTGGGGCAGAGCTAAGTTGGTGGAGTAGAAACCACACTTCCAAGTCGCACTCATCCATGCCACTTCCAAACCATATAAAAGCTGGACTCTGAACAACTTCTGGAGCTCCAGCATCCAAAGAACGACACAGAGAAGCTAACCTCCCAGTGAAGACAGCCCAGCAGCCCTTCAGGGAGCAGCCATAACAGCCCTCTGTGAGCCAACTGCACAGTGTGTGTGTGAAGCCAAGCTCAGGTCCACATGAGCCGCAGTTTTAGACCCAGGGAGGCCAGGCCAATAGCGGGCTGGAGGGACCCAAGAACACTGACAGCTGTGGAGATTCCAGAATTATCAACACAGATATGCCTAGGACAAAATGAGAGGTCAGTTCCCTATGGACTTTGGGACCAGTATTTGGGGAACCCATAGGCTTCCTTCCCTGGGGGCAAGAAGCAGCTGAGGAGCCACAGTACAGGAGTCATTTTGCAGCTTCAGTGGCAGCTTCAGCTCCTGGTATGTGAACTGTAGGGAGACCCAGCAATCATTCTGGGGGGTTAATCACTCTTGCTTTAACCTGCTTGGATATGGATTGTGATCTGAGGGGGAAGGTCTGGGGTGGGTATCCAGCTTAGCAGAGTGTATGAAGGCTTTACAGAGGCCACCCAACTAAGACCTCTGGAAGTTGTGAAGACCCCAAGTTTTGGGACGGAAGTTCCCCTGTCTGGTGGCAGAGTCCTACTGTGGCAAAAAGCCCAAAAATCAAGTAATTAAGTGACAACATGCCTAGGCAAAGGAAGCAAAATAAACAGAAAAATGCAATATTAGACCATTATTTTGGGGGCAAAGAGGATTGAAGCATGGAACAGGAGGAAGAAAAATAAGAAGGATGAAGGAAAAGTATGAAATGAGTGTCAACAGCCTGAGTGAGGAAAATAACAGCTTAAAACATAGACTAACTCAAATGGCAAAGAAGGCTCAGAAGGTCAATGAGGAGAAGTATGCCTTAAAAAGGCAAATTTGCCAGATAGAAAAAGAATCTCAAAACCTCACTTAGGAGATTCATTCCTTCAGAGTTAGACTGGAGCAAATGGAAGCTAGGGACTTTATGAGAAATGAAGATGCTGTTAAACAGATCCAAACAAATGAAAGAATAGAAGACAATGTGAAATATCTCTTTTTTTTAAACAAATGCTTTATTAACTTCTGTTTTACATCATTCATTTCCGCCAGATTTTGAGTTGCAATCATTTTCCCCCCATTATTCCCCTACCCAACATTCCAGAATAGCAGTCCCCCAAGATATTGCTTCCTCCAATCTGCTCTCTCCCATACCTTCTCCCATACCCCTATCGATTTTTCATTAGAGGAAGGTGAATCTTTGTGTCCCAATGCCTGCACATCTTATCTCCCTATTACAAGCAAAAGAGTATTAATATTAATATTTATATATATATTTGAAACATTTAATCTTAAGACCTCGATTTTCAGATCCATTTCCTTCCTCCCTTGTCACCCACTCTCTCTTGGGAGATAAGTAATTCAGTACATGTTATACATGTCTGGCTATGCAAAACATTATCATAGTAGATATAATGTACAAGGCTGCTTATAATTCCCTCCCACTCATCCCACCCCCCACCTGGTCCATTCCCTACATGATCCTGTCCCTCTTCTATAGTGGGTACTTCCAACCTCCCTCACCCCAAGGATGCCCTCCCATCCATCATCCCTCCTCTCATCCCCCTTCCCCCTATCCTGCTGCAGGTTGAGATATCCCATTTAGTATGACAACTCCCTGAACCAAATTCAATGTGAATGTGGTTTTGCTTTTTAGCCTTCCTATTCTCCCCCTCTGTTGCAACCACTTCCCCTTGCTTCTTCTACTTGGGATAGTTTACCCGACCCTGTCTCTCCCCCATCCTCTTGCCACTGTCCTCTCTCACCTCATATCATCCCTTGAGTATTCTCCCTTCCCAACAAATTCGACCTATGCCCTCTATCCATATATAACTGTAACCATATACACACACATTCACATATGTATTCTTATGACCACACACCCTTCTTCCATTATTTTCATAGTGAGAAAGATATCATCAGTCACAGTTATCGCTTTTCCATATAGGAATGTAAATAGTTCAACTTTGATAAGTTCCTTTTGATTTCTTTTCCCTGATTACCTTCTCAGGCATCTCTTCCTTCTTGTGCCTGGATGTCAAATTTTCTATTCAATTCTGGTTTTTTCCTCAAGAATGCTTGAAAGTCCTCTATTCCACTGAATGACCATATTTTCCCCTGAAACAAAATACTCAGTTTTGCTCTGTAGGTGATCCTTGGGTTCATTTCCAGTTCTTTTGCCCTCTGGAATATCATATTCCATGCCCTTCGCTTCCCTCAGTGTAGAAGCTGCCAGGTCCTGGGCTATTCTGATTGGACCTGGGCTCGGCTCGGCTCCTGTGCTCTGTGCGCTGCCAGGTCCCAGACTGCTGTGCTGGTCCTTCCTGCAGGGCTGCTGGGCTGTTCTCAGCAGGAGGTTAGCTTCTCTGTGTCGTTCTGTGGGTGCTGGGGCTCCAGAAGTTGTTCAGAGTCCCCTTTTACATAGTTTGGGGGGAATCTGGGGGCAGAGTGGCTTGGATGAGCTGTTTCTACTCCGCCATTTTGGCCAATGTGAAATATCTCATGGGAAAAATCACTGACCTGGAAAATAGATCTAGGAGAGATAATTGAAAAATTATTGGACTGGAACCAAGATGGCAGAATAGAAACAGTTCATCCAAGCCACCCTGCCCCCAGATTTCCTCCAAATTATGTAAAACGAGACTCTAAACAATTTCTGGAGCCCCAGCCCCCAAAGAACGACACAGAAAAGCTAACGTCTCACTGAGGACAGCCCTGCAGGAAGGACCAGTGCAGCAGTTTGGGAGCCGTCAGAGGGTGGGGACAACAAGCCCAAAAGTCAAGTAATTAAGTGGCAACATGCCAAGGCAAAGGAAACAAATTAAGCAGAAAAATGCAATCCTAGACTCCTATTTTGGGGGCATAGAGTGGGAAAAGGACTGTGAGGTCAGAAGTCCTGCTCCAAAAGCCCCAGGGGAAAACATGAGCGGCTTGCAGGCCATAGAGGACCTTAAGAAGGACTTTAAAAATCAAATAAGAGAAGTGAAGGAAAAATTAGAAAGAGAAATGAGAAGGATGCAGGAAAAGTATGAAATGAGGGTCAACAGCCTGACTGAGGAAAACAACACCTTAAAAATAGACTAACTCAAATGGCAAAGGAGGCCCAAAAGGGCAATGAGGAGAAGAATGCCTTAAAAAGCCCATTTTGCCAGATGGAAAAAGAATCTCAAAAGTTCCCTGAGTAGATTCATTCCTTCAGTGTTAGACTGGAGCAAATGGAAGCTTTTGACTTTATGAGAAATCAAGATGTTGTTAAGCAGATCAAAAGAAATGAAAGATTAGAAAGCAATGTGAAATATCTCATGGGAAAAACCACTGGCTTGGAAAATAGATCCAGGAAAGATAATTTAAAATTATTGGACTACCTGAAAGCCATGATCAAAGAAAGAACCTAGAAATCACCCTTCAAGAAATTCTCAAGGAAAACTGCCCTGATGTTTTAGATCCAGAGGGCAAAATAGAGGTTGAAAGAATCCACCCATCACCTCCTGAAAAAGACCCCAAAAAGAAAACTCCCAGGAATATTATAGCCAGGTTCCAGAATCCCCAGATCAAGGAGAAAATACTGCAAGCAGCCAGGAAGAAACAATTTCAATATTGTGGAAACACAATCAAAATAGCACAGGACCTGGCAGCTTCTACAATGAGGGATTGAAGGGCATGGAATACCATATTCCAGAGGGCAAAAGAGCTGGGATTGAAGCCAAGGGTCACCTACCCAGCAAAACTGAGTATTTTGTTTCAGGGGAAAATATGTTCATTCAGTGGAATAGAGGACTTTCAAGCATTCTTGAGGAAAAAACCAGAGTTGAATAGAAAATTTGACATTCAGACACAAGAAGCAAGACATGCTTGAGAAGGTAATCAGGGAAAAGAAATCAAAAGGAACTGATCAAATTTGAACTATTTAAATTCCTTCATGGAAAAACAGTAACCGTGACTGATGAAACCTTTCTCATGAAAACAACTGAAGAAGGATATATGGACATATGCATACATATGTGAATGTGTGTATACATGTTTACAGGTATACAGGGATAGAAGGCACAGGTCGAATTTGGTGGGAAGGGATGAAATTTAAGAGGTGAATTTAAGAGATAAGAGAGGAATTTGGCAAGAGGAGATGGGGAGAGACAGGGTAGGGTAAACTATCTCATGTAGAAGAGGCAAGGGGATGTGGTTGCAGGAGAAAGGAAGAACAGGAAGGCAAAAAGGCAAAACCATATTCTCATTGAATTTGGCTCAGGGAGAGAATGGCATACATGCTAAATGGGATATCTCACGCTGCAGGAGAGTAGGGGTGAGGGGCATGAGAAGGGGGATGATGGAGGAGAGGGCATTCTGGGGGGAGGGGAGGTTGAACGTACCCACTTTCGAAGAGGGACAGTATCAAAGTAGGGAATGGACCAGGTGGGGGTGGGATGGGAGGGAGGGAGATATAAGCAGTATTTTACAATATATCTACTATGATAATATTTTGCATAGCTATATATGTATAACACATACTGAATTGCTTATCTTCCCCAAGTGAGTGGGTGACAGGTGAGGAAAGGAATGGATCTGAAATTTGAAGTTTTAAAATTTAATGTTTCAAATATATATATATATATATTTAACAATATATATATATATACTATTATTAATACTCTTTTGCATGTAATTGAGAGATAAGATGTGCAGGCATTGGGGCACAGAGGTTCACCTTGCCCTAATGGTGAAGTGGAAGGTGGTATGGGAGAAGACAAGGGAGAGAACAGATTGGATGAGGTGATATCTTGTGGGACTGCTCTTCTGGGGTGGTGGGTAGGAGAAAAATGGGGAAAAATTGTAACTAAAAATCTGGCAGAAATGAATGATGTAAACCAGAAGTTAATAAAGCATTTGTTTAATTAAAAAAATAAAATAAGTATAGCTCACAAAAAATAGTAGATAGCATCTATTTAAAACCGTCAGCAAGTATTCTATGCAATGGGGATAAGCTAGAAGCTCTTCCAATAAGATCAGGAGTGAAACAAGGGTGTCTACTCTCACCCTTTTTGTTCAATCTGGTACTAGAAAAGTTAGCAGTAGCAATTAGAGAAGAAAAAGAAATCAAAGGAATCAAATTAGCCAAAGAAGACACCAAGCTATCACTCTTTGCAGATAATACGATGTTACTCTTAGAGACTCCTAGAGAATATTATAACACAACACAAAAAAAAAAACAAAAAACAAACACACACAACACAGTCAGATCCCAGAACCATGAAAGTACAGATGTAGTCCATTTTATCATGTTCATTAGCATCTTAGTTATTTAAGGATTAAAATTAATGTCATATGAATTTTTGTTAACAAATCACACATCTAACACTGTATTGAACTTGTAAAAGGTATTGTGAAGCAAATAAAGTGTGTCAATAAATTTTCATGCAGTCTTTTCCATCTTTGATTTTGTTTAAAAAACATATCACCAAGTTGAATTGAGTGATATAATGAAAGACTGTGCATTAGTGAGGTACATCAGTTTCCTGTCAGCCAGATTCATATAGTTAGACATTGGCAAAATGCATTGTGAAAAGAAGATATTTAAATCATATTGCTGGAGTTGAATTTTGAATCTAGGGACATTTTCCTTCTTTTCTACTTTGACACTGAAGGTGAATTAATAGTCTTAATTTCTTTTTCAAATATTCAGACCTGCTGAAATTTTATTTCTTTTACATATTTGCCCAGAAGAAAATTAAGATACTCTAGCTTTTTTGTTTGTTTGTTTAAAGTGGCGATTACTGACTAATGTATACACATAGAGACCAGTTATCTGTATCCATGATCTCATGGTGGAGGAATCATAGATTGTTTCACAGAAGGAATCTCATCTGAGACAAACCTTGAAGCAAGAGAAGAAAACTGAAAATAGAAAAATAAGAGGTATTACTGGCATGCTTGCATTAATATCTAGAAACAAGAAATGGCACGTACAGTACAGAAACTGCTTTGCATCTAGTCTGACTAAAACATGGAATCATATGAAATAAGATTATAAAATTAAATGGGAGTCAAATGTATATATAGTAAATAAATAAATTAAAGGCACAGCAGTAGGGGCAAATTAATGAAAAGGTATGCCTAATCTATATAATATCATGAATTAATTAATTCGTGAATAATAACAATTTACAATAAAGTTTTATTAAATAGACTATGAGACAAAAACTGTGAAAAGAATCGATTCTACAAATGCAAAACAATGTTCATTCCACAAAGGAGCATACATTTTAATGAGGGAGATAACATATTAGAGAATAGCTATCTAAGAGGGCCATTTAAGTTAGACAAAGGTGAGTAGAGTCATAGTGAAGTAGTAGAATTACCTATCCTTTCCATTAGGGTTGGCTATAGTAGTGACACTATATTGTCAGTATTATGTTTCTAGAACTGAACTTGTCTATTTGTTTAGAATTGTCAGAAGGAAACCAACATTTCAGAAGGCCAGTGCTTTCACTCTAGTAACATTGAGAAAACCAGAGCTGAGGCTGAGACAATGCCAACGTTGACATAAGGTATAAGTCAATATGCTTGAGGCACGGCAGAATTGTCCAGTATGGTTCATTGCCTCATGCTGTGCAATATCCAGATGTGCTACAGCTGAATGAATCTTACAGCCTTCTGAGTTGCTCATGTAAATGACCCTTGGGAAAATGCCCTTTTCTGTTCTATCTTCTTTGTTAGACCAGGCATATATGACAATTTTAGTAGATTAGTAGTTTCAAAAGGTAGTTAACTTACAATCAAAGAGTGGCCCTGTCCAGGGCCCCCCCCGGGGGGGGGGGAGGTCGGACACAGCACATATTCAATTTACTATTTTTATTCCTTGAGACTTGCAAGACAACTAGAATGCTATCCATGTTCTTTTACTCTGCATGTGTTCTATATGATACTGATGGGTCCCTCAATGATTTCCACTTGTTTTTCCTCTTATGTTACCATTTCCCACTGCCTAATTGTTCATTTTTTTCTGACACAGCTCATTAACGTATTTCCTACCTTTCCTCTAATCTTTCTATTCCCTGCTGAGATTATATTCATTTTTCCCCTTCTCTTTCCCAACTATTTTCCCCTCCTTTTGCCCTAACTCCACACTCTGCGGCCTATATTAAGGATAGTAAGTCAAGCAAAATATTGCCAGGTATATGTTTGTTCTTTTCTAATTTATACTTAATCTTGTTCTTTAAAATTAATCTGTGAAGCAAATAGTCTCTTGGAAAGAGTTGTCAGGGTCTATCAGGTAATTTCATCTCTCTTCATAGATGCTACATTGTTCCTTCCTGGTGCTTCAGGCTACTCATTATAGTCTGTGGAATTAACAGATAGCTCCAAGAGGTTTTCCAAGCTTCCAGTTGTCTTGGGAACATACCTTAAGAGATTCCACTCCCAAAGTTTATTTCATTGGCCCTCTAGAACTCTTAAAGCTAATTCTTTCTCAGAAGAATTTTACAATGCTTTAAACTGCCAGTGTTTCTTCCTCTATTCCTGAAATGGGAAGATCTCTCTTTTTTAATCCATTTGAATAGTTCTTTTTAAAGTTTAATAGGAGGGACAATTTAGTTCACTGGCCTGCTTCCTCTGCTCCTCACCCATTCTTTGCTCTTTCATTACCTTCTCTCAAAAAGGAAGTATTGAAGTGTAAGTGAAGATGGTTCATTCTGAAGAACTCTCAGATGGTAGATAACTTCCAGTGACCCCTAATAAACAAATCACTCCACACCTCTGTCTTTTATAAGTATCTTGGAATTTTTTTTTATATTTTTGGTCAATATGTCTAGCCACAAATTAGGACAACAAGAGAAAATTAAGTCGATATCAGTTGGATTCTCAATTTTACTCGAGCTTGTTTGTGTGTATGTTTTGATTTTTTTTTACTCACTGATCTAAGTAATGTTTTCAGCTAACCTAGACCTTTAGACTTCAATTTTATTAGTGCCCATAGATTACTGTCTAATTTCACAGGCAATTAACCTCCACATATAATGCCACGAACCTTTAAATCCAGAGAAATCAGTGGTGGCTAATAATTAGAAGCCAAAGGAATTCAGTCACCAAAATCATTTGTATTTTAATAGTTTTTCTCTGCATTTCAAAAAATTTTACTTTGGTTTCTGAATATGATATACTAATAAGGCTTTTCTAGATCCTTTCCCACCAGGAACATATCCTCTCTTACCCTGCTAGTTGCTAGAAATCTGTCCAGAGGAGGAAGAATCTTCACCACTCCCAAAGACCTTTAATAGGATGTTGCCTTTTTCTCTCATTTGTGTTGGCAGGTAACACAAGCCTAACACCTTTGACTCATTTTTCCTTACTATAGGAAGCAAAATCAAATGGTCATCAGGGAAAACAGCAGGTCAATATGCATTCAGTGTAAATTCAACTTGGAATCAAGAACAGATTATAACAGATGGAGACAGGTAGGAGACCCATCTAAAACAAAATTCAAGAAGTAGCCTGATAGGATTAAGAAGGTTGGCTTTTGAACATGATTAATAAATTATTGGCTCTGCTGCTGATGCAACTTTATTCTCTTAGTAAATAACTGGTGAATTCTGACAAACCAATACAAAATTAATTAACAACAACAACAACTTCAAGAGATGGTGTTTCCCTATTTTTCTTCCTCTTTATTTTCCATTTTGCAAATTCAGTTTTTAGTACAGCTGGTCAGGAAACAAGCTATTTAATAACTATTCATTATTTTCAGGCACTTCAGTGTTGAGGATACAAAAAAAGAAGGTGGAGAGAGGAATAAATAAACAAAGAAAAATTTAAAAAGTCAGGTAACTTTGATCTCAAGAAGCTCACCTTTTAATGAAATAGCTTATATTCAGATATCATATAAATACTTAAAGGGTAGATGACATCTATACCTAAGACCAGCCCTCTCTTTTACGTCCTCTTTTTACTATTAAAATATACTTTGTTTTCTAGAGCTAATGCCTTGCAAGCAAGTTGTGCCCAGAGGTTTGCATAACAACAATCCTTTACACTCATCCTCTGGATGAGCACTGCTGTAACTAAATCACAGAACTGAAGTTCCCTTAGGTCAGGCAAGAACCAAAGGGCCCAGACATGAAACCCTACTATGAATGGACTTTGTCACTAGAAAATCTTTCCTTACTCTTACTGTTGTGCCTCAATGTCACTGTTGTGCCTCACCACTGTTACTACACTATACTGTTTCATTCTTACCTAGCCACAAACACATAAATGAAGGCTTAGTCCTATTGGCTCAGGTCTCATACTAGAGGAGGCTCTGACACATGTGGCAATTTTTTCTTCCCCAATTGAATAAGAAAAGCATTTTGCTTTTAACCTGTGTGAACTCTTTGGTATTTGGGGAGAGAAAAGTGGTTGCAAAGCCAATTTTACAAGAGTTGACAATAGAAAATATTATTTGAGGAGGAAGGCACTTACATATTGAGAGATGAGGTGGGAAGGGAGATTTATCCTTCAGAATGTATGATTTGATCTGAGACTTGAGGAGTATTAAGTGGGCAAAGTCAGAAAGAAGAAAATTTCCAGCATATAAGAAAACCAGTGATAAAGGCAAGGAGATGAGAGATGGGATATTCCATGGGAGGAATAGAAAATATACTTGTGGGGCAGTTAGGTGGTGCAGTGAGTAAGAGTGTGGCATTGGAGTTGGGAAGACCCAGGATCAGATACAGCCTCAGAAAATGAGCACCCACATATAAATAATGACTGGCCGTGTAACCTTGAGCAAGTTACTTAACTCCAATTGCTTAAAAAAAAGAAAAAGAAAAAGGAAATATACTTGTAAGCTATATTACAGAATGTGTAGAGAGAAATAAAATATTACAACACTGGAAATCTAGTGATGAAAATGATGAACTAGCATTTATATAGCACTTATGCTAGACACTGTGCTAAGCATATTGCAAGTTTTATTTTATTTGCTTCTTACAATAACTTTCTGAGAAAAGTGATATTATCATCTATATTTTACAGTTGCAAATACTAAGGTAAAAGAGGTTAAGTTACTTGCCCAAGGTGACATAGTAAGTGTCTGGGGTTCAGATTTTAACTTTGGTGATGGCTATTTCAAAGGTGATAATATCTGTGTATGAAGTAAAGTAGAAGAGTAAGTTGTGGGGTTTGAAAAGATAGAAGAACTAAGAAGTTAGAGTATTTAAGAGATTACCAATATCTATCATGAATCTCATGGCATAAGGGCAAGTGTAAACCAGTAAGCCAGGCACTGAATATGTTTAAAGAGGAAAGAAAATGTTCTGCCGTTCAATAGGTGATGAAGGTTATATGATAAGTTTATATAGCATGAAACTTTAAAGGTAAAGTGTTAATGGTAGAGAGTCTGGAAGTGTCATTGGAGATAAAAAGAGTATTCTGAGTCATCCATGATGATCAGCAAGTTGGAGGTATGTGAAAAAGAGTAAGTATCCAGTACTTAAAAAAAAAAAAAGATTTCTTTGTTTTTTGGTATTTTTTTTTTATTTTAAGCAAATACAAAATAAGAAAAGGGGGGGGGCAGTATTGCCATGTGCACAGCTGAACATTTGAGAGGACTAAAAATATATAGCAATAATTTTCCATTTCAGGAAAGCCTATATAGAAGCTTTCCAAGAGCCAAAATGACAGATTAAGCAGTAATTCACTTTCCCTCTTCTATATTCACCTCTGAACAGCCAAAGAACCATAAAATAATGCCCAAGCACAAATCCTAGAACAGCAAAACTGGTAGAAATATGTGGTGGAGAAATCTTTTATTCTGAGAGACTTGGATAATTGGTAAAAGAAAAAAAAATCCCTAACACTCAGATAAAAAGGGAGCAAATTCCATTACAGGAAGCATCCCATCAAGATGGCAGCAATCTCCACCTCAGCAAAGAAGTGGGAGAACATGAGTGCTAGTATGGCAGAGCTAGTAAACACCACCAGGACCCTCAAGTGCCTTAGCAAAGCCAGGGGAACTAGGAGACTACAGTTTGGGGAAGCACCATATGCTTCAATGCAATCCCAGGTAGTCAGGCATCTTCTAGTGGCCAGACCTGCACTGGATTCAGCACAGAGTATGGCAGTCAGTCATCTTAAAGCCCCTAGAACTCTAGGTGCTTCAACACAGTCCAAGGCAAACATACATCCTCCAGTGACTGAACTTACCTGTGTCATGAGGGGTAGGCATCCTCCAATGGCCAGAACTACTGTGGTAAGTGTAGCCAGACATCTTCCATCTGCCAGAATTCCAGGTGACTCAGCAAAATTCATAGCAAATAAGCATCATCCAGGAACCAGTCCTCTATGTGCTATAGTGTAACCCCCAGGGAAATGAAGAAAACACCACCTGGCCTTAGCACACGCCAGATGTTACCACTACAACCAAAGCTCAACACCAGGTAAACTGCCAGCCTCCAGCTGCCAGCACACGATATCCCAGCACACAAAGCTAGTGAAAAGGCCCTCGTGTCCCTGCACAAGGAGCTTAGGACAGTGCCCCTGTGCTCAAACAGAGGAGCTCAGCTTTAAAAGCTAGGAAATAGGCAAAAAAGATGAGCAAGAAACAAAAATGGATCTTGACCATATAGGGTTTCTATGGTGACAGGGAAGATCAAAACAAAAAGTCAGAAGAGGACAACATTGTCAAAATACCTCCATCCAAAACCTCCAAGAGGAATATGATTTGGTCTCAGGTCCAAAAAGCTTTTTTGGAAGAGCTCAAGAAGGATTTTCAAAGCCAAATAAGAGAGGTAGAAGAAAAATGGGGAAAGAAATGGGGAGTATGCAAGACAGAGTCAACAATTTGACAAAGGAAGGATAAAAAATAGCTAAAGAAAACAATTCCTTAAAAAGTAAAATTGGCTGAGAGAAAAAGGAGGTAAAAAATCTAACCATAGAAAACAACTTCTTAAAAAAGAGAACCAGGCAAGTGGAAACCAATGATTTTGTGAGACATCAACAATAAGTCAAATGAAATAAAAAGCATCAAGAGAAGAATATATAAAATGCCTCATTGGAAAAACAACTGACCCAGAAAATAGATTCAGGAGAGATAATTTAAGAATTATTGGGCTACCTGAAAGCATGATAAAAAAGAGCCTGGACAGCATATTTCAAGAAATTATCAAGCATAATTTCCCAAATATGTTAAAACAAGAGAGCAAAATCGTCATTGAAAGAATCTACTGATCACCTCCTGAAAGAGATCCCAAAATGAAAACTTTATGGAATATTGTAGCCAAATTTCAGAATTATCAAGTGTAATGGCAAGCAAATAAGTACTTAGTGTCTTGTTTAGGTTGAGCCTTCCTGTAACTATATTGAATCTTTGTTAAGAAACAGAGCTTGTGGGGTGGAGCCAAGATGGCAGAAAGGAAGCTGTAACTGTCTCTAAACTCCTCTGTGAATCCCATCACTAAACCTTAAAAAGTGAATCTGAACAGATTTTGGAGCGACAGAATCCACTGTGAGAGAGAGAATGGCAGAATCCAGCCAAGGAAAGGGCCCAGTGGGTCCAGAGAGGGGGAGCTTGGAGCCCATGGGGTCTGTACAGCTCAGACTTGAGAGCAGACAAGCAGACTACATCAGAGATAACCAGCCTACTTACCCATCCCAAGGATTAATCTCAGCCACCTCACCAGGGGACAGAAGGAATCCTTGGAGCCAGGTAAGAGAGTGTGGGGCTCCTATCAGAGACAGCAGCTTCTCCTGGGACTATCAGGCCCCAGCCTGGAAGGTTAGAATTCACTTGCCTGTTTATCCAGGGGCTAGAATGGCAAAGTAAATTCTAGCTGATCAGATCACTCCTTCAGGAAGTAGAAAACCCAAACAGAAGTCTCCCACCCAGAGTGAAATCCTAAGATAGTGGAAATAGCCTCTGGCTTGGGAGTCATCAAGAAGGGGTGTAACTGAGGTAGCAAGGAGTCTGAAAGGAAGTGGGGAGGGATCCCAACAGACCCCACCTCACCTGACCAGCAAAAGCCTTCCCAACCTATAGCCCAGGGGTACAGAGGCAGAAATCTGAAGTGGCCACATTACCCCACCTCCACAGAATACTCTGTGCATATCAGCATATCTCACTGAGACTCCTGCCTTAGCCTCAAACTAGATACCCAGAGGCTACAGAATACAAAGTCAACAACAAGGCCCTTAGCCCACATCCTGAGAATTTAAGAAACGGGAAATTACAATGGGAAGGAAGGAAGCTGAGGAGGAGAAGCAGAAGGCAAGAAAAACAATCTGAGCTTAATATGTTGGTCAAGAACAACCAAATACACAGGACAACTTGGACTCTTTACCCACACCTGAGACCACAGATGGAAATATGAACTGGTCTCAAGCTCAAATAGCATTCTTGGAGGAGCTTAAGAAAGATTTTAAAAACCAAATCAGGGAGGCAGTGACCAACTTGGAAAAAAGTTTCACTGAAGAAAACAAATCCTTAAAATGTAAAATTAGTGAAGTAATTGGAGAAAATACCACCCTAAAAAGGACCTTCAAAAACTAACTGAAGACTATAATTCACTAAAAATTAGAATCAATCAAATTGAAACTCAGAACTCTATGATGCACCAAGAGTCAATCAAACAAAACAAGTCGACTGAAAAATTGGAAGGAAATGTAAAAAAATCTCACTGGAAAAACAACTGACCTAGAGAACAGATCCAGGAGTGATAACTTAAGAATTATTGGTCTACCAGAAAACCCTGATGAAAAAAGCAGCCTGGACAACATTCTCCAAGTGATTGTCAAAGAAAACTGTCCTGAAGTCCTGGAATCAGAAGATAAAATAGTTATAGAAAGAATTCACCAGACTCCTCCTGAAAGAGATCCCAAATGGAAAACTCCAAGAAATATAGTAGCCAAATTCCAGAATTACACGATTAAGGAAAAAATACTTCAAGCAGCCAAAAAAGAAAAAAAAAATTCAAATATTGTGGAACTGCAGTCAGGAGCAGACAGGACCTAGCAGCTTCTACATTAGAAGATTAGAGTAATTAGAACTTGATATTTTGTAGGGCATAAAAGCTAGGACTTCAACCAAGGATTAACTACCTCGAAAAACTGAGCATAATCTTTCAGGCAAGAAGATAATCATTTACTGAAATAAGGGACTTCCAGACATTCCTGATGAAAAAGCCAGAGGTCAATGGAAAATTTAATCTCCAAATACAAGACTCAAGAAAGACATAAAAAGGTAAAGAAGGAAAACATAGACTCAAACATACATACATGCACACATGCACACTCATGCACACATGCACATAACTTGTTATGCAACAAGACAAAATGGTCATATCCCTATATGAGGAGCTCATAACTGTCAATATTGAAATTTATATGATTATCATGACCTTTAAATGGGTTACACATGAATAGAGGGTGTGGGTATGAATGAACTAAATTGAAGATTAAAAAAAAAAAACTTTATTAAGGGGATAAAAGGGACAGTAATGGGATAAAAGGAAAGGACGAGTTAGAAAAAAGGTAAAGTATGCCATTGAAGAGGCATTAGATTCTAACATGAATAGACATGTAAATTCATTAAATAGAAGAAAAGGAGGGAGGGAGAGGAGCACTGTTTGAAATTTACTCTCATTGCTTTCATGTCAAACCGGGAGTAACATACTCTGATAAGCATAAACATTTATTATGCCCTATAGGGAGTAGGAGGGTAAGGGGGGATCAAAAGGAGGAGAGTAAAGGGGAGGGTTAGAGGGGAGGAAAATAGTAGTAAGGGGAGAGGGTAGGTAAAGAAGGGGGGTCACCACGTGGGAACACTGAGGGAGTTGGCAGTCAAAACGGAAATCTTCAAGGAGGGGAAGGGAGAAGGAAGAAACAAAAACATAAGAAGGGGAGGGAATAGGATTGAGGGGAAAGACAGATAGTTATCACTGTAAATGTGAATGGGATGAATTCTTCCATAAAACAGAGGCAGATAGCAGAATGGATTAAAAACCATAATCCTACAATATGCAGTCTATAAGAAACACATTTGAAACAAAGGGATACCCACAGGGTAAAGGTAAAAGGCCGGAGTAGAATTTATTGTGTAAAAAAGCAGGGGTAGCAATACTTATCTCAGATAAAGCAAAAACAAAAATAGATCTAATTAAAAGAGAAAAGGAAGGAACCTATATCCTTTTAAAAGATACCATCGAAAATGAAGCAATATCATTACTTAACATATATGCACCAAGTGGTATAGCATCCAAATTCCTAGAGGAGAAATTAAAGCAATTAGAGGAAGAAGTTGATAGCAAAAAATCTCACCCTCTCTGAACTTGATAAATCTAACCTCAAAATAAACAAGAAAACTGAAGGGGGATAAAAAGGAATTTACTTTCTTCTCAGTGGTGTATGGTACATAATCAAAAATAGACTATGTACTAGGTCATAAAACCCTCACAATTTGCTACTGAAAGGCAGAAATATTAAATGCATCATTCATAGATCATGATGCAACAAAAATCACAGGCAATAAAGGGCCATGGAAAGATAGACTAAGAAGTAATTGGAAATTAAACAATTTAATCCTAAAGAATGAGTGGGTCAAACAAGAAATTATAGAAACAATCTATTTTCATTCAAGTGATTTCATTCAAAAAAATAATAATAATGAGACAACATACCAAAATTTGTGGGAAGCATTAAAGGCAGTTCTTAGGGGAAGTTTTATATCCCTGAGTGCATACATGAATAAATTAGAGAGAAGGGGGGTCAATAAATTGGACATGCAATTGAAAGAGCTAGAAAAAGAACTAATTGAAAATCCCCAATTTAGTACTAAATTAGAAGTATTGAAATCCAAAGGAGAGATTAATAAAATTGAAATTAAGAAAACTATTGAATTAATAAATCAAACTAAGTGCTGGTTTTATAAAAAAAAAACAACAATAAAATTGATAGACCCTTAGTTAATATGATAAAAAAGAAAGAAAGAAGAAAACCAAATTATGAGTATCAAATATGAAAAGTGTGAATTTATGTCCAATGAAGAGGAAATTAAAACAATAATTAGGAATTATTTTTCCCAATTGTGTGCACATAAATATGACAATCTTAACGAAATGAATTAATATTTACAAAAATATAAGTTGTCCAGATTAACTAAAGAGGGATTAAATTACTTAAATAACCACATCTCAGAAAAAGAAATCAAAGAAGCCATCAGTGAACTCCCTAGGAAAAAAGATCTCCAGGGCCAGATCATTTTACTAGTGAATTTTATCAAACATTTAAAAAGGAATCGATTACAATACTCTACAAACTATTTGGGAAAATTAGTGAAGAAGGAGTCTTTCCAAATTCTTTCTATGACACAAATATGGTACTGATTCCTAAATCAGGAAGAGATAAAACAGGATGAAAATTATAGATGGATTTCCCTCATAACTTAGATGCAAAAAATTTAAATAAAATATTAGCTGAAAGACTACAACAACTTATCACAAGAATAATACACTTTGTTCAGGTAGCATTTATTCCAGGAATACGAGGATGGTTTCATATTAGGAAAACCATCAGTACAATTAATCATATCATCAATAAAAGTAGCAGAAGCCACATGATTATCTCAATAGATACAGAAAAGGCTTTTGACAAAGTACAACATCCATTCCTCTTAAAAACACTAGAAAGTATAGGAATAAACGAAGCCTTCCTTAAAATAGTTGATAGCATCTATTTAGAACCATCAGCAAGTATTATATGCAATGTGGATAAACTAGAATCATTTCCAATAAGATCAGGAGTGAAACAAGGGTGTTCAGTATCACCTCTTTTTAAATCTGGTACTAGAAATTTTAGCAGTAGCAATTAGAGAAGAAAAAGAAAGCAAAGGAATCAAATTAGGCAAAGAAGAGACCAAGTTATCACTCTTTGCAGATGATGTGATGATACACTTAGAAAATCCTAGAGAATCAAGTAAAGAACTACTTGAGACAATAAATAAATTTGGCAAAGTTGCAGGATATAAAACATACCCACATAAATCATTGGCATCCCTGCATGTCTCTAACGAAATTCAACAGCAAGAGATAGAAAGAGAAATCCCATTTAAAGTCACTGTAGACATTATAAAATATTTGGGAATCTACCTGCCAAAACAAACCCAGGACCTATATGACCACAACTATAAAACACTACTCACACAAATAAACTCAGTTCTAACTAATTGGAAAATATGAATTGCTCTTGGCTGTGTAGAGCTAATACATTAAAAATGACAACTTTACACAAACTAAATTAGATATTTAGTGCCATACCAATCAATTTACCAAAAAACTACTTCATAGATTTAGACAAAATAATAACAAAATTTATTTGGACAAACAAATGGTCTGGAATATAAAGGAAATTAATGAAAAGAAGTGCTAGGGAAGGTGGACTAGCTATACCAAATTTTATTCAGTATTATAAAGCAGCATCATCAAAACTGCTTCATACTGTCTGAGGAATAGAGTAGTGGATCAATGGAATAGATTGGGAGCAAGAGATCCAGCAGTTAATGAGTATAGAAATCTATTTTTTGATAAACCCAAAGACCCCAGTTTTTGGGATAAGACTACACTATTTGACAAAACCTGATGGGAAAACTGGAATATAGTATGGCAGAAACTGGGCATAGACCATTATCTACTACCACATACCAAAATCAAGTCTAAATGGCTGCATGATCTAGGTATAAAGGATGATACTGTAAGCAATCTGGGAAAGCAAGGAATAGTTTACCTGTCATATTTGTGGAGAGGGAAAAACTTTAGGACCTAACAAGAACTAGAGAGTATTATAAAATGCGAAATGGATAATTTTGATTACATTAAATTGAAAAGCTTCTGTACAAACAAAGCCAATGTAAACAAGATTATGAGGGAGGTGGGGATTTGGGAAAGAATTTTCACAACCTATGTTTCTGACAAAGGACTCATTTCTAAAATATAAAGAGAATTGAGTCAAATCTATAAGAATACAAGTGATTCCCCAATTGACACATGGTCAAAGGATATGAATAGGCAGTTTTCAGAGAAAGAAGTTAAAGATATCTATTAAGCATAGGAAAAAATGCTCTAAATCGCTATTGATTAGAGAAATGCAAATCAAAACACCTCTGTGGTACCACATCTCTCCAGTCAGATTGGCTAAGATGACAAAACAGGAAAATGAGAAATGCTGGAGAGGATGTGGGCAAATTGGGACACTAATGCATTGCTGGTGGAGTTCTGAATTGATCCCACCATTCTGGAGAGCAATCTGGAATTATGCCCAAAGAGCTATAAATAATTTCATACCCTTTGACCCAGCAATATCATTTCCAGGCTTATATCCCAAAGAGATCATAGAAGTGGGAGGAAGACCCATATGAATAAAAATATTTATAGCAGCTCTTTTTGTGGTGGCAAAGAATTGGAAATTAAGGGGGTGCCCATCAATTGGGGAATGGCTAAATAAGTTGTGGTATATGCATGCAATGGAATACTATTGTGCTATAAGAAAGGAGTAGCAGGCGGACTTCATATTTACCTTGAGAGCCTTATACAAACTGATGCTGAGTGAGAAGAGTAGATAGAGGAAAAATTTATATGCAATCACAGACATAACATATGTGTGATGACCAACTATGACAGACTGGACTCTTTTCAGCAATGCAGTGATATAAGTCTATCCCAAAAGGCTCATGAAGGAGAGAGATGCATACATCCAGAGCAATAACTAAAAACAACTGAGTTTGTATCCTGATAGAAGCAAACTACTTGATCGTTTTTGTTTTCATTGTTTGGTTCTATTTCCTCTTTACCATTTTTCACTCCATCTAGTACAATATGCCTTTGTAACCTGACTAATGTCTAATGTGAAAGTATTTGCAGATCATATACTGGATTATATGCTGTTGTGCAGGGTGAGGGGAGGGAGGGAAGGGGCATTTGAAACTTAAGGAACTATGGAATGGAATCCTGTAAACTAAAAATAAACAAACAAATTAATAAAAAAAGAAAGAAACAGAGCTTGGGAAACCCACAGTGGGAGGAAATTGCTGATGCAACACTAAGGGGTGAAACAGGGAGGAGCTAATGAACATATATAAGGAGAAACCCAAACTGGGAAAGAACATAATTAAGAAGGGGAATGGTTGTGGAGGCCGGTACTGTTTGTTTATTCTGTCTGTGTTGATTTTTGTTTGTGATACTTTGCACAGAAGCCCTGGGAACTTACTGGGAGTCCTGAAAGAGGATTTTCTTCTTGTGTTCACAGAATTCTTAGAGGATGGTTTCAGAGGTCCTGGGACCATACTTATTTTGTGTGTTGAATTTTCAGACTTTGCTGGTAGGTCTGTGTTGATTTCACATGCAGATAGTGAATTGATGATGGTGCCAGCAATGTGTATAAATGTTATTGTGGCTTTGTTAAGCTTTATCTTCTGCAAAGGACTTGAGATAGGATGGACACTGTGAGCTTCAATATGGAACTGGATGAGGAACTAGACAAGGAACTGGAAAAGAAGCTGGATTAAGAGATGATAAAGGAACTCAGAGCTGCCTACCTGTGAATCCAGATAATGATTGGGTAGATTCAGGCAGGAGCTAGACCCATGGAAGAGGAACCATGGAATCTGGGATCCAGCGCCAATTTAAGATGAGAAGACTTCTCCTTAGGTACTTAGTTCTGTCTGAGAACATCATGATTTATTGTGGCCTAGGGGTGGGAAAACTTTGTAATCCGTACCTTGTACCTCTTAAGGATGATTGAGTTGAGGATGATTGGAAACTAATCTCCAATCAAGAAGAAAGTAGTCATTTTGACTGAGAGATTAAGACAATGTGACATAGGGGTGTAGAATTTTGAACTTTGCACTTTCTGTCTCTTAAGGAGACTTGTTAATTAAGGATGATTGAGCTAAGGAGTTATTGAAGGATATCTTTTGTTTAAAACCATGTAGTCACTTTATTGATAAGTTGTTCTTATAACATTGTGAATGCTGTACTTTGGTTTCTGTGAATGTTTTGCTTTAATTTACTGCTGAATAAAGAGTTCACTATCCTATGTGATCAGAACTTTAAAGCTGTTCCCAGAAGCAGTCCTCTGGAGAGCTGCTTGTGCTTGGCTTTACATCAAGTTAAGGAGAAAATACAGTGAGCAGTCAGAAAGAAGCAATTTAAATATCGTGGAACCACAGTCAGGATTATGTAGGCTTTAGCAGTTACTACATTAGAGCATCAAAGCTTTGGGTATGATATTTTGGAAGAAAAGAACCTTGGGGTACAACCAAGAATAAAATCACCAGCAAAACTGAGCATAATCTTTCTGAGGACAATTTATGATGTAAGGGACTTTCAATCATTCCTGATGAAAAGACCAGAGCTGAACAGAAAATTTGATCTTCAAATCAAGACTCAAGAGAAGAATAAAAAATAAAGAGGAAAAAGGCATTCAGTGAGGGTAAACTGTTTACATCCCTCTGTAGGAAGATGATACTCAAAACTCTTGAGAATTCTATCTTTATTATGGCATTTAGAAGGGGTATACACAGATAGAAAGTGTGTGGGTGTAAGTTTAATTTTATGTGACATTAAAAAATTAAATGTTGAAAAGTGGAGAGAAGAGGAAAAGGGAAGATGGAAAAGGGTAATTTGCATCACAGGAAGAGACACAAAGAACTATTACAGTGGAGGGAAAGAAATGTGGGGGTCAAGTATTGTTTGGACCTTATTTTCATCAGATTTGGTTCAAAGAGGGAGTACTAGACAAATTCAGTTTTTTATAGAAATCTATTTTACTCTATAGGGAAGTATAAGAAGAAGGGAAAAAAAAGGAGGAGATGGGTAGAAGGGAAGAAGGGAGGGAAGAAATTGTAGGGGAAAGTGGAAATAAATCAAAGGAGATTAATTGAAGGGTGGGGAGAGTAAGGAAGGTGGTGGTCCTTCCCCTCCTATAGAACCATCTCATATAATAAATAGTCTTTTAAAAGACCAAAGAGAAAAGAAATATCACCATAACTGATTAATACTTTATAAAAGTCTAAAAATTTGCAAAAGGTATGACATACCTAATTTTATTTTTAATTATTATTTTTACCTTTTATGTTATAAATACAGTACTATGTTTGTTCAGTTTTGTCTTAATCTATTTGAGTGCATCCATGTTCCCACTGCTTATCATTTCCTCCTTTCCCCTACCCTCTATTATCCATTTCTCTGGTTTGGGGATTTTATTTATTAGTTCCTTTAGTTTCTAGTTAGTTTCTAGTTTACTTTTAATGAGTTACTTAATTTTCACATTTTCCTCTCACTTTAATAATCATTAGAATTCCCTTTATTCTCCCCCTTCTCTGCTTTGTTAATTTCTAATTGTCATTTTTACAATTTATTCTGGAAAGTATTTCTTTCCCTTTTTCATTATTTGTTTCCATTTTTTGTCTATTGCAGCCTTTATTTCTATGATTTATTTATCCTTAAGCTTTTTTAGTTATTTTTTTTTTTCTGGAACCTGGTTATATTATTCCTAGGAGTTTTCTTTTGGGGATCTTTTCCAGGAGGCGATGGGTGGATTTTTTCAACCTCTATTTCCACCTCTGGTTCTAAAACATCAGGGCAATTTTCCTTGAGAATTTCTTGAAGGATGATTTCTAGGTTCTTTCTTTGATCATGCCTTTCAGGTAGTCCAATAATTTTTAAATTATCTCTCCTGGATCTATTTTCCAGGTCAGGGGTTTTTCCCATGAGAAATTTCACATTGCCTTCTATTCATTCACTTGTTTGGATCTGTTTAACAGCATCTTGATTTCTCATAAAGTCACTAGCTTCCATTTACTCCAGTCTAACTCTGAAGGAATGAATCTCCTCAGTGAGCTTTTGAGATTCTTTTTCTATCTGGCTAATTTGGCTTTTAAGGCATACTTCTCCTCATTGCCCTTTTGAGCCTCCTTTGCCATTTGAGTTACTCTATGTTTTAAGGTGTTATTTTCCTCAGTCAGCCTGTTGACCCTCGTTTCATACTTCTCCATCATCCTTCTCATTTCTCTTCCCAATTTTAGTCCACTTCTCTTATTTGGTTTTTAAAATCCTTCTTAAGGTCTTCTACAGCCCATAACCCACTCATGTTTTCATTTAGGGTTTTGGTGCAGGAGTTCTGACATCACAGACCTCCTCCTGTTCCTTGCTTCGATCCTCTTTGCCCCCAAAATAGGAGTCTAATGTTGAATTTCTTTGTTTATTTTGTTTCCTTTGCCTAGGCATGTTGCCACTTAATTACTTGAATTTTGGGCTTGTTGCCACAGTAGAACTCTGCCACCAGACAGGGGAGCTTCTGTCCCAAGCATTGGGTTCTTAACAACTTCCGGAAGTATTAGTTGGGTGTCCTCTGTAAAGCCTTCATACACTCTGGTAAGCTGGATACCCACCCCAGACCCCCCTCCCCCAGATCACAATCCAGATCCAAGCAGGTTTAAAGCAAGAGAGATTAACCCCCAGACTGACCCCCAAAGTCCATAAGGCACTAACCTCTAATTTTGTCCTAGGCATATCTGTGTTGATAATTCTGGAGTCACCACATCTGTTGGTGTTCTGGGGTCCCTCCAGGCTGCTGGCCTGGCTGCACTAGGGCTAAAACCTCAGCTCACATGGTCCTGGGCTTGGCTCCCAGACCATTGTGCTGGGCTGGGCTGGCCGCTCCCTGCAGAGCTTCTGGGCTATCTTCAGCAGGTGGTTAGCTTCTCTGTGGGTGCTGGAGCTCCAGAAGTTGTTCAGAATCCACCTTTTACATTGTTTGGAAGTGGTGTGTGGTGGGGGAGCACCTTGGAAGTGCTGTTTCTACTCAGCCATTTTGGCTCCGTCCCCCTTTTTTAGTTATTCTTGTAATTAAAATTTTGCTTTATCTATTTGGAATTTTCTCTTCTAAATAGTTTTTGTTTTTAAATTATAGATATGATCCAATTGACCTCCTTTTTTGTTGCAACTCACTCTTAGAATTACCCTGATAACACAGGTCATCTCATACTTTTGCCTTTACCTTGTCATTTTTTTCCCATTTGTCTAAAATTCTCTTGATTGTTTCAGTGCCTTTCTAGTGCTCTGTCAGTTACCTGGTTGGTACTCAGATTCATCTTCTGCTAAGGTATGATGTATAATATCTCTAAGCACCAAATTCTTAACAATAATACCCATTTTAAGGTTCCCATCTCCTTTAGAAATTATCTCTATTCTCTTATATGGACATTCATCATTGGTATCCCCTACTATGACTGAAATATCCTTTGTTTTCTCCTTTTTCAAAATCTTTCCTTTTACCTCTTCACCCTCTCTCTAATAGGGTTTCTTCTTCCTGAGATTCAATTTGAGTTATTTTTCCTCCATGATTAGCCTCTGACTTAATTAGGATATCTTCTTCCTCTATTTCCCATTTTTATGTAACCTCCCTTTTATGATTTTCCTTCAAAGGATTTGAATCTTAAGATATAATAAAAAAAGAAGAAAATTCCATTAGGATAGGAAAGGTCATAAATAGTTCTTTTCTTTTTCAAAAAGGCAATGTAGAATATGGAGGTTCTGGCTAATATATCTGCTTCCTCATTTTTAGAAATCCTTTACGAAAATATTCATTGCATACACGAAGGAAATTTCCACCAAAAACAATAAAAAATTCAGGTTTTCCTAAGCAACCTTCCAGAATCAACTCATTTTATTAACTCATATTTATGAGAATTAACTCATATTTATCACGGTCATTTTTGTTACTATCAGCATTCAAAAAAATGATTATACATTGTTGTCTGGGTAGCCTGTTGAATTGGTCAATTTGTATGTATATTTTGCACAAATAAAATAACTGGGTTATGATCTGATTCAGAATTGATTAGAGGAATATGAGTCCAGATTGTGTTTGGTACCCAAATACTTATTGTTGCAGACGTCATCACCTAATGTGCCAAGACTTTTGTTACAAATCTCTTAATTAAAATAATTCTTTCCATCAAAAATGAATTTTATGGACAATGACTCACATATACAAAATTATTTACAGGAACTCTTTTTAGCGTGACGATAAGAAATTGAGGGGATGTTCATTAATTGGGGAAGGGCTAAATAAGCTGTGGCATATGAATGTAATGGAATACTATTGTGTTATAAGAAATGATGTGCAGCAAGATTTCTGAAACAATCTGGAAAACACACATGAACTCATGCTACCACTTCTAGATTTCTTTCCAAAGAAACCATAAGAGTGGGAGGAATATCCATATGTACAAAAATTTTTATAGCAGCTCTTTTTGTGATGACAAATAATTGGAAATAAACGGGGTGCCCAGCAATTGGGGAATGGCTGAACAAGTTGTGGTATATGAATGTAATGAAATTCTATTGTGGTATAAGAAATGAGGAGCAGAGGCTGAGCCAAGATGGCAGAGTAGAAACAGCACTTCCAAGGTTCTCTTCCCCCACACCACTTCCAAACCATGTAAAAGTGGACTCTGAACAACTTCTGGAGCCCCAGCACCCACAGAACAACACAGAGAAGCTAACCTCCCGCTGAAAACAGCCCAGCAGCCCTGCAGGGAGCAGCCATAAAAGCCCTCTGCGAGCCAACAGCACATCATGTGTGGAGCCAAACGTGAGCCACAGTTTTAGACCCAGGGTGGCTGGGCCAAGAGCGGGCTGGAGGGACCCCAGAATGCCAGCAGCTGGGGCAATTCCAGAATTATCAATACAGACATGCCTAGGACAAAGTCAGAGGTTAGTGCCCTATGGACTTTGGGACCAGTATCTGGGGAACACATCGGCTTCTTCCCTCGGGGGCTAGAAGCCACTGAGGAGACATGGCATACTGGCCATTTTGCATCTTCAGTGGCAACTTCAGCTACTGGCCTGTGAAGTGTAGGGAGATCCAGCAATCAGTCTTGGGGGTTAATCACTCTTGCTTTAACCTGCTAGGATGTGGATTGTGATCTGGGGGGGGAGGTCTGGGTGGGTATCCAACTTGCCAAAGGGTGTAGAGGCTTTACAGAGACCACCCTACTCCAGAAGTTGTGAAGACCCCAAGTTTGGGACAGAAGCTCCTCTGTCTGGTGGCAGAGTCCCACTGTGGCAACAATCCCAAAAAGTCAAATAATTAAGTAGTAACATGCCTAGGCAAAGAAAACAAAATAAGCAGAAAAATGCAAAATTAGACTCCAATTTGGGGGGCAAAGAGGATTGAAGCTTGGAATAGGAGGAGGACTATGAGGTCAGAACTCTTGCACCAAAAGCCCCAAATGAAAATATGAGCGGGTTACAGGCCATAGAGGACCTTAAGAAGGACTTTAAAAATCAAATAAGAGAAGTGGAGGAAAATTTTGGAAGAGAAATGAGGATGCAGGAAAAGTATGAAATGAGAGTCAACAGCCTGAATGAGGAAAATAACACCTTAAAAAATAGACTAACTCAAATGGCAAAGGAGGCCCAAAAGGGCAATGAGGAGGAGAATGCCTTAAAAACCGAAATTTTCCAGATGGAAAAAGAATCTCAAAAGCTCACTGAGGAGATTCAGTCCTTCAGAGTTAGACTGGAGTAAAGGGAAGCAATGACTTTATGGAAAATCAAGATGCTGTTAAATCCAAACAAATGAAAGATTAGAAGGCAATGTGAAATATCTCATGGGAAAAACCACTGACCTGGAAAATAGATCCAGGAGAGACAATTTAAAAATCATTGGACTACCTGAAAGCCATGAACAAAGAAAGAACCTAGAAATCACCCTTCAAGAAATTCTCAAGAAAAATTGCCCTGATGTTTTAGAACCAGAGGGCAAAATAGAGTTTGAAAGAATGCACAGATCAACTCCTGACAAAAGATCCCAAAAAGAAAACTCCCAGGAATATTATAGCCAGGTTCCAGAATTCCCAGATCAAGGAGAAAATACTACAAGCAGCCAGAAAGAAACAATTTCAGTATTTTGGAAACACAATCAGAATAGCTCAAGACCTGGCAGCTTCTACACTGAGGGATTGAAGGGCATGGAATACGATATTCCAGAAGGCAAAAGAGCTGGGATTGAAACCACGAATCACCTACCCAGCAAAACTGAGTATTTTGTTTCAGGGGGAAATATGGTCATTCAGTGGAATAGAGGACTTTCAAGCATTCTTGAGGAAAAAAAAAACAGAGTTGAATAGAAAATTTGACATTCAGATACAAGAAGTAAGAGATGCTTGAGAAGGTAATCAGGGAAAGAAATCAAAAGGAACTCATCAAAGTTGAACTATTTACATTCTTACATGGAAAAAACATTAACTGTGACTGGTGAAACCTTTCTCAGTATGAAAATAATTGAAGAAGGGTATATGGGCATATGGATACATATGTGAATGTGTGTATATATGTTTACAGTTATCCATGGATAGAGGGCACAGGTTGAATTTGGTGGGACGGGGTGATACTTAAGGGGTGAAGTTAAGAGGATAGAGAGGAAAGTAGCAATAGGAGATGGGGAGAGACAGGATAGGGTAAGCTATCTCATGTAGAAGAAGTAAGGCGAAGTGGTTTCAGCGGAGGGGAAGAACATGAAGGCAAAAAGACACAACCATATTCTAATTGAATCTGGCTCAGGGAGAGAATGACATACATACTAAATGGAATATCTCACCCTGCTGGGTGAGTAGGGGTAAGAGGGATGAGAGGGGAGATGATGGAGGGGAGTGCATTCTGGGGGCATGGGAGGTTGGAAGTACCCACTATCGAAGAAGGACAGGATCAAAGTAGGGAATGGACCAGGTGGGGGTGGGATGGGTGGGAGGGAAATATAAGCAGCCTTTTACAATATATCTACTATGGTAATGTTTTGCATAGCTATACATGTACAACACATACTGAATTGCTTATCTTCCCAGAGGGAATGGGTGACAAGGGAGGAAGGGAATGGATCTGAAATTCGAAGTTTTAAAATTTAATGTTTCAAAATATATATATATATATATATATATATATATATATATATATGTATAATTATTAATACTATTTTGCATGTAGCTGGGAGATAAGATGTGCAGGCATTGGGGCACAGAGATTCAACTTTCCCTAATGGTAAATTTGAAGGGGGTATGGGAGAAGATAAGGGAGAGAGCAGATTGGATGAGGGGATATCTTGTGGGACTGCTATTCTGGGATGGTGGATAGGGGGAAAATGGGGAAAAATTGTAACTAAAAATCTGGCAGAAATTAATGATGTAAACCAGAAGTTAAGAAAGCATTTGTTAAAAAAAAGGAAATGAGGATCAGAGGGACTTCATATTTACCTGGAGAGGCTTATATGAACTGATGCTGAGTATGAAGATCAGAACCAGGAGAAATTTGTACACAATTACAGATACAATGTATGTGTAATGACCAACTTTGATAGACTGGACTCTTCTCAGCAATGCAGGGTTATAAGTCAAACCCAAAAGGCTCAAGAGGGTGAGAGATATCTACATTCGGGGACAGAACTAGAAACAACTGTGTTTGAATCCAGATCGAAGAAAATTACCCTCTCTTTTTCCTTTTCTTGTTTGGTTTTGTTTCCTCTTCCCCATTGTTAATTCCATCTGACACAATCCTTCTTTATATGATGTTTCATGTGAAAGTATTTGCAGTTCCTATACTTGATTTTATGCCGCCATAGGGGTGTGGGGCAGAAAGAGAAAATTTGAAACTCAAGAAATTGTGGAATTGAATCTTGTAAACTAAAAGTAAAAAAAATAATGATAAAGGACAAAAAAAAATGATCAGAACCAGGAGAATATTGTACACAGTTACAGCAACAGTGTGCAATGATCAGCTTTGATAGACTCTTCTTAGCAATGCAGTGCTCTAAGACAATTCCAAATGATTGATGATGGAGAATGCTTTATATATAAAAAAAACAAACCTCGGAGTCTGCATGCATATAGAAGCATAATATTTTCTTTTTTGTTTTGTTTTTGCTTTCTCATGGTTGTTCCCTTTTATTCTTATTCTTTTCTCAATATGAAGTGTTTCTCTTGGGTCAAATCTAACTTTTCTAAAATCCTATTCACCTCCTATCTTATTGCTTGTTTGTTTTATTGTTAGATTTATCTAGTTCTGAAAAGGGGAAATCAACTATAGTCTTAAAAGAATTAAAATATCCAAAAACATATGTACATCTGTAATAAGCATATTATAAAATTTTGCCATTAATTTGCATAAAACATGTTATTCAGAATATATTTGTATGATCTACACAGAAGTTGTGAAGGACATAATACCCAGTTGGGTTGCCTAGTAGATAGAGTGCTAGACTTAGAGTCAGAAAAATCAGGAGTTTGGACTTTAGGTATAGACAAGTCAAGTTTGAGATTTAACACTGAAATAGATAAAATCTAATTTCATCTTCATTCTATCCTTATTTCTATATTATGTTCCTTTTTCTTATTAAGTGTCCAATGATAATTTACCAGGATTTTCCAAATGTAATGCTCCAAAAATTCCACTCTCAAAGTCATTGCCCAACTTCAATATATCACCAACCAAATTCATTCTAAAATTTACCTATGCTATGTTCCATTCCTTCTCAGCACTGATTTCTGGTATTTATTTATTATTAGCTCTTAAGGCTAATAATAGCTTTCATTGTTACACATTCTAGATAACAATTTGAAAGAACTATATAAATACAGAATTGTTCCATTTTCATCTTATGGGTAGAGAAGTTAAGGCACAGAGGGATCTGAGAATTGGTCAACCTTATTCCTTTAGTGCCTAATGGCAATAGAATACAATTCTCTTCAATCTAGGAGTGCTGGTCTGACACTTTTGTTGACTTCTTTTCATTCTATGAATGTTTACATAATTTTATATAACCATTTCCTTATATCTATATGGAGTATTAAAATGTAGTCTATGATTTGTTAAAATAAAAAAAAAACATGAAGCCCTGCTGCTTATGTAGGACAAATACAGTGGCAGTGACATTGCCAGCTGCTGTGGTGACATTGGAAAAAACATTGTAATGGAAAAAAAATATTCTGACTGCTGCAAAGCTTTTGTTAATGAGATGCTGTTACATGAACAAGAAAGTAAGGATGGTAGCATAGGTTTTCTTGTGTTCCATAATAAATATTGATGATGGTAAATGATGAGTGGTAGGGCACAGGGAGAAAGATGAAATAGGAAATGAAAAATGCTTTAATTTCAACAAACCAGGACTCAGGAATTAAACATCAAAAGATAAAACCATACTCTTTTGAATAAAGAAAATATTAGTAAAGTGCATTTTAAGGTTTAGAGACAAGCCTCCCTCCTTTTCTCTACAGTTGTTTGTCAAGGTTTTTTAAATATATTAGAGTTTCTGTCAGTTTAGTCCTTGGGATCTTGGCTGTGGAATCATCTTCTAGGTCAAATAGTCTTAGAACAAAATACTGCTGGCACTTAGAAACCAGTCCCTAAGGAAGGGGTCCAAGAAAGGCATGCTTTATGCCAAGTATTACCCTATAAATAATAATATTTTAGTGAAGGTCTTGTGTAAGTCTATTCAAATTCATAGATTTGAGGCATCAACTAAGAGAAGAAATCTTTCTTGAGGTAAGGAATGTCATTCGTTCATCAGCATATCTTAAAGTCACAGATGGGAATGGTAGGAATATAGACCAATCAATTAAAAGGTACTGTATTTAAATTTTAAATATCAATGTATTTAGCTCACTAACCAAATCTGATTATTTTATATGAGTCATAAAAATGGAGTTACTGTTCTTAACACCTATTGCTCAATTACCCTTCAAAAGCATAACATGTGGAAAGACTGACAAACCATAACAAGAATAGTCAATCAAATTCCATCCCTTGTTGTCAAATGATGAGAGAATCATTTCAGAAAATGCAAGACAAGAAAATACTGAAGTATTTAGGACATTTGGGTCATTTCTCTACATCTTAATACATGTATATGGATACTTGTGTCAAAGTACATTCATCACAATATTTTGTCAAAAATCTCAAAGAATTTAATAAAATTTACTATATACACTAGGATTTATAGTCAAGACCTGTGATTAAATCCTACCTTAAGCAAATACTAGTTGTGTGATCATGAACTTACTCTCTTCTAGGCTCCATTTCTTTCTGTTAAATAAATATAATATTAATACTTATCCATTGGAATGTTTGGAAGATCACATGAGATAACATGGGTAAAATCCATTACAAACTTTAAAAGGATGGTACAAATGTTCTTATATCTCTTTGATAAATAAATGCTTCTATTTAATTTACTGATAGATTAAATTTCACCATAACAGTTAACTATAAAGTTAACAAAGATATCATAGTTGCCATATCTGTCTCAGTCTTCATTTTTCTTGACTTTTCTGCAGTTTGCAACTCTATTTATCATTGTCTCCTTAATATTCTGTTTTTGAATTTTGGGGAACACCACTCTCTCTTGTTTCTCTTTTCTTATATCTGACCACACCCTCTCAATCACCTTTGCTGTATCTTCATGTGTCTCTTGTCCTCTAACCATTTGTCCCATATAGATTTTTTTCTATATTCTTCTCTCTATATATTATTTTACTTGGTGGTCACCTGTGGATTCCTTCTCTAACTGATGACTCTCAAAACCTCTTATCATGTCTCAAACGCTCTCCTGACCTCCAGTCTTGAATCTCCAACTACCTTGGAAACATCTCAAACTGGATATCCAGGAGACATTTTAAACTCAACATGTTCACAATGGAACTATTATCTTTTCCCCTAAACCTTCCCACTTTTACCTTCCCTGTTACTTCAGAAGACAGTATTCGAATCATTCAGGCTTGCAATCTAGGGGTCATCCTAGGTTCTTCACTACCTTTCACCCCCTCACATCCAAAGTGTTGCTAAAGTCTACTGATTTCACCTTTGAAATATAGTTTTAATTCACTCCCTTTTCTTCTCTGACGCTTCCACCAGTCTGCTGAAGGCCCTTATTATATCATGCTGGGATTATTGCAATTGTATGATGCTGGGTCTGACTACCTCTATTCTCTCCTCACTCTAATACATTATCCCTTCAGTCAGTAAAGTAATGTTCCTAAAGTACAGGCAAGTCTGTCCACTTTATGACACCTATTCAATCAACTCCACAGACTCCATATTACCTCTAGGTTCTTTTTTGTTTGTTTGTTTGTTTGTTTGGTATCTGAAGTCCTTTCATAACCCACTTCCTTCCTACTTTGTAAGTCTTTACTCCCTGGTACCACATAGTCTTCAATCTAGTGACACTAGAGTACTTGTTCCACAGAGACATTGTATCTCTTGATTCTGGATATTTTGTCTAACTATTCTCTATGCCCAGAATGCTATCCCTCATCATTAGCACCTATTGATGTCCCTAGCTTCTTTTATGCCCTCCCCATTTCCTTTTGTATAAGAAGACTTTCCTAACCCTCTTATTCTAGTGCCTTTTGTCCTCTATTTTACTATTTATCTAGCCTATATTTTGTCTGTCTATCTATCTATCTATCTATCTATCTATCTATCTATCTATCTATCTATCTATGATCCCCACTACAACATGTCTGCCCAAGGGCCTACTTTGAGGGAAATGGGTGGGGTGCTAGTGAGCATCAAGCACAGGGAGTGACTGGAGGAGCAGCAGCCATTAACCCCAAGACCTCCTTTGCTCCAGCTGAACTGTTTACTGCCGGATGATGCTGAAGGAGGGCTCCCAGGAGACTGAGAAACTGGAGGATGTTGAGACAGGAGATAAGAAGGTTTGGGCGTAGGGGCAGAACATGAGTGTTATTTTCAAATTTCTTAAGGCCTGAAAAGTGGTCAAGCAATTAGCTGTGCTCTGCTACGTCTCAGAAGGCAAAATGAGGCCTGAGAAAGCAAGTCACAGAGGGGCAGATTTTAGCTTGGTGAAAGGAGAAATTTCCCAACAATGAGAGTCATCCATTTGGAATAGACTGCCTTGGGTGGGTACCTTATTTCCTACAGGTCTTTAAGTTTGAGGGGGCTCGCAGGCTTAGTGCTGAAAGGGATCTCAGAGGTCATTAAGTCCAACTCTTATTTCCACAGATAAGGAAACTGAGGAGCAGAGAGGTTGTGACTTTCCTAGTGTTATACAGCTAATAAGTAGCTGGGGCAGGTTTGGATCTCTGGTCTTCATGACTCCCAAGACTAACACTCCATCTTTATGGATGAGGTACTTTCTAAGTGCTGAATATACAAACAAAGGCAAAAGTGTCATCCCTCCTTCATGGGAATTATATTATATTTTGAGAGGTAACATAATCAATAACAATGTATATAACAAAAACATACTATATAAATAGAAGTTACTCTCAGAGGGGAAAGTGATAGAAGTTGAGGGAACTGAGAAAGACATTCTGAAGAAAATAATCTTTGAATTCTCTTGAAAGAAGTCAGCACAACAAAAGGCAATGTAAGGAGGGAGAATACTCTAGGTATGGGTCATGGGCAGGGCAAAGGCAAAGAGAAGGTAGATGGAATAATCTTTTCTAGGAGTAGTAAAAAAGCCAGTATAGCTAAGTCATAGATCATATGAAGAGCAGTAGACTGTAACCTTATTGGGAAGAGCAAATTATGAAGAGATATAAATAACTATTATTATTAAGATAAAATTAACTATAATTTCATTAGTTGTATTGTCAAGGTGTACAATATAATATTATTATAATACAAAAATTTTCATGCAGTCTAGCAAAAGATAGAACAATTAATATTATTTTATTAGTGCTGCTTCAGGGAGAAGGCCTTCTTATCAGCAAACATGATGGCCTATTCAGCATGGAAGGTATATCCTTTTGGAGAAAATGAAAATATGAATATATTTATCACTTGGACCTAGTTCCCCTTAGGGTCAATGAACTTTTCTTGTTCTGAATTTAGACTAAGAAAGCAAATGCCCATTATTAACCCATCATTCTTTGTAGGATTCCCTACTATGTACAGAATTAACTGAAAGGCCAACATCATTGTGTATCCAATAAGTTAAATTTAATTTTTTTTTAAAAATCAGTTTTTAAATAAATTGACATTCTGCCTTATCAGTCAGTACTATGAGTTCATTTAGCATGACTCAGTCCTCTTAAAACCTAATCCATTATGGATGGACAAATTAAAATCAAGTAACTAAGCTTGCAGAGCTAAGTATCAAACATGAACCATAGGAATATTGATACCAAAAGAAATCCAGTCTGGAAAATCAAGTATCCCTTCTAAGGCTTGATGAACTGAAGATTAAGCATTTATTTAAAATTATGTAATATCTCTATATTTATGTATCTATATACTTCTGTGTCTTTGCATATGTGTGTATGTGTATATGGCATATGTTTATATGTGTACATATTTATGTACATACACACATGCATGTGTGTGTTATATATTTATTCAAAAAGATCTTCAATATTAGAATATCCTCTAGGATGCAAATGACTACCCATTCATGTCTACTGATTCTATGTGACTATTCACGTTCTCCCATAAGTCTACCACAGGGGACTACCTAATATGTGAGGAAAAGGAGAAGGGAGGGTTTAAGTAAGCTAAATTAAGACATGATTTACCTATTTAATTGGTTTAATATTTTTCACATTTTTTTTGCTTAATTATTTCATTAAATCAAAACCCAATGGGCAACTTGTAATCGAACCAGATTTGTAATTTACTAAAAAAAAAAAAAGCACTTTGAATTTATATACTATTTAGAATTTTGAAATTTTGAAAATAAGTTACAAGTATTGTATTGATGGAGAAATGGGACATATAAGTGGTAGCCCAGGGAATTATCTTTGTTTTTATCTTTTGCATTTTTCTTTCTATGGATAAATTTTGTTTCAACAGAAAAATAATTTTCCAGAAAATAATTTAATAACAGTAATTTCTTATTAAAAGAATGTTATATAAAATAAGTTATATAAAATCAACTAAAATAGCAATTGCTACTCACAATTGTTGCATCTCTTCATTCAATTTCCATACTTATGGCTTAGCTTTTATTAACAAATTCTAACCTATTGTAACCTAAATTTCATTAAATCAGGTAATTTAAACTAACAGTATCCATTGTATGTGACATACTGTGTTGCCTTTGAATGATTTACTCAATTGTATTTTAGGAGTGGTTTTTCTATTATGTTGGCATTAATTTATTCATTCTGTATCAGTTAAAACAATTTTTTTCGGGAGCCAAGATGGCGGAGTAGAAACAGCTCATCCAAGCCACTCTGCCCCCACATTCCCCCCAAACGATGTAAAAGGGGACTCTGAACAACTTCTGGAGCCCCAGCACCCACAGAACGACACAGAGAAGCTAAACTCCCTCTGAGGACAGCCCAGCAGCCCTGCAGGAAGGACCAGCGCAGTGGTCTGGGACTTGGCAGCGTGCGGCGCACAGAGTGCAGGAGCCGAGCCGAGCCGAGCCCAGGTCGGGAGGTAGGAAAAAAAAGGAGGTAGGAAAAAAAAGGGAGGTAGGAAATGGATCTGAAATTCGAGGTCGTAACATTAACTGTTTCAAATATATATATATAAAGAAGGCAATATATTATTTGGTTGGTGTGCACAGAGATATGAACAATATTTTAATAATCTGAAATGAATTAGACAAATACAGGCTAGTCACCTATATGATATAATTGGGAGGATTTAAAAATATACACTTATTTGACTAAAAATATCATTTGGTTTCTTTAATGATTGAAATTTGTATAGTTAATAATTTCCTTGGTTTCAGATGTTAGTTCCAGAAGGATCTCTAACATAAATCACTTATCTTAAAGACCATCTTATTATTAGGTTATGAGCTATCACTCCAAAGCGTATATGGTTCAAAGAGAATTGTATATAGAATGAAGAAGCTATTCAATAGATATAAGACAGGAGTGTCTAGAGAATCCTGAAACATGAGATGTTATTAGAATAAGGAAGGAATGGCCTAGTTGGAATTCAAGTGGTGCAGATCTTCAGACAGCCATATGCAGTACATGAGTTTTACTCACCTGGACTATGGGTGGGTACCCAAACCCTTTTTGTACCATAGTTCCTTCCCTATTTTGCACAGTTTGCAATTTCTACCCACTTATACCTATCTCCACTCCAAACAAAAGTCACATTTTTTATAACTGTCAAATTAACTTTTGATGAAATAATGTACATTAATTTCAATTCTGTTGATGTTTCATCTTTTTCTCAAATTCATTGAGTCAAAAGTTCTATCTTTAGTTCTATCTAAATTCTTCATCAATTTAGCTTCTAGCACAGTGTTCTACACATTATAGAAATTTAATATACCATTGATATATGTGAAAATTAATGCATTCACACACTAACATAATATCAGAAGAAAATGATAAGATGTTTGAACGACATATAATCTAAATTTCTATTTTGCTTAGGGTAGTCTTTGGGGGAGAATATTCTCCTTCAGCATCTACATTAGTACTTGAAATATATCTCTACTTTGATTTCATCATATTTCTATATTTTAGTGAATTTGTGTATACTTATATTTTCTGGTCATGGTTGTAAAAATAACAAATTCATTCCTTATAGTTATAGGCCTTATAATTTTCTGAATTTGGAGGTAGATTCCAGCATTTTTTTACATTCATAAAACTGAATTCTCCAGGGACTGTTTTTTCACTGCTTGCTATTCTCTAGAGAGCTTATGCTACTGGCCAGGGCTAACATAGTTTTGTTATTTCACATCATATTTTTCTTTGCATTTCTACATTGTTATGCATTTTTAGATAATAGTTTGTCTACATAACAATAAGTTATATCCTGGGAAGGGTTTACAATATTTAGAAGCTGTCAGGCAGTGATGATATCTGAAAAGTGTTAACACTTTTTCATCCTAGAATTTTTTCCATTGTCATCATGCACTTTACATCCTGTTCATTTTCCTTTCTGGCCTTAGAATAAGCTAGCTCTGTTAACTCCATGTCTCCCTAGATATTCAAAGTATTCTTGACTGTCACCTTCCCCTCTTGAAAACAAGCCTTCTGTCTTGTCCCTGTCAGAAGCCACTCTCCTGGTACTTCACCTCCAACAAAGAAGGTGAGAAACTTCCCTTTAGGACTGCCATCAGTGCTGCTTCATCAGTTAAGTGGCAGAGACTACTATCAAGTGATGCAGCTCAATTCCTTCCATTTCTCTATCCCTGAACATTAAATGTGTCACCTCTATGATACACTAAGCCTCTGTTCCCATCATGCCTTCGACAATTCATAAAATAATAATCATAAATTCATTTTAATATCTGAGCATTATTTGAAGAAGCACATTTTAGATTCTGCTCTTATTATTATTACTGTCAAAATATCACTTCTGACTAAAACTTCTAGATGGAACACATAAACTCATTTCTCAGTTAGCATCTTGTATGAAAATGAAATCCTTAGAGAAAGTATAACTAAAGGAGACAGACCATTTTCTAAAGGAAGAAATTGATTTCATACACCTAAACAAAAAAAAATCATGGTTTTCTCCAAAAATAATTCTAGCCTAAATGGCACTTTATACTTCTTTAGAAATTTGCCATGGCTTAAAATGAATTTTCTTGTTACAATCTGAAAGCTACTTAGAAGAAAGTTCTAAATCATAAAAATAGAAATTAAAAAAATAAATAAAGGGGAAAAGTTATAACCTCAAATGAAGAATAAGTATCTATAACCAAAGATGTTCAGAATCAAAGAACATGTCATAAAAGTGATTAGTTTAAAGAAATGACATGAAGGTAATGTGACAAAACATGTTGTATCTAGCTAAAGAAGCATGAAAAAATAAATGCATATATTGGGACACACATGATAACAAAATAGAAGTAAGAATGGATGAATTATTGTTAAAATAATATAAAATCCCAAAAGAAGAAACTTTGAAAATCAAATTAGAAAAAATAAAGTTGAAAATGGACTTTTGAATTGAAAAATAGAATCTTTCAAAGAAATAGCAAAATTTAAAATTTGTTAGATTTTTTTATAACATAAAATCGATTTTTAAAAAAGTAGAATAGTTTCAGAGGAAAAATGCTGAGCCCAATTTCATATCAGAATAAAACTGAACATTTAAAGGAAATGGGTAAATATTCAGAAAAATAAGTACAGGAATATTTGGGTGAACAATTAGAACAATAAATACTAGAAAAGAGGGATCACAAACAAACCAACCTTGAAAGAAAGCCAACCAAGAAAAATTCATATGAACTGCAAAGGAGATATAAATTTTACATCATATAGAATTTCAAATAAATCCCACCAAATGTTTACATAGAAATTTATTCTTATACTATATGAAATGCTCCCCTGAATAGAGGAGATATTTTACCAAATGATTTTTATGAATTAAATTTAATCTTGATACCCAACCCAAAGTGAAATTATATAATAGAGACAATGAACAATATCATAACTTTATAGTCAAATTGCTCAAATGAATCTGTGATCTCATTAGTGTGGGTATTGCCTTCAACAATGTCAATTTTCACTCATTTGTGTTTATTAAAAAGTAGTGAAATTTTTGTCTTTGTGCTCTCATATTTATAAAACCAAGAAGTTCACCCATTGTACTAGAGGGCTTTCTTCCTTTCTGCTGAAGTTTTAAAGATACCAAGGAACCATTTAGAGGTAGTTAGGAAGCTTAGGGGAGAATGTGCAGGACTTGGAGTCAGGCTTGAATTCAATTACTACCTCAGACACTACCTATGTGACAATGAGAAAATCATTTAACCACTCTCTGCCTTAATCTCTTCAACTGTAAAATGAAAACAATAATACCACCTATCTCTCATCATTGTTTTTAGGATTAAATGAGATTAAACTTCTAAAATACTTAGCACAGTGTCTGGAATATATAACAATTGATTAACACTTACTTCTGCCCTATACAGACTATTCCTTAATAATTTCTTAGTTATGTCACAGAAACAGCTTTTATTTTTCTTTCATGGAATACTATTTTGATAAAAATAAATAATTTTATTGCTTTTTATTGCTTGTTTATAATATCTTTCATGCTTTTTTGCCAACTATATGAATTTTCATTGCCCTTTGTGTAATCTTCAGTTTTAATTCTTCACATAGTCTAATATTCCATAATCCTGAGCCATATATCAACAATGTAAAAATGTTCACATTAGAAAGATTAATTTATATTGCAAGGAAGACCTAGATCTTTCCTGTTTCCCAAAACTAATCCATCTCATTTTTTTTCCTGTACAGAACGGATCTCAACTTACTGTTTATTTGCAAAGCTTAATATTTGATCTTAATCTAAATAACAGGCATTGATATAAATTTAACCTCTGAATGAAACTGTTCCTGTATCTTTCTCCTTTACTTCATTCATTTCTTATTGTAATAATCAAAATATTTTAAAGTACAAGTTGGAATTACTTTAATGAATGTCATATATTTTTCTCATTTTTATAATTTTCTTTTAACTTTGCCATAATTCTGATCCTGATTTTAATACACTTATTGTCTGACTATACACAGAGAGATGATTCAAGAATGATTCATGCCATAAAATGAGTCATTTCTTACATATTAAAATATAATCAGTTTCACTTCTAATGTTTCTCAGGGATTACTCTATACTAGACATCTCCCCCAGCTGCAATTGAAATTGCCATCTAGGGGCAGCTAGGTGGAACAGTGAATAGAGTACCAGCCTTGGAGTCAGGAGGACCTCAGTTCAAATCTGTCCTCAGACACTTAACACAAAACTATCCATGTGACCTTGGGCAAGTCACTTAACCCCAATTGCCCTACTTCGCCCCCTCCAAAAAGCAAAAAGAAAGGAAGGAAGGGAGGGAGGGAAGAAGGAAGGAAGGAAGGAAGGAAGGAAGAGAGAGAGAGAGAGAGAGAGAGAGAGAGAGAGAGAGAGAAGGAAAGAAAGAAAGAAAGAAAGAAAGAAAGAAAGAAAGAAAGAAAGAAAGAAGGAAGGAAGGAAGGAAGGAAGGAAGGAAGGAAGGAAGGAAGGAAGGAAAGAAAGAAAGAAAGAAAGAAAGAAAGAAAGAAAGAAAGAAAGAAAGAAAGAAAGAAAGAAAGGTTGCCACCTACATGTCAGGCATCACAATTGGAAGCAATAAATCACCCTTAGGGAAAGAAAAGATATGGCATATGCCAGAGACGTCAAACTCCTACCACAAATAAAACCGACATGCCCCTACTTCCAGAAAATCTCCTGGAGATAGCCAGGCACCTTGAAGCTGAGTCATTAGAATGGTAATTCTCTCTAGACTTACATTATTGCTTTCATTATGGTACATGCAGCCAACACTGAAGGGAATAATCAATATGGAGAAGGGCTCCCTTTCTTATACAATAACCCCCAACTGTTGAACAGCTGCTACAAATGAGGAGGTAAAACTAAGAGATCTTGAAGTAGAACCATGACTTAGATCAAGAGTCCCATTTTTACCCTAACTTTAGAAGGTTGGGAAAAATCTTTTGGGAAGAAGTGGCCAGGTTATTGCTTCTCTGGATCCTGCAAACACAATTAATTAAAAACCCAGAAAAAAAAGGTTCCTAACACCAAAGTCTTTGAACAGTGTCAAATAAGTCAAAATAAGAAAGCAATGTGATTTTGTTAGTGGAAATGATATTGTATGATGTATTACCATATGCTTTTCCACTAGACCCTAAGAATAATAGAATTGTTAAATTTGATTTATAGTTAAACTTTTCTATAGGTGGTATCTTTTACTGGAAAGTAAACTACTTGAGAGTAGAAACTACCTACTTTTCTACCTATAGTTTAAATACATAGGTGCTCTGCACAGAGCAAGCTCTTATTATGTAGGGATTTTTTTAAGTTCATTCATTCTGATTCTTTTCTGGAAAATATTCAAGATGTTTGTGCATGAGACTTATTTATAGTTTCCAAGCTTTTGACTTTTGTAATGATTTGCAAAATATTCACTCCACCTCTAAACCATGATGACACATTATGTCAGACATTTTGTAAGACTACTAATGAAAATTAATACAAACATTCCCAATCCATTTTAGCATTGGAAAATATATAAAATTATTCATTTTATCTAAGATTTTATTTGAAAATTATGGAAAAATAGAAATGAGCAAAATAATCATCATACATAATCATATAAATAACAAAAATATGTAAAGCATTTGATTGTATCATTAGAAACCCCAAAACTTCAATAAAATTCTAGTCATACATTTGTAAACAATGTTAAAAATGCATAGCAATATCAGGAAATTTCCTTAAAATAATTGAGAATATTTATGTAAAATCAAGGGCTACTTTTATTTTCAATAAACAGTGAAAACTTTTCCAATAATTTTGTTTCACATCAAAGTAATTTATGAAAATTATTCAAGTGTATGAGAAAAAAAGCCAATCCTCAATATATAAAGTATTTTATCAGAGAGTTATCAAAGGAAATAATTCAAGGCATAAAGTCTGAAAAAATACTCCAGATAGATAAAAATTAGAAAAATGCAAATAAAAATGAATGTGTGATTCCATCTTATGTTCCTCTGAGTGATAATCATGTTAAAAAAGGAAATTAAAATTAAGGAGTAAAGGGAAAACAAACATACTTATGTTCTGCAAGTGGAAATGTTATTTAATATGATTATTCTTGAAAGAACTTTAGTATATATACAAAAAGTCTCTAAATATTAGAAATTTTTTGTGGACAATGATCTCCTGGTTCTATTCAGTTCACTTTTAATGAGCTCATATAGGTCTTTCCAGATTACTCTGAAGCTATCCCCCTCATCATTTCTTATACCACTACAGTATCCCATCATAATCATATGCAATAAGGTATTCATCCATTCCCAAATTGAGTGACATCCCCTTCATTGTCTAATTCTTTGCCACCAAAGGAAAAGAGCTACTATAAATATTTTTGCACACATAGGTGCTTTCTCTTTTTTCTTTGATCCCTCTTATGGACAACACAAAATCCAGTAGACTTGAAAGATAAACAGCTCTTGTGAGAGAACTCAGCATGTATCACATCCAAATTGCAGCCCTGAATGAAATGAGGCTGGCAAATGAAGGCCAGCTTACCAAGGTTGAAGGGGAATACATGTTTTTCTGTAGTGGTCATGGTGAAAGGGAGTTCTGTGAAGCTGGAATAAATTTTGCAATCAAAACTAATCTAGTCAATAATTTTTATGACTACCAAAAGGAGTGAATGACAGACTTATGACACTGCAGTTATCTCTTGCATGAAAACATCATAACACCATAATCAGTAGCTATGTTCTCACCATGAAGAACCCTGATGAGGTGAAAGAAAAAATTTATGAAGACCTGGAGACCCTCATCATCAATCTGCCAAAAAAGGACAAGCTTATAATTCTGGATGACTTTAATGCTATAGAAGAGGCCCAGACATGACAGAGTGTCCTTGGGAGAAAGGGGGTAGAAAACAACAGCAATGGACACTTAGTCCTGGATTTGTACATCTTATGACCTTCTTTGGACCAACACTGCCTTCCATTTACCTAAACACAATAAAACTTCATGGATGCAACCTAATAGGAAACATTGGCACTCAACAGAATATGTCATTTTAAGAAGACAAGACGGTGCAAAAGTATGTGGTGCACAGTGCTGGACTGATCACTGACTTTTCCTCTCCAAATTAAATGTTCACATCCAACAAAATTGGCAGCCACAAGACAAGATGACTACTAGAAGATTTAATGTCAACAGATTAAACTGCTTCTCTGAGTGGGAACAATTCATTGCTAACTTGGAGAGAAAGTTGAGCCAATACAACGTTGGGGAGACACTAACACAGGACAGAATACCTTCCCTGCTCTGCTGTAGCTACAAGAGTCAGTGCTCCTCCATGCCTCAGAACTGTGTCCAGGGTCCCTGTTTTCTTATTCCTGATCACATATGCTCCTCCCTGCTCTGGAACTGTGACTAAGAACCATATAGGCAATGCAACAAAGTTCTTCAACCAGTGTTAGCTCAGGGTCCCTCGCAAAGTTTTTCTCACCATTTGTCTGACTGACTTACCATCTGTAGTCTGAGAGGCCCTGACACTGCTGCTGCCACTATCACAGCTGTATCCAAGGCATACTGCTGGTGTTGCCATTACTGCACTCCAGGTCAGTCGTCACTCCATGTCACATACTGATGACTTCCTAAGTTGTCTTGGGCTGGAAAAATGTTTCCTCTTGACCTTTTTTTTGGATCTGCTGGTCTAGAATTCAATTTGAGGTATGGTTTTAATGTTATTTAGAAGAGACTACTGAAAATTCAACTGTGTAGTTGCCTCTACCCTAATATCTTCACTATGCCATTAAGCCTGGTACAATATATCTACTATGGTAATGTTTTGCATAGCTAGACATGTACAACATATACCGAATTACTTCTCTTCCCAGAGGGAATGGGTGACAAGAGAGGAAGGAAATGGATCTGAAATTCGAGGTCTTAATATTAAATGTTTCAAATATATATAAATACTATTATGAATACTCTTTTGCTTGTAATTGGGAGATAAGAGGTGCAGGCATTGGGACACAAAGATTCACCTTCCTCTAATGAAAAGTCTAAGGGGATATGGGAGAAGATATGGGAGAGAGCAGATTGGAGGAAGCGATATCTTGTGGGACTGCTATTCTGGGAGGGTGGGTAGGGGAAAAACAGGGTGGGGGAAATAATTGTAACTCAAAATCTGGCAGAAATGAATGATGTAAAACAGAAGTTAATAAAGCAGCTATTTAAAAAAAAAGAAACACGTTTTTGGAAATGTTTAACGTGATATTATCCTTTGGTTGTTTATTTATATGCAATATTAAGTTTTTCTTCTTTTTTAACTTTAAGGGAAGATAGGTCAGAGGGAGAGAAATAATGTTATTTGAAACAATTGAAAACACTTTAGCAAAGAGTGGTCACTTTCTCCCAAGACTGCTATAATTTCCACTTCAAAAACAGTACCTACTTTTTTGGTCAAAATAAGATCCATAATTTCTTATTTACTGGTTCCACAATGATTTGAAAGATGAAATAATCATTAAGCCAAATCAATAATGATAAGCTACTCTGCAAGTGACAGAAAGAGAGAGCTGAAGGAGATGTCTGGATAATTGAAACTACTATTTCATGTCCTGTGACCTATATCCTTAGTTGTCCATCCACTTTCTTTTAATATCCTTTTTTTGGGTGGTATAACCTAATGATATAAATAATTTCTGAATCTCATCGGATCCTTCCTCAAATGCATCTCATCACATTCCCCTCTCCTCTTTCTTATTTTTCTCTAGAGATGTGCATTTTTTAATGGACAAACTGACCTAACACTTTGCCCTAACCACCAAAAATTCATTAAAGCATTTGGTCAGTATATATTGAATCCAAGGAAGTCAAATAGCAGGCTAAAAGTTTCTTCTTCATGTTTAAGTTGATGTTAACTTATGTACAAGTGGAAAGACTCTGCCATTTAACATTTGTTGTTTTTTTTTTCTAGAATTTCTACCATTAAAAAATCACAGAAGCACATTATCACTAAAGAACATAACCTAGAAGAAAGAACTTTTGTTTTGGAATTAAAAGACCTGAACTCAAGTCTTTACCCATGAGTTATTGAACTTGTGCATGTGACTTTAATTCTCTGAACCATGTTTTCCTCAACTATAAAATGGTTGATAATAAATAAAATAGATGATAATGTCATTACTGACTACTTATGAATTCTCTCTTGTATGGCATAGTACAAAATGTTACAGAATGGAAGTCAAAAGAGTTGATTTAAAATCTAAGTTTTCACTCTTTGAAGATGATATGATGATATGATTAAAGAATCCCAGAGAATCAAGTAAAATCTAGTTGAAATAAAAAAAACCAACTTTAGCAAAGTTGCAGGACATAAAATAAGCCCTCATAAATCATCTGCATTTCTATATATCACTAACAAAGCTCAATAGCAAGAGATAGAAAGAGATATTTCATTTAAAGTTAATGTAAACATTATAAAATATTTGGGACTCTACTTGCCAAAACAAACCTAGGGACTATATGAAAATGATCACAAAACATTTATCACACAAATAGAGTCAGATCTAAATAATTGGAAAAAACTTCAGTTGCTTGTAGTTAGGCTGAGTTAATAATAAAAATGACACTTCTACCTATATTAATTTACTCATTCAGTGCCATACAAATTAAACTACCAAAATATTTTTAGAGCTAGGAAAAATAAAACCACAGTTCATCTGGATGAATAAAAAGGTCCATGGAATTAATGAAAATAAAGGTTAGGGAAGGTGGCCTAACCATACCAGATCTTAAACTGTATTATAAAGAAACAATAATCAAAACCACTTGATACTAAGAAATAGAGGGGTGGATCAGTGGAATAAGTTAGGAACACAAGACACAGTAGTCAATGATTACCACAATCCATTGTCTGAAAAAACCAAAGAATCCAGTTTCTGGACAAGAATTCAGTGTTTCACAAAAACTGTTGGGAAAACTGGAAAACATCATGGCAGAAACTGGATAGACCAACACCTGACACCTTATACTAGAAAAAAGTCCAAATGGGTTGTAATGGTAATGTAATTTTGATTTGAAGATCCCTCTATATTGGCAAAGGTAGCAGTTACTTAGCACAATTATTGATCAAGCCTCTGTTGGGGAAACAGAAGGTATGAACTCCTGTCTCCTGTTACTGATGTAACAGGAAGGGGTTGACTGAAAAAGGAAGTTAATGCTGTGTATATAAGAAAAGCCCCAGAGAGGCACAGTCATGATTTCTTGGAAACAGCATCTGGTGGCAGAGCAGCTACAGAAGAGAGAATGAAGAACTGAGCCAGAATTTCCTAAGAAAATGTTGTGGTAGAGCTTTTTCTGAACAGGATCCCAGGAGCCTAGAGCCTAGAGCCCAGAACCCAGAGTCAGGAGCCAGGAGCCTGGAGCCTGGAGCCCAGATCCGGGAGCCAGGAGCCCAGGTCACTGAGGAAGCATGACTGGGTTGCTGAGAATCTGTCTGTGGCTTGGTTGAGCCTTGAATTCCCCGGAGTAGAAATTGTGAAGGATCTGACATGAACAAGACCCCGTGAACCTCTGTGTGGAGTAGGAACTACCCAGAGAGCTGGTCAATGAACTGGGAACTGTCTGACATTGAACCCAGGTGACAGTCTGCTGAATTCAGGTAGAGTCTGGGATCATCGAAGGGGATCCAGGGAAATCTGAGAATAGGCCCCAAGTCAAGATGAAAAGATCTCTTCTTGGGTACTGAGTAAAGATGAAATTGTAGTTTACTAGTGACCTAGGGGTGGAGGGTTTTGTGTATGATACTTGGTAATTGATTGCTGAATATATGATTGATTGTGTTAATCAAGTTTGCCCCATGACTGGAAGACATTGACTGTTGTACTTTGAGACTATGTGGTGATCTTACTTAGTAATTGATTGTTGAATAAGTGACTAACTGGGTTAAATTAAGACTTTGAAACCCATGAGTGAAAGACTTTGACTATTGTACTTTGAGGTGATTGTTCTTTGTTCTAAACATTGTGACCACTTTGGTGAAAACTATTTAGCCATTTTAATGATAAGATGTAAATATTATATTGTGATTTTCTGTGATAAGTTGTAATACTCTAACCCACTATTAGAGAAATGAAAATCAAAAGTACTCTCAGGTACCACATCTCACTGGTCAGATTGACTAACATGACAAAAAAGGAAAATGATAAATGCTGGAGAAGATGTGGGAAAATTGGAACATTAATGCATTGTTGGTGGAGTTGTGAACTGATCCAACCATTCTGGAGAACAATTTGGAACTGTGTCCTAAGGGCTATAAAAGTGTGCTTACCTTTTGACCCAGTGATACTAATTTTAGGGCTGTATTCCAAAGAGATTATGCAAGTAGAAAAAGGAACTATATGTACAGAAATATTTATAGTAGTTCTTTTGTGGTGGCCAAGAATTGGAAATCAAGGGAACGCCCATCAATTGGGAAATGGATAAACAAGTTGTGGTATATGAATGTAATGGAATACTATTGTTCCATAAGAAATGATGAATAGGTGGACTTCACAGAAACCTAGAAAGACTTATATGAACTGATGCTGAGTGAGGGGAGCAGAACCAGGAGAAAATTTTACACAGTAACAGCCACATTGCATGAGGACTGATTTTGATAGACTTAGCCATTCTGAGGAATGCAAGGACCTAAAACAAATCCAAAGGACACATTATGGAAAATGTTATCCACGTCAGGGGGTGAAACAATTAATTTTACATGTTTTTAGAAGAACCAGATGAGATAACTAGTGCTGATACTTGATAAAACTCTTAAAGGGGCAAATTATTTTCAGAGGTAGGAAGAAGAGAGAACATAGCTCTATGATTTGTGCAGTTCCAATTGAAGGGCACAGCCTCTTTAAACAATCCTTGGCCTTTTAGCAGGTAAGGAATAAAGGTGAAATTTAGCCCTAGAAGAGGTAACTAATGGTGACAGCATTATAAGGGTAAAATGTGGGGACCATATCCAAAGGAGTGTAAGGCAAGGTTTGAGGGACAGTGATCATGTCCCCTTCCCACAGAAAGCATTTCCCAATTTTGCTTATGCTAATTATGGTTTTGAAGATAGTTACTGACGTGTTTTTGATACATAAATAAGCTTTGGAATATAGTACACATGGTCAGATAGGATCACTTAGTTTGCTTTGCTTAATTTATTTTTTCGTAATAAATAAAGGGAAGGATTCTGAAGAAACAATCAATGTCAAAGATGTCTTTGTGATTCCAGGTCTAGATTCTTTCTCCAGTATATCATGCTTTCCCTGGTACAATACCTCCCTATTCGTGCCCATGTGACAAAAATAACACTTTATTTATTCTATCCTAAGGTCACTTGCACTTTAAAATTCTGTAATTGTAAAGTTCTATATAAGATTTTTACCATAACAGTGTACTACAATTCTTAGTTTTACATTTGAAAATGATTTGAGTGGTTCAACTATACCACTATCCAGTGGGTCAGCTACCTATAAACATGATGTATTGTTCTAGAAAATATTTATTTGCTCTTTCTTTTGTCTAAAAGGAAAGATATAACTATTCAGATAGATCATTTAGATCCACTAGCACCTGTGATTCCTTTCTGTCTTCTATGAATTTATAACCCACATTATAGAAAATAATTAAGTATTTGCATGCACTAATTTTCCATCTGAATCATAGTGGACTGGTCTCTCCTTCCTTCTCTTTCTACCACAGGAATTTGGCATTAAGTGATTGTCATTAGCAACTGGAGTTTGCCATCTGTAAGGGATGTTGAAGATAGAATTCACACCCTGGTTAGAAATTTGCACTAGATTGTAATGACTTTGGTGTAGCTGACAGTTCTATAGTGCTTCAGGTTTATGTAAACCTACTGACACCATTGTGCTATAGGTAACACATTTGTTACCTCGAATTATGGTTAAGGAAACAAGTTAAGAGATGAGAATTTCTTTTCATAAAATCAAACAAATAAGCAAGTGTTGGTAGCAGGATTTGAAGTTCAGTCTACTGACTCTATCCAACTCTTATTGCCTTACTCCTAGATGGCTCTGTCCTTTGTAAGAATTTGAAGGTTCCATTTATTTCTAAGATCCTCTGAAACCAAATCTCTTCTAGAAGTTTTAATTATTCTGTTAATATTATAAATGCTTTAATATACCTGTATATTCTTTTACTTTTTTCAGGTGATATGATTTTTTATATGTATTTAATTCAGGAATGAGAGTCCAAAAGTTTTAAGAAGAACACTCTGTATTTCCTTTCATAGTAAGAACTTACATTTGCATAAGTATGAAATAAAGTAATTTAGTTCTATTGAAGAAAAGGAGAACATTCATTGTGAGTAACACATGATGACAGATTGCTGTTATGATTCTTACTATGCCTTTACTCATGAGAAGAGATAGCTTAACAGATTTTTGTCATAACAGAAATCAACTCCCATGCATTTCCTTTCATATGTATAAAAGAGCACAGTGTGGGAAGTTCAGGTTTTGAAATGGCATAGACCACTCTTTTACTTCATCTATTTTTGCATTTGGTTCATTAGTCAACTAATTTTGAAACTGTGAAAAGTGAAATTCATTTCCTTCTTTTTCATTGATATGTATTAATGCTGCCAAATTATTTGATCTTCCATTTCTTAAGAGCAAAGACACAGAAAATTGAAATGGATTTCTGATGTATTCCAACTTTAACTTAAAGCACAAGTTCCTTTTGTTATTCTTTCACCTTCTAATACTAATTTTTCTACCAAAATTTCTATGAATATGAAAAGACCTCTTCTTCATATGATAAACTTTGTCCTACAACTTAATCTATTCTATTATCAAATTCACAATTAGGAAAGACAAGAATTCCTCTTCCATATACTTGTGGAGATAGAAATGAATCCACCAACAGTGTGTGTGTGTGTGTGTGTGTGTGTGTGTACATAAAACATCTGTCAACACAACTTGGAAAGAGTATTCCCACTGTGCTTTCCCCTTCACCTCAGAGCAATGGCATATAGGGATAATCTCCCAGAGCATGACAATGTTCTCAGTACATGCCATATTCATATCCATGACACCATACTTGATATGACTTTTTGGAAAGTCCTAATAATGAAAATAAAACCTGACATGCAGGTTTGAAAGTTTCCCAAGTGCTTAAATAGCAGGAATATAGTGAGATATAATAAATCTTTGTGTCCACTAGCCCCATTGAATAGTAAATCATTCAGAGCAGTCATTATGCTTCTGTCTAGAACTACTGAAGTTCAAAAGTGGGAAAGACCACAGAAGCCCCTATGCTAACCTGTAGAAGATAATATGAAATATCTTATTTGGGGGGAAAAACTGATCTGGAAAATAGTTCCAGGAGAGATAACTTAAAATTACTGAAGTTACTGTAGTCATCAAAACAAGAGTCTAGAAATTATATTTCAAGAAATTATCAAAGAAAACTGTCCTGATATTCTGGAACCAAAGGGTAAAAGAGAAATGGAAGAAATCTAGCAAGAAAACTCCCAGGAATATTAGAGACAAATTCCAGAGTTCATAGATCAAGGAGAAAATATTGCAAAGAGTCAGCAAGAAACAATTCAAGTATTATTCAAGCATTGTGGCGTCACAGTAAGAATAACATAAGATTTAGCAGTTTCTCCATTAAAGGATCAGAGGGTTTGGATATGATATTCCAGAGGTCAAAGGAGCTGGGATTACAACCAAGAATCACCTACCCAGCAAAACTGAGTTCAATCCTTTGCAGGGGGAAAACTGACATTCAATTAAACAAAAGACTTTCAAACATTCTTCATGAAAGTACCAATGCTAAACAGAAAATTGACTTTCAAATAGAAGACTCAAGAAAAGCATAAAAATGTAAACAGAAAAGAGAAATCATAAAGGATTTAATAAGGTTAAACTGTTTACATACCTGAATGGGAAGATGATATTTGTAACTCATAAGACCTTTCCCATTATTAGGAAAGTTAGGAGGATATATAGACATAGTATACATGTGTGAGTTGAATATGAAGGAATGAATCTACAAAATAATATCAAGGGGTGAGAGAGGAGTGTTTTGGGAGAAAGAGAAAGGGAGAGGTAGAATGGGGTATATGATCTCACATAAAAAAGCAAGAAAAAAAATTTTACAGTGGGGGATAAGAGGGAGAAAGTTAGCTAAAGGGAGTGAACCTTACTCTTACTAGAATTGGCTCCAAGATGGAATAACATACACATGCAACTGGGCTAGAAAACTCTTACCCTACAGGGAAGTAGAAAGTAAGTGAAATAAGAGAAGGGGTGGTGTTAGAATGAAGGCAGACTGCAAGATAGGGTAGCCCAAAGCAAAAATACTTTTAAGGAGGGACAAAGTAAAAGAAAAGAGAGAATAGACTAAATGGCTGGGGCATAGGATGGAAGGAAATACAATTAGCAATAGAAACAGTGAAAAAAATTGAAGAAAGTTACTTCAATTAAAGCTTAATCTCTCAGACATATAGAGAGCTGGATAAAATTTATAAAAAATAAGATCATACTTCAATTAATAAATGATCTAAATATATTTTCTGATGAAGGAATTAAAGCTATATATAGCTATATGAAAAAGAGTTCTAGCTCACAACTGATTGGAGAAATGCAAATTAAAACAATTCTGAAACACTACCTCATACTTATTAGATTGTTCAATGGGAAAGAAAAGTTTAATAACAAATGTTGGAGGGGATGTGAGGAAAATAAGACATTGATGCACTATTGGTGGAGTTGTAAACTGATTCAACCTTTCAATAAAGCAATTAGGAAGGATGTCTAAAGGAATATAAAACCAGTCATACCCTTTGACCTAGCAAAGACACTACTAGACCTGTATTCCCAAAATGTATAAAAAACAAAAAAAGAAAAGGACCTTTAAATGCAAAAATATTTATAGTTCCTGTTTCTTGGGGTAATTAATTAGAAACTGAAAGGATCCCCAACAATAGAAGAATGGCTAAAAAAAGTTGTGATATGCGATTATGATGGAATACTATTGTACTATAAGAAATGATGAGCAGCATGCTCTCAGAAAAACCTGGAAAGGCTTGCATGAGCTGAGGCAAAGTGAAATGCATTGTGTACAAAGTAAAAGGAATATTTTAAGATGACCATCTATAAGTGTCTTGGCTATTCTCAGCAATACAATGACTAAAGACAATTCTGTAGAACATATGATAAAACATAGATCCATTTCCAGAAAAAGAACTGCTAGAGCCTGAGTGCCGATTAAATATACACACACACACACACACACACACACACACACACACACACACACACTCATAGGAACTCACTATTTGACAAAAACTGCTGGCAAAACTGTAATACAATATTGCAGAAACTGAATGTAAATATTATCTAACACCACATACCAAAATCAAGTCTAAATAGATGAAGAATCTAGGTATAAAAGCTGATACTGTAAACCATCTGGGACAGCAAGGAATAGTATACCTGTCAGACTTATGGAGTACAGAGGACTTTATGACCAAACAAGAGTTAGAGAACATTATAAAATGCAGAATGGATAATTTTGATTACATTAAATTGGAAAGTTTATATTAAAGTCAATGTAACCAGGATTAAGAGGGAAGTGGGAAACTGGGAAAGTATTTTTACAATCAGTGTCTCTGATAAAGGCTTCATTTCCAAAATATACAGAGAATTGGGTCAGATCTATAAGAATATAAGTCAGAACCCAATTAACAAATGCTCAAAGGATATGAATAGGCAGTCTTCAGAGGAAGAAATTAAACATATCTTTAAGCATATGAAAAAATGCTCTAAATCTAAATTGATTAGAGAAATGCAAATCAAAACAACTCTGAGGGACCACATCTCACTGGTCAGATTGGCTAAGATGACAAAAGAGGAAAATGACAAATGATTGAGAATATGTGGGGAAATTGAAACACTAATACATTGTTGATGGAGTTGGGAACTGATTCAACCATTCTGGAGAGCAATCTGGAAATATGCCCAATGGCTTATAAATCACTGCATACCCTTTAACCCAGCAACACCCCTTCTACGGTTATATCCCAAAGATATATTAAAAGTGGGAGGAAGATCTGTATGTACAAAAATATTTTAGCAGCTCTTTTCATTGTGGCAAAGACCTGGAAATTAAGGAGATGTCCATCTAGTGGGGAATGGCTAAATAAGTTGTGGCATATGAATGTAAAGGAATATGATTATGCTTTAAGAAATGAGAAGTAGGGGGCGGCTAGGTGGCGCAGTGAATAGAGAGCCGGCCCTGGAATCAGAAGGACCTGAGTTCGGAGCCGGCCTCCGACACTTAATCCGCACAAACAAAAACCTAGCCGTGTAACCTTGGGCAAGTTACTTAACCCCAATTGCCCTAAAGGGGCGGCTAGGTGGCGCAGTGAGTAAGAGCGCCGGCCTCAGAGTTTGGATGACCCGAGATCAGATCCGGCCTCAGAAAATGAGCACCCACGCATAAATAAGGACTAGCCGTGTAACCTTGAGCAAGTTACTTAACCCCAATTGCTTTAAAAAAAAATGAGAAGTAGATAGACTTCATATTTACATGGAGGTATTTGTACAAACTGATGCAGAGTGAGAAGAGGAGAACCAGGAGAAAATTGTACAAAATCACAGACACAACATATGTGTAACAACCAACTTTGATAGACTGGACTCTTCTCAGCAATGAAAGGCTATAAGACAACTCCAAAAGACTCATGATGGAAAAAAATGTCTACATTCAGAGAAAGAACTAGAGACAACAGAATCTTCTTATAGACTGTAGCCAAATATCTGATCTCTTTCATTTTCTTTCTTGCCTTTGCTTCCTCTTTCCCATTGTTCATCCCATTGACTACAATCCTTCTTCACAACCTGACCAATGTCTAACATGAAAGTATTTGAAAATCCTGTACTTGATTCCATGCCACAATGATGGGGGGAGCAGGAGGAGGGAGAGGAAGAAAATTTGAAACTCAAGGGAATGTGGAACTTAATATTATAAACTAAAAGTAAACAAACACCTTAAAAAAAGAAATTGAAAGAATGCACTGATTGCCTCTTGAAAAATATTTCAAAATGAAAACTCCTAGGAATATTATAGCCAAATTTCAAGGTTTCCAGGTAAAGGAGAAAATGTTACAAGCTGACAGGAAGAAACAATTTGAGTATTGTGGAAACACGATTAAAATAACACAAGATCTAGGATTAAAACCAAGAATCACCTACCCAGCAAAACCAAGTACAATGCTTCAGGGGAAAATGTGGTCATCCAATGTAATAGAGGACATTCAAGTATTCTTGATGAAAAATCCAGAGCTGAACAGAAAATTTTACTTTCAAATACAAGAAGCATGAGAAGGTAAACAAGAAAAAGAAATCATAAGGAACTAATCAAAGTTGAATGATTTATATTCCTACATGGAAAAATTATATTTTTAACTCATGAGACTTTTCTCAATATGATATTAGTTGATTAGTTAAAGGGAATATATATGTGCATGAACATTATGGTTTCTTTGTTATGCTTTGTCTTCCCAGGAACAGAAACTGCTTAGAATTGTCTGGGGTTAAGATGAAGAAAAACCTCTCCTTGGGTATTGAATTCTGTGATTATATTGTAAATTAGTTCTAACCTAGGGGTGGAAGGCCTTTGTGCTTTCCACTGCTCTTTGAAAGGATACTTTGTGCCGACTGACAATATTGTAATTCAGTTGTGATCCAAGGGTGGAAAACTTTTGATCTTTTTACTTTGTGCCTGACCAAATGAATGTACTTTATTTATGATTGGATACCTCCATAAGAGTAGAGAAAAGACTTTGTCATTTACCAAATGAATATACTACCCAGGGGTGGAGGATGTTGACTTTTGTAATTTGTGACTGTATTAAAGACTTACTAAATGATTTGAGTTACACATGGTGAATGCTGTATTTTCATCTTTCTGTGAATGTTTTGCCTTAATCTGTCACTGAATAAATGGAGTCTGATAAACTCATAATCTGAACATTGGAGGATGTTCATGCTTGATGTTACAGTCAGTGTGTGTATATATGTGTACTTGTATGCATAGACAGAGGGCACAGGATCAGTTGAATAGGAAGGGATGATATTAAAAAAAATAAAATTAACATGTGAGAGAAGAATATAATGAGAGAAGGAGAAAAGGAGTGAGAGAATAGGGTAAATTGTCTCATATAAAAGAGGCAAGAAAAAACTGTTATAATGGAGGGGAAGAGTAGGAAGGTGAAAGGGATTGGGTCAACTTTACTCTCATTGAATTTGGCTTAAGGAGGGAATAACAAGCACACTCCTCTGGGTATCTTACCATACAGGAAAATAGGGGGGAAGGTGATAAGAGGGTGGATGATAGAAGGGAGGGAAGATTGGGGAAGATGGTAGTTAGAAGCACATATATTTGAAAAGTGATAGGGTCAAAGTAGATAATAGGATAAGTGGGGGGGTGCGATAGTATGGAGGGAAATATAGTTAATCCTTCACAACATAACTACTATGGAAGTGTTTCATGCAACTCCACATGTACAACCTATATTGAATGGCTTATCTTCCCAGTGGGGGTGGGTGAGTAGGGAAGAAGGGAAAGAATCTGGAAATCAAAGTTTTAAAAACAAATGTTAAAGACAATTTTGTTTTTTCCATGCAACTGGGAAATAAGATATACAGACATTGGGGTATAGAAATCCATCTTCCCCTACAAAAAAGTTGGGATGGGAGGATGGGGGAGGATATAAGAGAGATTAGATTGGGGGAAGAGGTATTTAGTAGGCTCACTATCTTGGGGTGGGGTGCAGGGGAAAGTTGGGGACAAAAATTTCTAACTCAAAATCTTGTGGAAATGAATGTTGAAAACTAAAAATGAATTAAAAAATTAAACAAAAGAAAAATATTTGGATTGGAAGATAAGCAAATAGAATACAAAAGTCACACTATAGAATCTGATCTGGTGACAAAGAAGATCAAAACATAAAGCCAAAAGAAGACAACAAAGTGAAAACTATTGCATCAAAAGCCTCCAAGAAAAATATGAATTGGATAGAGGCCAGGAAAGAGCACAAAAAGGAGTTTGAAAATCAAATTAGAGAAATAGAGGAAAAAATAGGAAGAGAAATGAGAGTGATGCAAGAAAATCATGAAACTGAGTCAGCAGCCTGCTAAAAAAACACTGAAGAAAATAGCACCTTAGAGGTCCAAAAAAACCAATGAGGAGAAGAATACCTAAAAAAGCTGAATTGGCCAAATGGAAAAGGAAGTCCAAAAGCTCACTGAAGAAAATAATTCCCTACATTAACTTGAATTAGCTCTTAGTTGTCAAAGATGTGGGATCCTGACCTTACTTTCTACTTTATGTTGATCAAGTCAAAAACAGAATTGAAAATAAATGCAATTACTATCTTAAAAATATTTTCTTACTTTTCTTCAGGAAGTTATAAGTTGTAAGAATGCCATATGTATACTCCCATATTTTTGAGTCCATATTATTAGATATAAGCTTTGAAACAGATAAAAAATAGAGTCAGGAATATTAGCAGCTGTGAGACCCCTGGAAAATATTGAACTCTCTCAGATGTAAAATAGGGATAAATTACCACCTACTTTCCAAGGTATTTAAGAGGACAAATGAGATAATGTAAAAAAATGTATTTTGCTCATTTTAAAGCACGTACTACATGTTATTATTGCTTTATTTTTTCTTTTGATGTTGTCATTAGCCTTAGAGAAGTTGATGTATAGTATAAAGGGGACTAGAATTGGGGAGGCTAGGTGGTGCAGTAAGTAGGGCATTGGCCCTGCAGTCAGAAGGACCTGAGTTCGGATCCGACCTCAGACACTTAACGCACACACACACACAAAAACCTAGCCGTGTGACCTTGGGCAAGTTACTTAACCCCAATTGCCCTCCAAAAAGGCCAAAAAAAGAGGACTAGAATCAAAACCAATTACAACTGGGCTCATTTCCTTGCTCTGAAACATGTAAAATGTTGGTCTGTTTTTCTCCCTTAATCTTTAAGTATTTTAGGCAAAACTCTCTAAGTTATGTAAAAGGTGTTGACCTGAATTTGTGGAAGGAATTTCAATGAAAAACTATTCAGATTGCTATTAGCATAATTATGGTCTATGCTTTCATTCCTCTATTTTCATGCCTGTTATTTTCTTCAACCTATTTCCTATGCTAGGAATTCATAGTATTTCTCACCTGTGGAATTCTCATTAATCCCATAAAACCTTCCTTCCAGGAAGGTTTCCCACATCCTACTCCCCCTTCTTTTCTCTAATTAGTAATATTTTTATTCTACAGACCATATATTGTACTTTGTTTTGAAACTTTAAAATGCTCTTATGTAATAGTGTATACTTTATCCCTTTACTAAAGTGTAAGCTTCTCAAGGACAAGAACTTGGCCTTACCAAAACACAAGCAAATCTCCCCTAAAATTTAGCATGGAATCATCTAGGCAGTAGATGTTAATACACTTTTGTTCTATTTGTACCTTGAATACTAACTCATATCAAATGCCCAACCTGGATAAATCTATAAATCCTATTGAAGTATGGTTGAGATCTCATTATATATTCAACAGATAGTTGTAATTTTCATGACATCTAAGAGAGGATGTTGTATCAAGGTGATTTGAATTGTAAAATTCAGTATCATTTGCACTGGACCTCCCTATAGCAATGAAATCACAACTTCATTTACTATTGCTATTCCTATGTACTACCAATAATAGAATAGAATAAAATTCTTCTAGAGTAAATCTTATAGAGATATTTAATGGGAGTTTTTTTTTTTCCCTGAGACATACAGGAAGAATGATTCAGATGCCAGATTTTCACTATAACTGAACGTACTATTGTACAGAATTGGGACCTAATTTGGAGCCATAGTTATCCTATCCAATAGTTTTTTTTTTTTTTAATAACGAATTGTACTGAGAAGAAGCTAATTCTGATTAGTCTCACTCATCACACAAATGAACCCTGAGGGCAATACTATTATGATAAAGCTTTAGCAGAGATGATACACCTTATATCTAAATGCCAATTTTTAATTAAACAAATGCTTTATTAACTTCTGGTTTACATCATTAATTTCTGCCAGATTTTGAGTTACAATTCTTTTCCCTGCTTTTCCCCCACCAACCATCTCAGAATAGCAGTCCCAAAAGATATCCCCTCCTTCAATCCACTCTCTCCCATATCTTCTCCCATACCCCCTTTGACTTTTCCATTAGAGCAAGGTGAATATCTGTGCCTCAATGCCTGCAAATCTCATATCCCAATTGCATGCAAAACAGTACTGATAATAGTATTTATATATATTTCAAACATTTAATTTTAAGACCTCAAAATCCAGATCCATTCCCTTCCTCCCTTGCCACCCATTCCCTCTGGGAAGATAAGTAATTCAGTATGTGTTGTACATGTATAGCTATGCAAAATATTACCATAGTAGATATATTGGACAAGGCTGCTTATAATTCCCTCCCACCCATCCCACCCCCAACCTGGTCCATCCCCTACCTGATCCTGTCCCTCTTCTACAGTACGTACTTCCAACCTCCCCTCCCCACAAGAATGCCCTCCTATCCATCATCCCTCCTCTCATCCCCTTTCCCCCCATTCTGATGCAGGGTGAGATATCTGATTTAGTATGTATGTCATTCACTCCCTGAACCAAACTCAATGAGAATGTGGTTTTGCCTTTTTGCCTTCCTATTCTTGCCCTCCCCTGCAGCCACTTCCCCTTGCTTCTTCTACATGAGATAGTTTACCCTACCCTGTTTCTCCCCATCTCCTCTTGCCACTTTCCTCTCTCACCTCATAATTTCACCCCTTAAGTATCATTCCTTCCCAACAAATTCAACCTATGTCCTCTCTCCATGTATAACTGTAAACATATATACACACAGTCACATATGTATTCATATGACCATACACCCTTCTTCCATTATTTTCATACTGAGAAAGGTTTCATCAGTCACAGGTATTGTTTTTCCATATAGGAATGTAAATAAACTTTGATAACTTCCTTTTGATTTATTTTCCCTAATTACCTTCTCAGGCATCTCTTACTTCTTGTTTCTGAATGTCAAATTTTCTATTCAACTATGTTTTTTTCCTCAAGATTGCTTGAAAGTCCTCTGTTCCACTGAATGACCATATTTTCCCCTGAAACAAAATACTCAAGTTTTGCTTGGTATGTGATCCTTGGGTTCAGTCCCAACTCTTTTGCTCTCTGGAACATCATATTCCATGCCCTTCAATCCCTCAGTGTAGAAGCTGCCAGGTCCTGTACTATTCTAATTGTATTTCCACAATATCGAAATTGTTTCTTCCTGGCTGCTTGAAGTATTTTCTCCATGATCTGGGGATTCTGGAACCTGGATACAATATTCCCGGGAGTTTTCTTTTTGGGATCTTTTACAGGAGGCTATTGGTAGATTCTTTCAACCTCTATTTTGCCCTCTGGGTCTAAAACATCAGGGCAATTTTCCTTGAGAATTTCTTGAAGAGTCATTTCTAGGTTCTTTCTTTGATCATGGCTTTCAGGTAGTCCAATAATTTTTAAATTGTCTCTCCTGGATCTATTTTCCAGGTCAGTGGTTTTTCCCATGAGATATTTCACATTGCCTTCTTTTCTTTCATTTGTTTGGATCTGCTTAACAGCATCTTGATTTCTCATAAAGTCACTAGCTTCCATTTACTCCAGTCTAACTCTGAACATATGAATCTCCTCAGTGAGCTTTTGAGATTCTTTTTCCATCTGGTAAATTCGGCTTTTTAAAGCATTCTTTTCCTCATTGCCCTTTTGGGCCTTCTTTGCCATTTGAGTTAGTCTATTTTTTATTTTTTAAGGTGTTGTCAGGGTGTTGACCCTCATCTTATACTTTTCCTGCATCCTTCTCAATTCTCTTACCAATTTTTCCTACACTTCTCTTATTTGATTTTTAAAGTCCTTCTTAAGGTCCTCTATGACCTGTAACCCACTCATATTTTCCCTTGGGGCTTTTGGATGAGGATTTCTGACCTTACAATCCTCTTCCTGTTGTATGCTTCTATCCTCTTTGCCCCCAAAATAGGAGTCTAAGATTGCATTTTTCTGTTTATTTTGTTTCCTTTGCCTTGACAATGTTGCCTCTTAAATTACTTGACTTCTGGGCTTGTTGCCACAGAAGGACTCTGCCACCAGACAGGAGAGCTTTGGTCCCGAACGTTGGGGTCTTCACAGCTTTCTGGCAAGCTGGATACCCAACCCAGACCTCCCGCCCCAGATCACAATCCAGATCCAGGGAGGTTAAAGCAAGAGTGATTAACCCCCAAGACTAAAGGCTGGATCTCCCTACAGTTCACAGGCCAGGAACTGGAGCTGCAACTGAAAACTACAAAATGGTGTGTCTCTTCAGTGGCTTCTAGCCCCCAGGGGAGGAAGCTGACGGGTTCCCCAAATACTGGTCCCAAAGTCCATAGGGCACTAACCTCTCACTTTGTGCTAGGCATATCTGAGTTGATAATTCTGGAATCGCCACAGCAGCTGATGTTCTGGGGTCCCTCCTGCTGGCTGCTGGCGTGGCCACTCTGGAGCTAAAACCGTGGCTCAGGTGGACCTGGGTCCACTCTCCATGTGCTTCAAGCTGTGGTGCTGAATCCCAGAGTGCTGTAGGCTCCCAGAGCGCAGAGCTGGTCCTTCCTGCAGGGCTGCTGGACTGTAACAGAGGTTACCTTCTCTGTGTCTTTCTGTGGGTACTGGGGCTCCAGAAGTTGTTCCTAAATGCCAATTTTAGAGTCAATTTTAATAGAACGGAATTATATATTTTTCTAATAAAATATATATTCTGTAGCTTATCATAGATCATAGCATGCTTGAATCTAAAAGGGATAGAAGATATGATGTTTGTCCAACCCTCCACTCCATGTCATTGTACAGGTGAGGAACAGAGCCCCAGAGATGTGAAGTGACTTCCTAAGGTCACATAGTTACTGACAGAATAAGGATTTTATTTTGATTTAATCTAAATTTAAAATTTGATTGAGCAGAATTTGATTCAAAATTTTAACAAAAATTTAATTTGGTTTAAATTTAATCAGATTCACATGCTTCAAAAAAAAATCCATCACTTCTCCTATTGTATATTACAATTGTTTTGTTTCCACCTCCACCCCAAACTCTCTAGTGACTTTTAACGCTCACAACATGAAAAAAATGATGATATTTGAATGTCAAACACACCAATCTTGTACTTAACATGTATCCTCAGCAAAAACAAATTATGATTTTTATTACTTTTTTCACCTTAATTCCAAATGCAATGTTTTATGTATATTCACTGTATTTGAGTATATTTACTAAATATTTTTGTTGTGTTGTTTTCAACAAATGGCTACTTCAGGAATGGGAAAGTAGAAGTCATTAATAATCATGGGCTTTATTTCTAAAAACAGCTCATGTTTATAACTTAATGGTACTTTAATTTTTGGAGCATCCAGGCTCCTAGTCAATGAGAGTCTGATAGTCCAACAAATACTGGGAAGGAACTTTCAGTTGTTTTATTGTCTTCTAAGAAAATCATTCTAAATCAGGAACACAGTTATAGATGAACATCAAAACTTCTCTAAACCTAATCCCAAGGAAAAATTAAAACAATGTCTTGAAAAGGGAATATTAATTCTATTAGAAAGCACATCATTTCTTCTGAACACAGGATCTTCACAATACTCTAGCTGCTAATGTTAGTATCACTGACATTCTTAGTCACTCTCTATCATCACTGAGTGAAACAGAGCAATGCATGTAACTTAATGTCTTATTCATCAGATCATTATTGAATGGCACCTAGGAAATTCCCAGGGGATTTTCCTTGTCATTGGGCAAAGCAAAATCATCAGCTAGAGCTATCTCCCAAGAGACTGGCCTCCTGGCCATAAGTTTGGACCCCAGAGTCCAAAGTCTGTAAAATAGTTCTTGCCAAGTGCCCTAACAAGAAGTAGCCAGAGGAAATAATCCTGCTTACAAGCAGTTGTCAGCACTATGCCTGACATACTCCAGCTTCAGCCCTTTGGGGGTTGCACAGCCAGCTAAGTAAACAAAAAGGATCTATTAGGTTATTCTGCTCATTTTGAGGAGAGATTATATTCAGAGGAACACATATGTAGTATCAGAGCAAATAAAGTCCAAAGATGTGACTTCAGTTATAAAAAGTAAAAGGATGAAATTTAACTTCCTCACCAAATAAGAATCACCATTATAAAGGGAACTAAGGGGCTAAATGAAGAAAAATGAGACATTGTCCCTAGGAGGCCCTCATAAGTAGAATTCTTATGTTTTATTGAGGTATAAGTCCTCTTCTCCCAGGAACACAGATTTGTTTCTAGATTAATTATTATATACCAACATTTTTCTTGTCTTTTTAAATATGGGTTCAGGACAAAACTATCTGAACATCAAGTTATAAAGACTGGAATTACACAAAAAGAACATGTATATGCAAATAGGAACACACGAATTAACTTACCTCATTTTAGATAGGAGTGCAATTGAACTTGGGTAATCTCTGGTATCATTTATTACTCTAAAAGTCTATGATCCTCTGAGTCTATAATATTCAGGGTTCAAGTAGAAGAAATGTTCTGGAGGAATACATACATACATACATACATATATATATATATATATATATATATATATATATATATATATATATATTCTTTTTCTTAAAATCTCGGTATTTTTGTTTTATAAGCATTTATCAATTTTGATTTATCATTTTCATATGTATGTAGTTGGATAAACTAATTTCTAACAATTAAATTTTTCATTTTTATTAATGAGTTTCATTGTTATATTGTGTACATTTACCGATTACCACTTTGTGAGATATCTCATAACAAAGTAAAACAAAGTAAAAAAAAATAATAGTGACATCATCTGAAAGTACAGTCAACATTTCATGTCTACAGTATGTCCTCTCTATTTTTGTTTAAACAGACAGAAGTATTTTTTCCCCATCTTTCCAATGCAATCCCATTATGGAGGGAAATGAAAAGAATAAAATAACAAATTTCTTATGATGAATGTGCATAGCCAAACAAAACAAATCCCTCAATTGTTGTACACAAAATGCATAGATATGTTTCAATATATAACCTAAATCCAATATTTGTCCCTCTGGCATCATGAATATTCATTGTATTGATCATAGTTCTTGTGGCTTTCAAATCTGCTTGTTTTTACACTGTTGTTGGCATTATACAAATTATTCTTTTGTTTTTTTCTCATTTCATTTTTCATCCTTATTAAAAATCTACAAAAATTTTCATTTTTATATTGATGTTATAGTACTAATTGATCTTTTGGTTTTGCTCTCTTCACTTTGCATCAGTTCTTATGTCTTTCTGTGTTTTTTTAAATCACATTTTTCTTGATTTCGTACAACACATTACTATGCTAGCATACTGATAATAATAATAATATTGATAATATGCTCTCCTAATGAAAATAATAAATATATTCAGTCATTTCTCAGTTGATAAACATCCTTTTTCTACATCATGGAAAGCAATTATAAATGGGTAAAGATAAAGTATCTTTTCCTCTTTTATATATTTTGGGTATAGAAATAATAGTAGTATAACTGAGTGAACTTTTAATTTTCTTTCTTTTTAAACAAAATCAGACATTTGCTTTGCCTCATCTCTTTAATGTCAAATTAGTTAATGCATTTTCTATCTGAGATCATTTACAAAAACAATCTCCTCACTTTATTTAAAATTTTATTTTTCTTTGTTATCACAGAAGAGTCATTTTGACCAAGAAGAGGAAGGAATAGACAGTTTCTTATACCTCCACATTTCAAACCTCTCCAAAATACTAATTCTGTACCTTTAAAGCAACTTCAAATGTCTCCATAATCTAGGATACCAAGAATCCAAATTAGGATTTTTAAAAAAGAGAGAAAGAAATAGACAAGTAAACAAACAAAAAATTAACTGACACTGACGTTGAGCTCGCCTGGCTTTACTTCCCCATTTCCCCTCATGCAACTAAATCTAGGGACCTGATACATAGACTTGCAATGAAATCAATCTCCACACTATTCCTGTCTCACTCTTTCCAGTGCTATGGACATCTCAGTTCCAGGCAGGTGAAGCTTTCTGTATCCACAACAAATCACTAGCAGTACAATGGCAGCATTTGGTGCTATGAAATATATCTGAAGAAGAGTAGAGTAATGGAAAGGGACAGGACACATGTCTAGGTTTGAAATAGAACTCAAACTCCCATCTCACCCCATTCCCTCTATCCAGAGCTTCAGAGAGGAAAACTATAGAAACTGAACCTGTAGCACTATCGTAGGAGCTTTCTGAACTGCAAATGCAGAAGCAGGGACATGAAAAACAGGAAACAGGACAATGTGGAGGGGAGGTGGAAGGTGAAGGGACTGTGAGATACTCCATTAAGCTTGATATAATGAGTTAAACATCGAGTTGTTATTAGTTATTTCTTACCAAAAGTAACTTGATGAACTATGATGGGAAGAAGTTGATACATTTTGATATCTAGACCTCAGAGAAACTACCAGCAGAGGAAAAGAAGCCAGAAAAAGAGTGATAGGCAAAATAAAGAGGGTATGGAGAGACAAACCTTCTCAAAATATCAAGAAGAAAAAAACTCAATAACCTGAAATATAAATATATAAGTTAATATGGAAAATGCAGCCCCTAAGTGTCATAAATGAGTTCAAGCATATATGAATAAATCATACATAAAAAGAAGAAAATCATTCAACATTATAAGACAGTGAACCCCATAGAATTTGAAAAAAGCATGCGACCACAACATGCTTTTTATGAGTGGTTCAAAACAGATATGAGAATTATGACAACATAAGTTATAGCCTATCTGAAAAACATAATGGACAAAATAGAAAAAAAAAAAAACAACCTGAATTTCTTAAAGGTGTCATTAAGGAAACAAAAGGGAAACCAATAGACTGGGAATAAAAATGCACCAAAGTAATGAGAAACGTAGAAGAATAGAAAGAAGGAACAACAACAATAAAAAAAAAATATCCTCTATTCAAGCAAAACAAACTGATATTGAAAACAGAATACATAGGGAAAAAATACCCAAAGATCATAGGGCTCCCAGAAGAACACAATAAGACAGAAAATGTTAACACCATAATGTAAGAAATAATAACAGGAAACTTCCCCAAACTTCTAAACAAGAAAAAAAATGAAATGCTGTTTGGAATAATTCATAGATCCATTTTCTAGTGGAAAAAAAGTAAAACAAAAAGATAAGAAAAGAAAGAAACAAGGCTGCAAAATATGAGATATATAGTAGTAAATTTTAAAATTTAATTCAGAAACAAGTTCTGCAAGTTACTGGGAGAAATATTTCAAATTCAAAGGAAAGAAAATTTGAATAGTGCAAGATTATTCTCTACCCAGTCAAAAATGGAAAGAAAAATTTAATAATGTGTTCAGAAGAACAATGGAGCTCACAATAGTCCTGAGTGACCTACTCTGCAAATCTAAGTTTAATCAAAATGCAAATATATGGAAGTTAAATAATAAAGAGGCTCCTGAACATTCTTAAGAAAGAAAAGCATCCTGAAGAGATTATATACTTCTTGGACACCTCACACAATAGGAATTCAGGAGGCATAAATGAATTAAACAGCCAAACAGAGCAACTAGAAGTTAATGACGGCAGACAGATCTGTAAGAAACTTCTTTATAAATTAGAATTCAGGAATCAGGTGGAGGTAATGGTGAAAAGCTGGTCTGGGGCATTATGATATAAACCTGATAATACCCTGACTATAGGTGAATCAATATTTATTTGTGGAACTGCATTGCAAAATGGGAGGGGGGCATGAAAAGGGAAGGGGATAGTGAGAAGTGTGTGATGTACACAGGCAAAATTATAGACTAGGAAGAAGAGGGTGACTCTTGTGGTCTCCGGGAAATAAGAGATTACTAGGGAGTAGGTGAAGTGGAGAAAGATACATTGAGATGGGGAGAGAAAAGAGAGAACTTGAATGGCTGGTGGGAAATGGTTTCACTGATGAGTGCTTCTACAAGTGAAGATAGCTGTTCTGTGAATGGATATGCAAACCTTTTGTTGAATGTAGTCTGGGTTTTGGTGTTTGAAAAGACCATTTTAGTATCTCAGGAAGGGGAGAAGTGGAAATCCTGTGGGCAACTGGAGTGAAAGGACATGGAAACAGGGAGGACGTGTAGGAAAAATTAGGTAATTAAGAGAGATTATACATCACTGGTAGGTGTGTGTGTGTGTGTGTGTGTGTGTGTGTGTGTGTGTGTGTTTGTGTGTGTGCGCGTGCGTGTGCATGCACTCTCTTGCATTGTTCTGAAAATGAAGCATGGTGGAAAAAGAGAATTGGTGGGCAACCTCTCCAAGGCAAAGGCAGAGACTACCTAAGGGGGAGTGTCCATAATTCATACATTGGAAGTTTTGATTCCATGAGAAATACAGAAAATAGATTGGGACATCTTGAAGGGGGGAGAAAAGAATATACTTGATGGGGTGGTCATCTACCTTCTTTTCTTTCCCTAGGTAGGTATTAGGGGCTATCTTGGTTTAATAAAATAATTCTGGCAGGGTTATTTCTTTCTAAAACGTTAGACTAATTTGTGAAGTATGGGTACTAACTGTTCTACAAAAGTTCCATAGAATTGGACTGAGGGTTCACTGAACCCCTGTCTCACCTCTCTAACCTTTTTGGTAGTTCCTTTAAAGCTTGATCTATTTCTTTTTCTGAATTATTTAAGGTATCTAGCAGGTTTTCTAATAGTTGTAGTGTTTCATATTTTAAGGTATTTGTTTATTTCTTTTTTATACTCAGTTTTGTTATGTAATAGTGTATAATAAGTCCTAGTTATTTTTTATTTATTTCATTTTTTCATTGCTCATTTGCTCATTTGCTATTTTATTGATTCATTTTTGTGGAGGAAAAATTTGGAAGAGAAATGAGAAGGATGCAGGAAAAGTATGAAATGAGAGTCAACAGCCTGACTGAGGAAAATAACACTTTAAAACATAGACTAACTCAAATGGCAAAGGAGGCTCAAAAGGGCAATGAGGAGAACAATGTCTTAAAAACCCAAATTTGCCAGATGGAAAAAGCATCTGAAAAGCTCAATGAGGAGACTCATTCCTTCAGAGTTATACTGAAGCAAATGGAAGCTAGTCACTTTATGAGAAATCAAGATGCTGTTAAACAGATCCAAGCAGTTGAAAGAATAGAAGGCAATGTGAAATATCTCATGGGAAAAACCACTGACCTGGAAAAAAGATCCAGCAGAGACAATTTAAAAATTATTGGACTACCTGTAAGCCATGACCAAAGAAAGAACCTAGAAATCATCTCTCAAGGAAAATTGCCCTGATGTTTTAGACCCAGAAGGCAAAATAGAGGTTGAAAGAATCTACCAATAGCCTCCTGAAAAAGATCCCAAAAAGAAAACTCCTAGGAATAATATAGCCAGGTTCCAGAATTCCCAGATCAAGGAGAAAATACTCCAAGCAGCCAGGAAGAAACAATTTCAATATTGTGGAAACACAATCAGAATAGCCCAGGACCTGGCAGCTTCTACACTGAGGGATCGAAGGGCATAGAATATGATATTCCAGGGGTCAAAAGAGCTAGGATGAAAACCAAGAATCATCTACCCAGCAAAACTGAGTATCTTGTTTCAGGGGATAATATGGTCATTCATTGGAATAGAGGACTTTCAAGCATTCTCGAGGAAAAAACCAGTTAATTAGAAAATTTGACATTCAGACACAACAAGCAAGAGATGCTTTAGAAGTTAATCAGGGAAAAGAAATCAAAAGGAACTTACCAAAGTTGAACTATTTACATTCCTAAATGGAAAAACAATAACTGTGACTGATGAAACATTTCTCAGTATGAAAATAATTGTAGAATCATATATGGGCATATGAATACATATGTGAATGGTTGTATATATGTTTACAGGTACACATGGATAAAGGGGTTGAATTTGGTGGGAAGGGATGATACTTAAGGGGTAAAGTTAAGAGGTGAGAGAGAAAAGTGGAAAGAGGAGATGGGGAGAGACAGGGTAGGGTAAACTATCTCATGTAGAAGAGGCAAGGGGAAGTGGCTGCAGTGGAGGGAAAGAACAGGAAGGCAAAAAGACAAAATCATATTCTCATTGAAGTTGGCTCAAGGAGAGAATCACATACATACTAAATGGGATATATCACCCTGCAGTTGAGTAGGGGAAAAGGGGATGAGATGGGAGAGGATGGAGGGGAGGGCATTCTGGGGGGGTTTGGAGGTTGGAAGTATCCACTTTCGAAGAGTGACAGAATCAAAGTAGGGAATGGACCAGGTGGCGGGTGGGACGGGTGGGAGGGAAATATAAGCAGTCTTTTACAATATATCTACTATGGTAATGTTTTCCATAGCTATACATGTACAACACATACTGAATTGCTTATCTTCCTTGAGGGAGTGGGTGACAAGGAAGGAAGGGAGTGGATCTGAAATTCAAAATTTTAAAATTAAATGTTTCAAATATAAAAAAAAAAATTATTATCCATGAAGGAATTTTTTAATGTTTCTCTTTAGTTTTAACATGAAATATCAGTGCTTGGCCAAGGCAGGTTTTTGTTTTTTGTTTTGGGCTGTTAAGCATATAGAGACAAAGAATTGTATCTCTAAAATTCTATTTGTTTGATGTAATATAAACTAAAGTTCTGCATTATCAACCTGAGAAGTGTTATTCATAATGTTAAGCATGCAAAACTAGATATTTTTTGTTATAAGTAGCTAGCATTCTTTTTGATGTAAGACTTTTTTTTCAACATAAAGCTTTCTACTTTCCCCTAAATATAAAGAATAGTTATCTTTAGGAAAATTATGAACTTTGTATCCCTCATGTATTTAAGGTGACCTCTTCTAACACATATGTTCCATTCAGGAAAAAACAAAACAAAACAAAAAACATTGTGTGTGTGTGTTTGTGTGTATGCATTCAAATTCCTCTTTTTTCATTACTGAATGCGAAGCAAAATATATACATACATCTGCATAATTTATAATAAAAATAGATAGGTAATTGTGTATTTATACACATGCATATCTGGCTTTATTTTTCAAATAATATATTATTTAGTGTTTGTTTTGGTTTTGAAAACCTTTTTAGCTTATATATAACTGAAAATATGACAGATAGCTAAACTGTCCACAATTTTGAGAGAAATTTTCACTACTTCTTTGGCCTCCCGATATGATAGTAAAATTCACTTACACTGAAAACAAAACATTAAAAGAAAGCCAGTCCTTTAAAAATACAAGGAAAAATAAAAGAAGACAGATTTTTCACAGACATAGAGAAAGAGGAAATAAAAAAAATAGGATTTTGACTAGCTATTAGGAATGAATTCCAGGTGTAGTTAAATATTTATGATATGCTACTAGGAGAGGTTGTTAAATAAAATAACTACTCTTTTGTCTAGAGTGGACAAGTGTTGTTCAAGGGTGAAAAGAGAGACTTAAATAGGACTCTTCTTGGTCCTTTAGCTTCTCTTTAGTCTCCAGTGGATTACATATGGCTTATAGAAGAGGACAGCTGTTATTGTGTTTGAGGAGAGAAGAAAAAGAGGGCAGAAAGAAGTAACAAGGAAGAAGAGAAGACTAATGAGATATATGGAGGAAAGGAAATCTCTGAGAAACTAACAGAGAATTATCAAATAGAAACAGGAGATAAAGAAGAAAATAAAATTATCATAATATTTATGTCTTGTCTCTATTCTCAAATTTGCAGATCCTGACACAATTCCTCATAAGAGACTTCACTTCTGGTGGTAATAGAATCATAGTGGCCTCTCTTTTGTGTATAGGGTGAAAAGCACATCCTCAGTAACTGAATTATCCACTTTCTTATAACACATGTTTGAGTACCATGGCAAATGTTTAATTGCTGGCTGCTTTTTTTGTCACATCAACAATCTTAAGTGTGCTAAGTGTTGTCCCTTATTTTAATGTTAGTAATCTATTGTAAAAAATGGCCATGGATTTCCAATCCAAAATAATTGGTGAATATATCAAGGTCTTTCCTCCAACATTGGTGGTATTAAATGAAGATTGGTAGCAACAATGTATAGGAGAGACTAATGCTCTAAATTATGCTCAATTAACTTTTATGTAAACAAGCAGCCAACAAAACATTCTTAGTCCCTCTTTTCTTCACTTTTCTAGACACTATAATTTTTATAGTAGCCAGTTGGAACAAGAAAATATAGACAATGGTTGAGATGGTTCCTGAATATCTCACCTTGGCAATATTCTCTGCCAACTCATGCTCTGTTTAACTAGTTAGTTGAAAGATCTGGACAAGCAAAACTTAATACCATGCAGTGAAAGATTATTGAAAATAAACTAGATGAAAACAATAGCTTAATACACTGGAGAGGAACCATATATTTTTAAGAAATCATTCAACTGTCATTTAAAAAAGAGTTCCCACTGGTTTAGCCAAGATGGTGCCATATGCCCCTTCCATAACCATCTCAAATACCTATAAAAATTACTCTAAAAAAACTTCAGGGCTACAGAACCCACAAAGTGACAGAGAGAAATAAACCCTCCCACCGAACAGAGGCCAGCAGGCTGACAGGAAGGGTCCATCATAGCATACTGGAAACAGAGCCCAACCCAGCCTGAGTCCCCATTTTAGACTCAGGGCAGCCACTACCAACTCTGGATGGAAAGACTTCTGGACAGTTGATCACCAGCAGCTGTGGCAGTTTCCAGAATTATAAACCCACAAATGCCAAAGCAAAAGTGAGAAGTCAATGGACTTTGTGCGAACAGGGGACTGGAAGTAGAGCCCGGTCTCTGCCCCCAGAGGAAGAAGTGTCACAACCAGTCTGAGGTGTAGTCTCTTTTGCTTTAACCTGCTTGAATCTGGATTGCTGTCTACGGTGCAGGCCCTGGTGTGCTTTACCAGTGTGCCAGAGCCAGTGGAGGCTTCTGAGAGGGAACGAAGCTAATAGATCCTGCAGCTAATAATACCAGTTATATAGAACAAAGCTCTCCTCTGTGGAAGCAGAGTTCTCCTGGGGAAAAAAGCTCAAAAGGAAAATAATTGAGTGTTGACATGAGCAAGCACAGAAAGAAAAGCAAACTAAGCAAACATTAGACTCCTGTTTGGGGGACAAAACAGATGAAAGGACGGAAAAGGAAGAAGACAATGAAGTCAGAACTCCTGCACAAAAAGTTTCCAAGAAAAACATGAGCTGGTTACAGGCCATAGAGGAAGTTAAGAAGGATAATTGTAGCAGCAAGCACCCCAATATCCCCAGGGTAGCTGCCAACACAGGTTCTTGGATCTGCTTTTCAAAAGGAAAGCAACTCAAAATGGGTTAACAAGCTTACTTTAATCAAACAAACACACATTACCTAGTTCAGGGGAAAAAGGTCAGCACCCGAACTTCAGAGTTATACAGACAGAACTTACAGATCAAACAGACGGGCTTCCAAACTGTCCCAACATTACATACATCAATACCAAATCACAGTTACCAGAGAGGGAAGCATCAACATCTGGGTTTTCAAAGCCGGGGGGCTCTCAACAACGGCTTCCCAGAATCTGACCTGGTCAAATCACACAACACTTCTCAAAGTGAGCCCCAAAGCTAAGCTTCTCATCAGGGTTTATATAGTCTTCTCCGGGCTCAGAGAATGTAACAACCTCCTTGACCCACTGCCCAATCACAAAGTATCAAGGTGTGGGCTTTCCTGAAAAACAAGCCTACCACCACAGGCTCCAGGTGCACTTAAGCTAGGGGCAGGGAAGATCTTTAAATCTGCATTTCCATTAAAATAATGAAAACCAAATAAGAGAAGTGAGGAAAAATTGAGAAGAAAAATGAGAATGATGCAAGAAAATAATGAAAAGCAAGTCAACAAACTGACTGAAGAGAATAATACCTTCAAAATAAACTAACTCAAATGACAAAAATGGCCCAAAAGGCCAATGAGAAGAAGAATGCCTTAAAAAGCAAAATTTGCCAGATGGAAAAAGAATAATAAAAGCTCACTGAAGAGAATCATTCCTTCAGAATTAGATTGGAGCAAACAGAAGCTAGTGATTTTATGAGAAATCAAGACAGCATTAAACAGATCCAAACAAATGAAAATATAGAAGGCAATGTGAAATATCTCATTGGAAAAAAAAAAAAGCACTGACCTGGAAAATAGATCCAGGAGAGATAATTCAAAAATTATTGGACTACCTGAAAGCCTTGATCAAAAAAAGAATCTAGAAATCATATTTCAAACAATTCTTTTTTTTCAAGGTAGAGCATTCACAATATTACAACTTATCACATAAAATCAAAAATACAGCATTCACAATGACTTATCACTAAAATGGTCACATAATTTTCACCAAAGCAGTCACCAAATAGTTTTCAACAAAGTACAATCATTTAGTAACTCAACCATTAAATCATCCTTAAGGAGGCTTAAGGGTGACAAAATATAATATTCAAAGTTCTCCTCTCATGGGGCACACTAAGTTACAAATCCCTCACTATTCAGTCTTCAGTCACTATTCAATCATCAGACACTACTCAGTCTTTAGTCACTTCTCAATACCCTCTTAAGGGGTAATGGAAAATAGAGAGGCCATCCACCCTTCGGTAGCAAGTAAATCACAATCTTCTCAGTCAGTACACAACATCCAAGTAAAGATTTCTTTTAGCTTGACTCGAGGCTGGCTCTCAGTTTCCATGGTTCCTCTTCTATGATCCCAGCTCCAATTGTCACCTGGATTCAAAGGCAGGCAGCTCCCAGTTCCTTGTCCAGTTCTTAGCCCACTTCACACATTCTGTTTCTTAACAGACTTCTCAGGCATCTCTTCCTTCCTGTGTCTGGATGTCAAATTTTCTATTCAATTCTGGTTTTTTCCTCAAGAATGCTTGAAAGTCCTCTATTCCACTGAATGACCATATTTTCCCTGAAACAAAATACTCAGTTTTGCTGGGTAGGTGACCCTTGGGTTCATTCCCAGTTCTTTTGCCCTCTGGAATATCATATTCCATGACCTTCGATCCCTCAGTGTAGAAGCTGCCAGGTCCTGGGCTATTCTGATTGTGTTTCCACAATATTGAAATTGTTTCTTCCTGGCTGCTTGGAGCATTTTCTCCTTGATCTGGGGATTCTGGAACCTGGCTATAATATTCCTGGGAGTTTTCTTTTTGGGATCTTTTTCAGGAGGTGATCTGTGGATTCTTTCAACCTCTATTTTGCCCTCTGGATCTAAAACATCAGGGCAGTTTTCCCTGAGAATTTCTTGAAGGGTGATTTCTAGGTTCTTTCTTTGATCATGGCTTTCAGGTAGGCCAATAATTTTTAAATTGTCTCTCCTGGATCTATTTTCTAGGTCAGTGGTTTTTCCCATGAGATATTTCACATTGCCTTCTAATCTTTCATTTGTTTGGATCTGCTTAACAGCATCTTGATTTCTCATAAAGTCACTAGCTTCCATTTGCTCCAGTCTAACTCTGAAGGAATGAATCTCCTCAGTGAAATTTTGAGATTCTTTTTCCATCTGGCAAATTCGACTTTTCAAGGCATTCTTCTCCTCATTGCCCTTTTGGGCCTCCTTTGCCATTTGAGCTAGTCTATTTTTTAAGGTGTTGTTTTCCTCAGTCAGGCTGTTGACCCTCATTTCATACTTTTCCTGCATCCTTCTCATTTCTCTTTCCAATTTTTCCTCCACTTCTCTTATTTGATTTTAAAGTCCTTCTTAAGGTCCTCTATGGCCTGCAACCCGCTCATGTTTTCCCTGGGGCTTTTGGAGCAGGACTTCTGACCTCACAGTCCTTTTCCCGCTCTATGCGCCCAAAATAGGAGTCTAGGGTTGCATTTTTCTGTTTCCTTTGCCTTGGCATGTTGCCACTTAATTGCTTGACTTTTGGGCTTGTTGCCACCCTATGGCTTTAAGGCCAGATAGAGGAATTTTCGTCCCGAAAGTGTGGGGGGCAACTTCCGTTTCTGGCAAGCTGTAAACCCACCCACGACTTCCACCCTAGATCACAATCCAGATCCAGGGAGGTTAAAGCAAGAACGATTACCGCCCAAGACTGATTGCTGGATCTCCCCACGATTTGTAGGCTGAGAGCCGGAGCTGCCTCTGAAAACTGCAAAATGGCATGTCTCCTCAGAGGCTTCTAGCCCCCAGGGGAGGGAGCTGACGCATTCCCCAAATACAGGTCCTAAAGTCCATAGGACACTAACCTCTTACTTTGTCCTAGGCATGTCTATGTTGATAATTCTGGAGTCGCCACAGCTCCTGGTGTCCTGGGGTTCCTCCAGCTGGCTGATGGCCCTGCTGCCCTGGGGCTAAAACCTCAGCTCAGGTGGACCTGGGCTCGGCTCATCTCCTGTGCTCTGCGCTCTGCACACTGCCAGGTCCCATACCTCTGCGCTGGTTCTTCCTGCAGGGCTGCTGGGCTGTCCTCAGCGGGAGGTTAACTTCTCTGTGTCGTTCTGTGGGTTCTGGGGCTCCAGAAGTTGTTCAGAGTCCCCTTTTACATAGTTTGGGGGGAATCTGGGGGCAGAGAGGCTTGGTGGAGCTGTTTCTACTCTGCCATCTTGGCTCCGCCCCCTTGAAACAATTCTTAAGGGAAATTTACCTGCTGTTTTAGAACCAGAGGGCAAAATAGAGATTGAAAGAATCTACCAATCACCTCCTGAAAAAGGTCCCCAAAAGAAAACTCCTAGGAATATTATAGCGAGGTTCTGGAATTCCCAGATCAGGGAGAAAATATTAAAAGCAGCCAAGATGAAACAATTTGAATATTGTGGAAATAAAATCAGGATAGCACAGGATACAGCAGCCTCTACACTGAGGGATTGAAGGGCTTGGAACATGATATTCTAGACATCAAAGGAGCTGAGATTAAAACCAAAAATCACCTATCCAGCAAATCTAAGTATCATGTTTCAGGGGAAAATATGGTCCTTCAGTGAAATAGCGGACTTTCAAGCATTCTTGATGAAAAAACCAGAGTTGAATAGAAAATTTGACATTCAAATGAAAGAAGCATGGGGGCAGCTAGGTGGAGCAGTGAATAGAGTGCCGGCCCTGGAATCAGAAGGACCTGAGCTCGGAGCCGGCCTCTGACACTTAATCCATACAAACAAAAACCTAGCCGTGTAACCTTGGGCAAGTTACTTAACCCCAGTTGCCCTAAAGGGGCGGCTAGGAGGCGCAGTGAGTAAGAGCATCGGCCTCGGAGTTGGGATGACCCGAGATCAGATCCGGCCTCAGAAAATGAGCACCCACGCATAAATAATAATGACTAGCCATGTAACCTTGAGCAAGTTACTTAACCCCAATTGCTTTAAAAATAAAATGAAAGAAGCAAGAGAAGCATGAGAAGGTAAAACAGGGAAAAGAAATCAAAATGAATTTACCAAACTATTTACATTCCCACATTGAAAAATGATCATTGTAATTTATGAAACTTTTCTCAGTATGAGAATAGTTGAAGGGGATACAAATGTATGTATGTATGTATGTATATGTATGCATACATATATCTGTCTATATAGGAGGGTATATGGGTGTAGAAATACAAATGAGAGATTGTTTATATATGTGTACAGGTATATAAAGACAGAGGGCACAGGACCAATTGAATAGGAAGCGATGATACTTAAAAGGTGAAATTGAGAGTTTTGAGAGGCATATAATGAGAGGAGATGGGGAGAGACATAATGGGGTAAATAACTTCATATAAAAGAGGCAAGGGAAAACTGTTATAATGGAAGGGCAGAACAGGAAAGCAAAAAGGAATGAGTCAACCTTACTCTCATTGAATTTGGCTTTGGGAGGGAAGGACATACACACTAAATAGTGTTTCTCGCCCTACAGGAGAGCAGGGGGGAAGAGGATGAGAGGGTGGGATGATGAAGGGGAGAGCAGATTGGATGGGGGAGGGAAGTTAGAAGCACACACTTTTGAAAAGGGACAAGGTCAAAGTAGAGAATAGAATATTGGGGGGGGGGGCGGGATAGGATGGAGGGAAATATAGTCAGTCTTTCAGCCCCACATATGACTATCATGGAAATGTTTTTCATAGCTGCACATGTACTACCTATATTGAATTTCCTATCTTCCCAGTAAGGGTGGGTGATGAGGAAAGGAGGGAAAGAATCTGGAATTCAAAGTTTTAAAATCAAATGTTATACACACACACACACACACACACACACACACACACACACACACACACAATTTTTACATGCAACTGGCAAATAAGATATATAGGCACTGAGATATAGAGGTCCATCTTTCCCTATTGGAAAGTTGCATGGGTGATGGGGGAGTATATAGGAGAAAGCAGATTGGGGAAGGCGTTATAGAGTAGGATCGCTGTGTTGTGGTGGTGGGTAGGAGAAAAATGGGAAGAAAATTTATAACTCAAAATCTTATGGAAATAAATGATGTGAACTAAAAATAAACATAAAATTTAATTTAAAAAGAGGCCCACCTATCACTATTCAATATAATGAAATAATTAGAAATTAGGAACAGTGGATTCAGAATATTATGGACTTATGATTTGTAGATAAACATAGTGTAGTAAATAAATCAAATCAGAAGTCTTATATAGTATCTTAGAACAGCTACAAATTAATACTGTTACATTGTATAAGTCTCTAAATAGCTGAAGACCTCATTTTCCCCATCTGTAATATAAAAGTTGAAATACATAATTTTAAGGTTCCTTCTGTGCCTATACTCTATTTTTTTTCACATCTTTCTTACTATTTTCAATGACAATTATTCTTGCTGGTAGGTAGAGTTCCTTGCATTTCTTTTCTGCCCTCTGTTCAGTTGCTTAGTCTTTTTATATTTTAGGGGGTTTCTTCACTCAATGTGACTGTCTCCTTATTCCATCTAAAATTCATCCTAGTTTTCAAACATTAGCATTCCTCCATAGTCAATTTCTTTTCTGATTCACCAGATCTGTGAAATCAATCCTATCCATGTATAATTTTGTACAATAGATTAAAGGCATCTGTTCAGATCATTTTTATAAGTAGCTTTCATAGTATTGACAAACTGCAAATGGTATAAGACTCTATTCTATTATTAAAAGCACTACCAAAAAAAAAAAAAACGCAGACAAAATATCTATTCTGCTTTAAAAAGCCTCCAGAGAAGAAAACTCATTCACATCTCTCTGCTCCCCACTCAATCCCTGAAATAGACAATGTTGAATCTTTTTTTTTTTAATTAAGAAAGTCAGTTTTATTTATTTCTGCAGATAAATTTGTTCTTTGCTAATTCTGGCTAGATGCTGAAATGTAGAACATGAAAAAGTTACTTTTGTTGTGGAAAAACACTTCATTAAAATGATAAGTACTTGATGTTTCACAAGTAGCCAAATCAAAAAGCAATCAGCCTACTTGAAAATCAGAAAAGTTTTAGAGAGGGTGGAGCCAAGATGTTGGAAAGGAAGCAGTAACCTCGCTAAGCTCCTCAGTCACTAAACCTTACAAAGTGAATCTGAATGGATTCTGGAATGACAAAATCCACTTGGAGAGAGAGTGTGGCAGAATCCAGCCCAGGAAATTGCCCAGTGCATCTGGACAATCTGGGTCTGCACAGGTCAGACTTTAGAGCAGACAAGCAGACTACACCAGAGAGAAAAGAAGCCCTAGCCTACACACTTACCAAGGACAAATCACAGTCATCTCACCTTCCTTTCATGAGGGGACAGGAGGAATCATTGGAGCCAGGTAGGAGAGTCAGGCCCCCAGGAGAGAAAGATTCTCCTACAGCGTTTGGCCCCCAGCCTGGAAGATTAGAAACTGCCTGCCTGTAAAATACAGGGGCTAGAATGGCAAAGTAAATTCTAGTTGCTCAGATCATCCCATCCCTCCTTCATGAAGTAGAAAACCCAAAGATTGAAATCCCAATTTAATGGAAATACCCTCAGGCTTGGGATTCTGCAAGGAGGGGTATAACTGAGACAGCCAGGAGTCTGAAGAGTAGAGAGGAAGGAGTCCCAACAAGCCCCACCTCACCACACCAACTAAAGCCTGCTTATAGCCCAGGGGTATAGAGGGAGAAATCTGAAGTGGTCAGATTGACCATGTAGAAGAAGCAAGGAGAAGTGGCTGCAGGGGAGGGGAAGAACAGGAAGGCAAAAAGACAAAACCATATTCTCATTGAATCTGGCTCAGGGAGAGGATGACATACATACTAAATGGGATATCTCACCTTGCTGGAGAGTAGGGGGAAGGGGGATGAGAGGGAGGAAGATGGATGGGAGGGCATCCTTGGGGGGAGGGGTGGTTGGAAGTACCCACTATCAAAGAGGGACAGGATCAAAGTAGGGACTGGACCAGGTAGGGGGTAGGATGGGGGGGAGGGAATTTTAAGCAGTCTTTTACAATATATCTACTATGGTAATGTTTTGCATAGCTATACATATACAACACATACTGAATTGCTTATATTCCCAGGGGGAATGGGTGACAAAGGAGGAGGGGAATGGATCTGAAATTCAAGGTTCTAAAGTTAAATGTTTCAAATATATATAAATACTATTATTAATACTATTTTACATGTAATTGGGAGACAAGATATTCAGGCATGAGGGCACAGAGACTCACCACGCCCAAATGGTAAAGTTGACGGGGGTATGGGAGAAGATATGGGAGAGGGCAGATTGGATGAGGGGATATTATGCGGGACTACTACTCTGGGGTGGTGGGTAGGGGGAAAATGGTGAAAAATTGTAACTCAAAATCTGGCAGAAATGAATGATCTAAACCAGAAATTAATAAAGCATTTGTTAAAAACAACAACAACAAAGTAAGCCATCAAGCCCTAAGCTCATAGCCTGAGAAATTAAGAAATAGGAAATCACAATGGGAAGGAAGGAATCTGAGAAGGAGAAGGGGAAGGCAACAAAATCAATCTGAGCTTACTATATAGGTCAAGAACAATCAAATACACAGGACAATATGGACTCTCTACCCACATCTGAGACCACAGAAGGAAATATGAACTGATCTCAAGCCCAAATAGCATTCTTGGATGAGCTTAAGAAAGATTTTAAAGACCAAATCAGGGAGGCAGTGACCAACTTGGAAAAAGTCTTAGTAAAGTAATTGGAGAAAATGCCTCCCTAAAAAAGGACCTCCAAAACTAACTGAAGACTATAATTCGCTAAAAATTAGATTCAATCAAATTGAAACTCAGAACTCTATTATGCACCGAGTCAATCAAACAAAACAAGATGATTGAAAAATTAGGAGAAAATGTAAAAAATGTCACTGGAAAAACAACTGACCGAGAGAACAGATCCAGGACAGATAATTTAAGAATTATTGGTCTACCAGAAAGCCATGATGAAAAAAACAGCCTACACAACATCCTCCAAGAGATTGTCAAAGAAAACTGTCCTGAGGTCCTGGAATCAGAAGATAAAATAGTTATCAAAAGAATTCACCAGACTCCTCCGGAAAGAGATCCCAAATTGAAAACTCCAAGAAACATAGTAGCCAAATTCCAGAATTACAAGATTAAGGAAAAAATTCTGCAAGCAGCCAAAAAGAAACAATTCATATATCAAGGAACTACAGTTAGGATCACCCAGGACCTAGAAGCTTAAACATTAAAAGAGCAGAGGGACTGGAATTCAATCTTTTGTAGGGCAAGAGAGCTAGGACTACAACCAAGGATTAACTACCTGGCAAATCTGAGCATAATGTTTCAGGCAAGGAGATGGTCTTTTAATGAAATAAGGGACTTCCAGACTTTCCTGATGAAAAAGTCAGAGCTCAATGGAAAATTTGATCTCCAATTACAAGACTCAAGAAAGACATAAAAAGGTAAATAAGGAAAACACAGACACACACATACATATGTGCACTCACCCACACCCATATACACATGCTCATTACTTGGGATGCAACAAGAGCAAAATGTTCACATCCCTATACGAGGAGCTGATAACTGTTGATATTGAAATTTTTATGATTATCATAACTTTCAAAAGGGCTACACTTAGATAGAGGGTTTGGGTATGAATGTGCTAACCTGAAGACTTAAAAAAAAAAAACTATTAAGGGGATCAAAGGGAATGTAATAGGAAAAAGGAAAGGATGAGATAGAAAAAGGTAAAATATGCCATCTGAAGAGGCATTAAAACACATTATAGTAGAGGGGAAAGAAAGAGGGAGGGGGACATCATTTAAACACTATTCTTACTGGTTCTGGTTCAAAGAGTGATCAATCTAATAATTGAAGTTTAAGTTTAATTCTAATGTGAATAGAAACATAAATTCATTAAATAGAGGAAAAGGAGGGAGGGAGAGGAACACTGTTTGAAATTTACTCTCATTGGTTTGGAGTCAAACGGGGAGTAACTTACTCTGATAAGTATAAAAATTTATTGTTCCCTATAGGTAGTGGAAGTGTAAGGGGGGGTTGAAAAGGAGGAGAATAATGGGGGGACTAGAGGGGAGGGAAATAGTAGTAAGGGGAGAGGGTAGGTTAAGAAGGGGGCTCACTGGTTGGGAACACCGCGAGAGTGGTGGTCAGAAGGGAAAACTTCAAGGAGGGCAAGGGAGAAGGAAGAAACAAAAACATAAGCAGGGAAGGGAATTGGATGGAGGGGAAGAGAAAGATAGTCATCATTATTGTGAATGTGAATGGGATGAATTCTTCCATAAAACAGAGGCAGATAGCAGAATGGATTAAAAACCATAATCCTACAATATGCTGTCTACAAGAAACACATTTGAAACAAAGGGCTACCCACAGGGTAAAGGTAAAAGGCTGGAGTAGAATTTATTGTGCCTCAGCTAAAGTAAAAAAAAGCAGGGGTAACAATACTTATCTCAGATAAAGCAAAAAAATAAAAATAGATCTAATTAAAAGAGAAAAGGAAGGAAACTATATCCTGCTAAAAGATACCATCGAAAATGAAGCAATATCATTATTTAATATATATGCACCAAGTGGTATAGTATCCAAATTCCTAGAGGAGAAGTTAAAGGAATTAGAGGAAGAAATAGATAGCAAAACTATACTAGTGGGGCAACTTAATCTCCCTCTTTCTGAACTTGATAAATCTAACCTCAAAATAAACAAGAAAGAAGTTAAGGAGGGGAATAGAATTTTAGAGAGACTAGATATGATAGATCTCTGGAGAAAACTGAATGAGGATAAAAAGGAATTTACTTTTTTCTCAGCAGTGCATGGTACATACTCAAAAATAGACCATGTACTAGGGCATAAAAACCTTACAATTCAGTGCAGAAAGACAAAAATATTAAATGCATCATTCTCTGATCATGATGCAATAAAAATTATATGCAATAAAGGGCCAGGGAAAGATAGACTAAAACCTACTTGGAAATTAAACAATTTAATCCTAAAGAATCGGTGGGTCAAACAAGAAATTATAGAAACCATCAATAATTTGATTCAAGAGAATGATAATAATGAGACAACATACCAAAATTTGTGGGATGCATTAAAGGCAGTTCTTAGGGGAAGTTTTATACCCCTGAGTGCATACTTGATTAAAGCAGAGAGAAGGGAGGTCAATGAATTTGACATGCAATTGAAAAAGCTAGAAAAAGAACAACTTGAACATCCCCAATTTTGTATTAAATTAGAAATATTGAAAACTAAAGGAGAGATTAATAAAATTGAAATTAAGAAAACTATTGAATTAATAAATAAAATTAAGACCTGCTTTTATGAAAAAACCAATATAACTGATAGACCCCTAGTCAATATAATAAAATAGAAAGAATAAAACCAAATTTTGAGTATCAAAAATGAAAAGGGTGAATCTACCTCCAATGAAGAGGAAATCAAAACAATAATTAGGAATTATTTTTCCCAACTGTATGCACATGAACATGACAATCTTAGTGAAATGGATGAATATTTACAAAATTACAAGTTGCCCAGATTAACTGAGGAGGAAGTGAATTGCCTAAATAACCCCATCTCAGAAAAAAAAATCAAAAAAGCCATCAATGAACTACCTAGGAAAAAATCTCCAGGGCCAGATGGCTTTACTGGTGAATTCTATCAAACATTTAAGGATAAATTGATTCCAATACTCTACAAACTATTTGGGAAAATTAGTGAAGAAGTGGCCCTACCAAATTCTTTCTATGACACAAATATGGTACTGTTTCCTAAATCAGGAAGAGATAAAACAGAGAAAGAAATTTATAGAACAATTTCCCTAATGAATTTAGATGCAAACATTTTAAATAAAATATTAGCCAAAAGACTCCAACAACTTATTAAAAAATAATATATTTTGATCAGGTGGGATTCATTCCAGGAATGCAAGGATGGTTTAATATTAGGAAAATCATCAGTATAATTGATAATATCAACAATAAAAGTAGCAGAAACCACACAATTATCTCAATAGATGCAGAAAAGGCTTTTGACAAAGTACAACATCCATTCCTACTAAAAACACTAGAAAGTACAGGAATAAATGGAGCCTTCCTTAAAATAGTAGATAGCATCTATTTAAAACCATCAGCAAGTATTATATACAATGGGGATAAACTAGTAGCATTTCCAATAAGATTGGGAGTGAAACAAGGGTGTCCACTATCACCCCTCTTATTCAATCTGGTACTAGAAACACTAGCAGTAGCATATTAGAGAAGAAAAAGAAATCAAAGGAATCAAATTAGGCAAAGACGAGACCAAGCTATCACTCTTTGCAGATGATATGATGATATACTAAGAGAATCCTAGAGAATCAAGTAAAAAACAATTTGAGACAATAAATAAATTTGGCAAAGTTGCAGGATATGAAATAAACCCACATAAATCCTCAGCATTCCTGTACATCTCTAATGAATCTCAACAGCAAGAGATAGAAAGAGAAATCCCATTTAAAGTCACGGTAGACATTATAAAATATTTGGTACTCTACCTGCCAAAACAAACCCAGAATCTATATGATCACAATCACAAAACACTTCTCACACAAATAAAATCAGATCTAAATAATTGGAAAAATATCAATTGCTCATGGCTGGGTTGAGCTAATATAATAAAAATGACAATTATACCAAAAATAAACTATATATTTAGTGCCATACCAATCAATTTAGAAAAAAAAAACTACATTTTAGAGTTAGACAAAATAATAACAACATTTATTTGGAAAAACAAACGGTCTAGAATATCAAGGGGATTAATGAAAAAAATGCTAAGGAAGGTGGACTAGTTATGCCAGATTTTAATCTGCATTATACAGCAGCAATCATCAAAACTGTTTGGTACTGGCAGAGGAATAGAGTAGTGGATCAATGGAATAGAATGGGTGCAGGAGCCCCAGCTGTTAATGAATATAATAATGTATTGTTTGAAAAACCCAAAGACGGCATTTTTTGGTGTAAGAAGGCACTATTTGACAAAAACTGCTGGGAAAACTGGAATACGATATGGCAGAATCTGGGCATAAATCATTATCTAACACCATATTCCAAAATCAAGTCTAAATGGGTGTATGATCTAGGTATAAAGGATGATACTGTAAGCAATCTGGGAAATCAAGGAATAGTTTAACTGTCAGATTTGTGGAGAGGGGAAGACTTTAGGACCAAACAAGAATTAGAGAGCATTATAAAATGCCAAATGCTTAATTTTGATTACAACACATTGAAAAGCTTCTGTACAAACAAAGCCAATGTAAACGAGATCAAGAGGGAGGTGGGAAATTGGGAACAGATTTTTACAACCTATGTCTCTGATAAAGGATTCATTTCTAAAATATACAGAGAATTGAGTCAAGTCTATAAGAATACAAGTAATTCCCCAGTTGATAAATGGTCAAAGGATATGAACAGACAGTTTTCAGAGAAAGAAATTAAAGATATCTATAAGCATATGAATAAATGCTCTAAATCACTATTGATTAGAGAAATGCAAATCAAAACAATCTGATATACAACATCTCTCCAGTCAGATTGGCAAAGATGACAAAACAAGAAAATGACAAATGCTGGAGAGGATGTGGGCAAATTGGACACTAATGCATTGCTGGTGGAGTTGTGAACTTATCCAACCATTCTGGAGAGCAATCTGGAATTATGTCCAAAGGGCTATAAATAATTCCATACACTTTGACCCAGCTATACCACTTCTAGGGTTATATCCCAAAGAGATCATAGAAGTGGGAGGAAGACCCAAATGTACAAAAATATTTATAGCAACTCTTTTCATGGTTGCAAAGAATTGGAAATTAAAGGGGTTCCCATCAATTGGGGAATAGCTAAACAAGCTGTGGTATATGAATGTAATGGAATATTATTGTGCTATAAGAAATGAGGAGGAGATGGATTTCATATTTACCTGTAGAGGCTTATAGAAACTGAAGCTGAGCAAGAAGTGTAGAACCAGAAGAAATTTGTATACAATCACAGACACATCATTTGTGTGATGACCCTTTTCAGCAATGCAGTGATATAAGTCAATCCTGAAAGACTCATGAAGGAGAGAAATGTTACATCCAGAGATATAACTAGAAAGAACTGAGCCTGAATCCTGATGGAAGCAAACTAGTTGATCTTTTTCTTTTCATTGTTTTGTTTTATTTCTTCTTTACCATTTTTCATCCCACCTAGTACAATACTCCTTTGTAATTGGACTAATGTCTAATATGAATGTATTTACAGATCCCATACCCGAATTATATGCTGTCATGGGGGATGGGGCGATGGAAATAAAGGAAATTTGAAATTCAAGGAACTATGGAATTGAATCTTTTTAACTAAAACTAAACTAAGAAATTAATTTTAAAAAAGTTTTAGATACAATAATCAAGTCCATCAGTCTAGTAATCCAAACAGTGCTTTCAATAATCAAATCAGTAACACACTAGATGTATGAGTTTGTACCTTTTTTTCCATAGCCATTAGAATTGTTGTTTAAAAATAAAGGAAGGGAGAGGAGGGTGGAGTAAAGATGGTAGAGTAGAAAAGGACTTCTGCATGTCTCCAGCTTGTACCTTCTCCAATCCATGTAAAAGGTACCCTGAAGAAACTTTGGAACTAGAGAAGTCACAAAATGACACAGAGAAGGGACAGCCTGGGAGGCTGGCAGGAAGTGAGAAACATGGCACTCTGGGAGCTGACTCCAGCCCCACATAAGACTAAGGTTTTAGCTTCAAAGAGGGCTTGTGCAGCCACTGGCTGGAAGCACTTCAGATCACCAGTATGATCTACTCCAGTAGTATTGTAGTTTGAGAGTGAGGTCAGCCTTTGCCCCCTGGTCAAGAAGCTGTTGAGGAATAGCAGCCATGCAGTTGCAGCAATGTGGCAACCTCAACTCCTGGCCTGCAGATTGTAGAGGGACCAAGTGACCAGTCTGAGGGGTAATTGCTCTTGCTTTAACCTGCTTTGATCAAGATTATGGTCTAGGGTGGAGGTCCTAGGGTGTGTGACCAGCTTGCCAGAGCATGTGGAGGTTTCAGAGAGGGCTCCCAACTAATACCTTCCACAGCTGAGAAAACCTCAGGGATTTGGACAAAGCTCCCCATTCTGGTAGCAGAACACTATTGTGGCAAAAAGCCCTAATGTCAAGTAATTTATTGGCTACATTAGCAAACGAAGGAAGCAAAGCAAGTAGAGCAACCCAACTTTACACTACTATTTTGGGGGGAAAAGGATCAGAGCATGGAACAGCAGGAAGACAGTGAAGTCAGAACTCCTTCAGCAAAAGCTTCCAAGTAAAATATGAGCTGATTACAGGCCACAGGAGACCTTAAGAAGGATTTTGAAAAACAAATATGAGAAGTGGATGAAAAATTGGGAAAGAAATGAGAACTATGCAAGAAAATTATGAAATGAGAGTCAATAACCTGACTGAAGAAAATTACAACTTAAAAATAGATTATCTCAAATGGCAAAAGAGGTTCAAAAAGCCAAATGAGGTGAAGAATGCCTTTAAAAGTTGAATTTGAAGATAGAAAAAGAATATCAAAAGATCACTGAAGAGAATCATTCCTTCAGAATTAGATTGGAGCAAATGGAAGCTAGTGACTTTATGTGAAATCAAGATACTATTAAACAGATCCAAGCAAATGAAAAAAAAATAGAAGGCAATGCAAAATATCTCATTGGAAAAACTACTAATTTAAAAAATTATTGAACTACCCAAAAGCCATGATAAAAAAAGAACCTATAAATCATCCTTCAAGAAATTCTCAAAGAAAACAAACCTGAAGTTTTAGAAACACAAGGCAAAATAGAGGTTTAAAGAATCCACCAATCACTTTCAAAAAACAATAAGAAAAGAAAACTCCTGGGAATATTATAGACAGGTTGCAGAATTCCCATATCAATGAGAAAATATTGCAAGCAGCCAAGAAGAAACAATTTCAATATTGTGGAAAAAACAATCAGGATAACACAGGATCTGGCAGCTTCCACACTGAGGGATCGAAGGGCTTAGGCTATGCTATTCTGCAGGTCAAAATAGCTGGTATTGAAACCAAGAATTACCTACCCAGCAAAACTGAGTATCATGTTCCAAGGGGAAATATGGTCATTCAGTGGAATAGAGGATTTTCAAGCATTCTTGATGAAAAAAAAACAGCGTTGAATATAAAATTTTAGATTCAGATAAAAGAAGCAAGAGAAGCTTGAGAATGTAAACAGGGAAATGGAATCATAAGGAACTTATCAAAGTTGAACTTTTATATTCCTACATGGAAAAATGATCATTTTAACTGATGAAACTTTTCTCACTATGAGAAATGTGTGTGTGTGTGTGTGTGTGTGTGTGTGTGTGTGTGTGTGTGTGGTGTCTATATAGGAGGGTATATGGGCATATAAATACATATGTGAATGTGTGTATATATTTGTACAGCTATACATAGAGAGCACAGGGCCAATTTAATAGGAAGGGATGATATTTAAAATGTGAAATTAAGAGTTGAGAGAGTAATATAATGAGAGGAGTTGGGGAGAGACAGAATGAGATAAACTATCCCATATAGAAGAGAAAAGGGAAAATAGTTACAATGGAGAGGAAGAACAGGAAAGCCAAAGCGAATGGATAAACGTTATTCTCATTGTATTTTGCTAAGGGAGGGAATGACATACACACTAAATAGGGTGTCTCACCCTAGAGGAGAGCAAGGGGGAAGGGGATGAGAGGAGGGATAATGGAATGTAGGGTAGGCTGGGGGAAGGGAAGTTGGAACCATCCACTTTTGAAAAGAGATAGGATTAAAGTAGAGAATAGAACAAGTGGGAGGTGGGATAAGAAGGAAGGAAGTATAGTCAGTCTTTTACCATTTATCCACTATGAAAATGTTTTGATAACTACACATGTACAACCTATACTGAATTACTTATTTTTCCAGTAAGGATGGGTGACAAGGGAGGAAGGGAATGAATCTGGAATTCAAGTTTTAAAATCAAATGTTTAAAAATATACATACATACATATATATATATATATATATATATATACATATATATGTAAAATTTTACATGTAACTGGGAAATAATATATACAGGCACTGGGGCATAGAGATCCACCATACCCTATTGGAAACAGAGGGGGTATGGGAGAAGGTATGGGAGAGACTATAATGGAGTAGGGGATATCCAGTGGGATAGCTATTTTGGGGTGGTGCTAGGGGAAAAACAGGGGGAAAATTTGTAACTTAAAATCTTATGGAAAGGAATTATTTAAACTAGAAGTTAATAAAGCATTTGATTAAAAAAAGAAATAAAGGAACAATGATACTATACTGGTGTTTTTCAAATTATTCTTAAGAAATTTAGTCATTGCTTTCCTTCTGTGGGCTTCAGTTTCTCCACACATAAAGTGAAGGGGTTGAACTATATAATGGTCATCATCTCTTTCAGGTTGAATATTCTATTATTCTATGTATAACTGTAAACTATATTTCTTGTAATCCAATTAGAAGTTTAATTCAAGAAACTATGATAGCACACTGGTGAACCAGGCTCTCCCAATACCATTTATGAGTCAATGTAGTGAAGGTTTAATTTATTGGTGAATATTCTAGTGATATGAGAGAATGTAAACACTTTTTGAAGATGCTTAACATTTTTTTTTGCTTTTTGGAGGGCAATTGGGGTTAAGTAACTTGCCCAAGGTCACATGGCTAGGTTTTTGTTTTTGTGTGCTTCAAGTGTCTGAGGCTGGATCTGAACTCAGGTCCTTCTGACTCCAGGGCAGATGCACTACTCACTGCGCCACCTAGCTGCCCGATGCTTAACATTTAAGAGATTAGTTTTAGATTTTTCAGAATTTGATTTTGGCTATATCTGCTCAGGGCTATGAAATAAGGAAATAAATTTGGTCAAGCCTGAGTGTATCCATGTAAGAGAGTGGGGGAATATGGGCCAGAACTTGTCAAAAGCAAGTTATTTGTTCAATAGGTGATCTTAATATTCTCTACATTGTGTATTTCCTTAGAGAATTAATGATCTCCTTGGGCTTTACCACCCACAATATAATATAGTGTTCAGGTTATTCTAAAACTGCTCTGAAAGGTGCCACAGATGATTTAGGGAACAATCTAGTCCAGGGTTTTGTTGCTTCAACCCCACCCTGGCCCATTTTTTATTGTGTGCTTTTGGTGTTTCACTATTAATGTTTGTTTTTTTCCTCAATATATTGATTATGTGTTCTGGCCAAAATAAACAAACATAAAAGGAAACAAACACCTGCAGCAACAGCCATAATACAAATATCTATGAGGCATTGATGAAAGGAAAACATTTGTTCCTTTAGGAAAGTGATTTCACTTCTGTGGTTCTCAAATTTATCATATGTTAAAAAGGGTTTTAAATCAAATCACCTTGAGATATATTTTGTTTCACTATTTATTTTTTTAAGATTTTTTTTAAAACTTCTGAGTTCCAAATTCTCTCTCTTCCTCCAGAACCTTGCCCATCAACTGAGAAGCCTGATATCATATCAATTATTCATGGGAAATCATGCAAGTCAGAGATATAAAGAACATAAGAAAATTATACTTTAATTTGTACTCAGAATTCATCAGTTTTCTCTCTGGAGGTGGATAGCACTTTTCATTGAGTCTTTTGAAATTGATTGTGACCATTGCATTAATCAGAGTAGCTAAGTCTTTCAAAGTTGATCATCATTTCACTATTGCTGCTATTGTTTACAATGATCTCTTATTACATTATTTGATTACAAATTTGATTTGTAATTTGATTATTTGATTCACTTCACTTTACATTAGTTCATATAAGTCTTCCTCACATTTTTGTCTTTGGGATACAGACCTAGAAGTGGTATTGCTGAATAAAATAATGCTTTTATTTATTTTATTTTTTATTGCTGAATGAAATAGACACTTTTATAGTCCTTCAGACATTGTTACAAAGTGCTCTCCAGAATGGTTTGATCAGTTCACAATACAACCAACAATGCATTAGTATTCAAATTTTCCCACATCTTTTCCAACATTTATCATTTTCCTGTTTTGTCATGCCAATCTGATTGGTGTGATATGGTACCTAAGATTTGTTTTAATATGTACATCTCTAAATAATAGTGATTTAGAGCATTTTATACGACTATAGATAGCTTCAATTTCATCTCAAAACTCCCTGTTCATATCCTTTGACTACCAATTAGGGAATGACTTGTATACTTATAGATTTGATTCAGTTCTCTAAATGTTTTAGAAATGATGCCTTTATCAGAGACACTGACTATAAAAATTGTTTCCTAGTTTTCTGCTTCCCTTCTAAGCTTGGTTGCATTGGCTTTGTTTATGCAAAAATTATTTTTTAATTTAATGTAATCAAAATTATCCATTTTGCATTTCACAATGTTCTCTGTCTCTAGTGTGGTAATAAATTCTTCTACTCTCCATAGATCTTACAGGTAAACAATTCTTTGCTTTCCTAATTTGCTTATGGTATCATCCTTTTTGTCCAAATCATGTGCCCATTTTTATCTTATCTTAGTATAGGATGTGAGATTTTAGTCTATGTTTATTTTCTTCCATACAATTTTCCCAGGATTTTTTTAAGATAGTGAGTTTTTATCACAGAAATTAAAGTATCGGGCTTATAAAACAATGCATTAACATAGTCATTAACTACTGTGTATGGTGTACCTAACCTATTCCACTGATCCATCTCTTTATTTCTTAGTCAACACCAAGTTGCTTTTATGATTGCTGCTTTAAAATACATTTTAGAATATAGAGGGCAGAAGGATCCCACTCCAAAAACCAGTAAAATATCACTCTAAACAAATTTAGAACTATAGAAATGACAAAGTGACAGAAAGAAAAAAATCTGTTAAGGGCAGCCTGGCAGGCCTAAGGGAAGGGTCTATTTCACCAAGCTGGGAGCTGAGCACATTCCTGCATGAGCCCACAGTTCCAGCCCTGGGGTGGCCTGACCAGCAGCCCAGACCAGCCAAAGCAGACTTCAGGAGAGTGAATCACCAGCAGCTGTGGTGGTTTCCAGACTTCTAAACTCAAAAACACCGAAGAGAAAATAAAAGGTTAAAACTGTTGGACCTGGGTGATGGAAGGGCACTCTCCAGCCCTTACCCCCAGGGCAAGAGGTGGAGGAGGTAAGGATGCATCTGCTGCCAAGTGACTTCATTTGGAGCACCTGGCCTGTGAGCATAGGGGCCCAAGAAACAATTCAGAGGGTAATCATTCTTTCTTTGACCTGCTTGGATCTGGACCTTGGTCTTAGGTGGTGGTCTTGTGGTCCATGACCAGTATGCCAGAGCCTGAGGTGTCGGTAGAAAAGGCACCCTTCCTCATAGCTCTGAGAATATCTGCACAAACCCCAGCAATTTGGGACATAACTCTCTTCGATGTGGAAGCAGTGTTCTACTGTGGCAAAGAGCTCAAAAGTCCCTCCATTCTATCCCACCCAAATGTCCCAAATAGTTGAGGTTTTTGCAGTTGCTGGAGCTATTAGATTTGTGCGCTCTCTACAGCCTCTACATGCTCTGGCTCACTGGACACACACCACAGGACTACCACCCAAGACCACAGTCCTGATCCAAGCAGGTCAAAGCAAGAGTGATTTCCCTCTGAATGGTTTTTTGGTCGTCCTATACTCTGCAGGTGAGGAGCTCTGGAAGCAACCACATGGCAATGGATGTAACCACCAACCCCCCTCTGCTTCTCTCTCTAGGTAGCAGCCAGATAGCAGTCTTCTAACCTCCCCTGGATGAAGCAAGTTCCACACTATCCTTTTACTTTACATTAGGCATTTATGGATTGGAAATTCTGGAAACAGTTACAGTTGCCGGTGATTTACTCTTGTGAAGTCTGCTCTAGCACTGCTCCTTGGGGCTACACTAGGGCTAAAATCATGGCTCAGGTGGGACTGCCTGCAGCTCCCAACATTCTGTGATGGACATTTCCTGCCAGCCTTCTGGGCTTCATTCAGTGGGAGATTTGTTTCTCTTTGTTTCTTTGTGGGTTCTGTAGCTCTAAAATTTGTTTAGAGTCATACGTTACATGTATTGGAGGAAGAAGAAGCTTGAGCTGTATGGATGACCTGTTTCTGCTCCTCCATCTTGGCTCTGCCGTACTTCTTCCTTTTTTTTTCCAAATGCTTTATTAAATTCCGGTTTACATCATTCATTTCCATCATATTTTGAGTTAAAATTTTTCCCCATTTTTCCCTACCCATGACCCTAGAATAGCAGTCCCACAGGATATCCCCTCATGCAATCTCCTCTCTCCCATCTCTTCACCCACACCCCTTTGACTTTTCCAGTAGGGCAAGGTGAATCCTTGTAGTATACAAGGGCTACTTGTAGTATTTTCTAGGAGTATTAGTACAAGTATACTTGTAGTATTCCTAGGAGTTTTCTTTTTGTGATCTTTTTCAGGAGGTGATCGGTGGATTCTTTCAATCACTATTCCCCCCTCTGAGTCTAAAACATCAGGGCAATTTTCCTTGAGAATTTCTTGAACGATGATTTCTAGGTTCTTTCTTTGGTCATGGCTTTCAGGTAGTCAAATAATTTTAAAATTATCTCTCCGGAATCTATTTTCCAGGTCAGTGGTTTTTCCATGAGATATTTCACATTGCCTTCCATTCTTTCATTTGCTTGGATCTGTTTAACAGCATCTTGATTTCTCATAAAGTCACTAGCTTCCCTTTCCTCTAGTCTAACTCTGAAGGAATGAATCTAAGTGAGCTTTTGAGATTCCTTTTCCATCTGGCAAATTTGGGTTTTTAAGGCATACTTCTCCTCATCTCGTTGCCCTTTTGAGACTCCTTTGCCATTTGAGTTAGTCTATTTTTAAGGTGTTATTTTCCTCAGTCAGGCTGTTGACTCTCATTTCATACTTTTCCTGCATCCTTCTCATTTCTCTTCCCAATTTTTCCTCCACTTCCCTTATTTGATTTTTAAAGTCCTTCTTAAGATCCTCTATGGCTTGTAACCCGCTCATATTTTCATTTGGGGCTTTTGGTGCAAGAGTTCTGACCTCACAGTCCTCCTCCTCTTCCATGCTTCACTCCTCTTTGCCCCCCAAATAGGAGTCTAATATTGCATTTTTCTGTTTATTTTGTTTCCTTTCCTAGGCATGTTGCCACTTAATTACTTGATTTTGGGGCTTGTTGCCACAGTAGGACTCTGCCACCAGACAGGGGAGCTTCTATCACAAAAGTTGGGGTCTTTACAACTTCCGTTAAGTAACTTGCCCAAGGTCACACAGCTAGGTTTTTTTTTGTTTGTTTGTTTATTTGTTTTGTGTGTGTTAAGTGTCTGAGGCCATATCTGAACTCAGGTCCTTCTCACCCCAGGGCTGCCACTCTACTCACTGTGACACCTAGCCATCCCTTAAATGTAGGTTTATTAACAGGGTGGTCCTCTTCTGAATTTGTATTTTGATAATCCTTATCATATAATATATCTCAATGGTCAGTGTTCATTTTTGCTCCTTGCTCATGTTGTTTGTCTATTTCCTGACTTTTAAAGTTGAGCTTGGGGAGGAGCCAAGATGGCGGAGTAGAAACAGCTCCTCCAAGCCACTCTGCCCCCAGATTCCCCCCAAACTATGTAAAAGGGGACTGTGAACAACTTCTGGAGCCCCAGCACCCACAGAACGACACAGAGAAGCTAACCTCCCACTGAGGACAGCCCAGTGGCCCTGCAGGAAGGACCAGCACAGTGGTGTGGGACCTGGCAGTGGGCAGAGCGCAGGAGCCGAGGTGAGCCCAGGTCCTCATGAACCGAGGTTTTAGCCCCAGGGTGGCAGGGCCAGCAGCCTGCTGGAGGAACCCCAGAACACCAGCAGCTGTGGCGACTCCAGAATTATCAACATAGACATTCCTAGGACAAAGTAAGAGGTTAGTGTCCTATGGACTTTGGGACCTGTATTTAGGGAATGCGTTGCCTCCCTCCCCTGGGGGCTAGAAGCCGCTGAGGACAAACGCCATTTTGTAGTTTTCAGAGGCAGCTCCAGCTCCCAACCTGCAAGTTGGGAGATCCAGCAATCAGTTTGGGGGATAATGGCTGTTGCTTCAACCTCCCTGGATCTGGATTGTGATCTAGGGTGGAAGACATGGGTGGGTTTACAGCTTGGCAGAAACAGAAGTTGCCCCCCACACGTTCGGGACAAAAATTCCTCTGTCTGGCCTTAAAGCCATAGTGTGGCAACAAGCCCAAAAGTCAAGCAATTAAGTGGCAACATGCCAAGGCAAAGGAAACAGAAAAATGCAACCCTAGACTCCTATTTTGGGGGCATAGAGTGGGAAAAGGACTGTGAGGTCAGAAGTCCTACTCCAGAAGCCCCAGGGGAAAACATGAGTGGGTTGCAGGCCATAGAGGACCTTAAGAAGAACTTTAAAAATCAAATAAGACAAGTGGAGGAAAAATTGGTAAGAGAAATGAGAAGGATGCAGGAAAAGTATGAAATGAGGGTCAACAGCCTGACTGAGGAAAACAACACCTTAAAAAATAGACTAACTCAAATGGCAAAGGAGGTGCAAAACAGCAACGAGGTGAAGAATGCCTTAAAAAGTCAAATTTGCCAGATGGAAAAAGAATCTCAAAATTTCACTGAAGAGATTCATTCCTTCAGAGTTAGACTGGAGCAAATGGAAGCTAATGATTTTATGAGAAATCAAGATGCTGTTAAGCAGATCCAAACAAACGAAAGATTAGAAGGCAATGTGAAATATCTCATGGGAAAAACCACTGACCTGGAAAATAGATCCAGGAGAGACAATTTAAAAATTATTGGAAGGGGCGGCTAGGTGGCGCAGTGAGTAGAGCGCCGGCCCTGGAGTCAGAAGGACCTGAGTTCAGATCTGGCCTCAGACACTTAACACACAAAAACAAAAACCTAGCCTTGTGACCTTAGGCAAGTTACTTAACCCCAATTGCCCTAAAAGGGGCGGCTAGGCAGCGCAGTGAGTAAGAGCGCCGGCCTCGGAGTTGGGATGACCTGAGATCAAATCCAGCCTCAGAAAATGAGCACCCACACACAAATAATGACTAGCCATGTAACCTTGAGCAACTTACTTAACCCCAACTGCTTTAAAAAAAATTAAAAAAAATATTGGACTACCTGAAAGCCATGATCAAAGAAAGAACCTAGAAATTACCCTTCAAGAAATTCTCAAGGAAAACTGCCCTGATGTTTTAGATCCAGAGGGCAAAATAGAAGTTTAAAGAATCCACCAATCACCTCCTGTAAAAGATCCCAAAAAGAAAACTCCCAGGAATATTATAGCCAGGTTCCCGAATCCCCAGATCAAGGAGAAAATACTTCAAGCAGCCAGGAAGAAACAATTTCAATATTGTGGAAACACAATCAGAATAGCCCAGGACCTGGCAGCTTCTACACTGAGGCATCGAAGGGCATGGAATATGATATTCCAGAGGGCAAAAGAACTGGGAATGAACCCAAGGGTCACCTACCCAGCAAAACTGAGTATCTTGTTTCAGGGGAAAATATGGTCATTCAGTGGAATAGAGGACTTTCAAGCATTCTTGAGGAAGAATCCAGAATTTAATAGAAAATTTGACATCCAGAAACAAGAAGCAAGAGATTCCTGAGAAGGCAATCAGGGAAAAGAAATCAAAAGGAACTTATCAAAGTTGAACTATTTAAATTCCTATATGGAAAAGCAATAATTGTGACTGATGATATCTTTCTCACTATGAAAATAATGGAAAAAGGGTGTGTGGTCATATGAATACATATGTGAATGTGTGTGTATATGCTTACAGTTATATATGGATAGAGGGCATAGGTTGAATTTGTTGGGAAGGGAGAATACTCAAGGGATGAAATTATGAGGTGAGAGAGGAAAGTGGCAAGAGGAGATGGGGAGAGACAGGGTAGGGTAAACTATCCCATGTAGGGGAAGTGGTTGCAAAGGAGGGGGAGAATAAGGAAGGCTAAAAAGGCAAAACCACATTCACATTGAATTTGGTTAAGGGAGAAAATGACATACATACTAAATGGGATATCTCAACCTGCAGCAGGATAGGGAGAAGGGGGATGAGAGGAGGGATGATGGATGGGAGGGCATCCTTGGGGGTAGGGGAGGTTGGAAGTACCCACTATAGAAGAGGGACAGGATCATGTAGGGAATGGACCAGGTGGGGGGTGGGATGAGTGGGAGGGAATTATAAGCAGCCTTGTACAATATATCTACTATGATAATGTTTTGCATAGCTAGACATGTACACCATATACTGAATTACTTATCTCCCCAGAGGGAATGGGTGACAAGGGAGGAAGGAAATGGATCTGAAATTCGAGGTCTTAACATTAAATGTTTCAAATATATAGAAATACTATTATTAATACTCTTTTGCTTGTAATAGGGAGATAAGATGTGCAGGCATTGGGACACAAAGCCTCACCTTCCTCTAATAGAAAAGTCGATGGGCGTATGGGAGAAGGTATGGGAGAGAGCAGATTGGAGGAAGCGATATCTTGTGGGACTACTCTTCTGGGAGGTTGGGTAGGGGAATAATGGGGGGAAAATGATAGTAACTCAAAATCTGGCGGAAATGAATGATGTAAAACAGAAGTTAATAAAGCATTTGTTTAAAAAAAAAAGTTGAGCTCTGTTGCTGGAAATCCAGGGACCTTGTCCCAAGTTATTTTTTTGTGCTGGGGGTCAGGGGCCTGGTCACTAGCTTTGTGCCCTAGGGCCTTAGCTACTGGCAACTGAAGGCTGTAGGATTCTAGCAGCTCACCTGGTGCTACAGCTGAGGTCCTATATGTGGTATCTTTCATGTGCTGAGGCCAGGTGTTTTTGTTGTTGTTGTTGTTGTTTTGTTTGTTTTGGTGTTTCTCCAAGCTACATGGAAACACCTGGATGTCTGATCCTGGAGGACACATGCCTGCCCAGGGCTATGAAGAAGCATGGGGAAGTCCAGTTGCTATGTCTGCTTGCTTAAGGCTGTCCAGTAAATGTGGTCGTTCTTTTAGCTGTAATCTGCCAGTTCCCCTGCCTGTGCTAAGGTAACTGGGGGTCCTGGTATTGACATTTGCCTTTTCCACAGTTCTTGGAATATCCTGCTGTTTTGCTGAGGTGGAGCCTGCCACCAGCTTCCTGGGACACCTCCTGTCCTCCAATGAGCTCTCCCTTTACCTAAATGATAAAAATTTATTTTGCTGATCCTCTAAGTCTTCTGGAGAAAAGACAACTTTACCCTGTTTTTCTTATGACTCTACTGTTTTAGGATTTGTTTTGGGGTACTATTTTATGAGTGTTCAGGGGTGAGAATGAGTGAGGTGCAGCAATATATTATATATAGCAAATATATATATGAAGCAAACTCAGAGATCTTGGCTCCCATAAATCCATCCGCACAATTCTTTCATCAATAGTGATTTAAAGAATGTTTTTCTTATAACTAGAGATAGCTTTAATTTCTTCTTCTGAAAGTTGCTTGCTCATATCCTTTATTAATTTATTGGGGAGTGACTTTTCTTTTTACAAATATGACTCTATTCCCTATATATTTGAGAAATGAGGACTTTATAAGAGAAGCTTACTCTATTTTTTTAATATCATTCCTATCTTGTACCTTTTGGCAAGATGCATTTTCTTGATTATTTCATTTAATTATATTTATTTTTGCTTTGCCTTACCCCATGTCCTTAATTTTAAATCCTCTCTCTCTCTCTCTCTCTCTCTCTCTCTCTCTCTCTCTCTCTCTCTCTTTCTCTCTTTCTCTCTCTCTCTCTCCTTTTATCTCTCCCTCTGTCTCTTTTTCTGTCTCTCTGTCTCTGTCTCTGTCTCAGTCTCTGTCTCTGTGTGTGTGTGTCTCTCTCTCTTTCTCTCGCTCTTCTCCCTCTCTGTTTCTCTTGTAAAAATAAAAAAAAAAGAAAAACATCCTTGGGATGGCTAGGTGGTACAGTGAATAGAGCACCAGCCTTGGAGTCAGGAGGACCCAAGTTCAAATCCAGCCTCAGAGACTTAACACTTACTAGCCATGTGGCCTTGGGCAAGTCACTTAACCCTTGTTTGTAAGAAGGCTTTCACACCTTCTGCTAATTTCTATTGGGCGCTGAATCACAGGGGTTGTGATGTCTTCTGGATCTGAAAAGTGCATATATATACTCTGAGTTGATATTTTGCTTTGGGGTCTCACTTATGCGAAGGACCTTGTGATGCCCTGTTCAAGATTCTGCATGATCATATATTCAGAGTTCCCCAATAGCTCAGATGCATAGTCTCTCTGGATCAAGGCATATATTTAAAGTGTATGGTTGATTCATGTAGTCAGTCCTATCTGTTGGTCTTTATTTCTCTGCTTATATTTTCTATGTTTGTACTTTCTCTGAAGTTCAGAGTGCTTACTTTTCCCTAGTGAAGGTAATTAAAAATCTTGTTGACCCCTTAAACAGCTATCTTTTCTAGTAAAGCAGATCTAAGAACCTGTGCTAGCAGACATTCTGAGTATGTCAGTGTATGTGCTTCTACAGTGGAAAGAGGTAGGAAGAAAGATAAATGCTTAGAGATTAAAACAAAATATGCTTAAAAGAAATATTTTGTGGGGATGAACATAGGGATGACTTAAAGACACAAACAATTCAGAGATTAGTCCTAACATCAGGGAAATTTCTGGAAACGTTTTATATAAGTACTATCTTCATTTTAAAAACATCTTCCTTCCCTTTTTCTTTCAGTGTGAGCCAAAAAAATGACTATTTTTTCCCAAAATCATTTACTGCCCAAGTCTCATTTTATAAGCATGGTTTGGCAGCCAAAGTATCTTTTTAAAAATAAGCAGAAAACTTGATTCTATGTTCACAACCACAAGTTTTAAAAGTATAAATTGTATTTGACTTAATCAATAGCTAATATTGTGTAACAATAGCTTACAGGTATAGATGCATTTGGCGTACTTATCAATCTTCTCATTTAGACCAAGTGCTATTTTGATGATATATAAAATAGCAATACACAAATAAAGTCAACTATTTCAAACACTACAAAAATAGATTGGATTTTCCTTCTTGTAAACATATTAAAGAAATATAAAATGATAACCAGAACAAAAATAAACAAAAGTGTCTTACAGGCCACCTCTATATACATAGCATGTGAAATTCTGTAAATCAATAGTTTGTAAACTTTTGGTGTAATGGGCAGCCTTGGCAATCCAGGAAAACTTCATTTTCTGAATAATGTTCATTTTTAACTTCAGTTGAAATAAATACTTAATTTCTCTCCAAGTAGAAAGCAATCTAAGTGGTGCAGTAGATAGAGTGCTATAAAAAGAAGAAAGTAGATAGAATCAGGAAGATGAGTTCAAAACCAGAATTAGATACTGTCTAACCTTGTGACAACTTTAGGCCTGTCACTTAACCTCTGTTGGCCTCAGTTTTTTTAGCTGTAGAACGGTGATAACATTAGCACTTATCTCCCAGGATTGTTATAATGATAAAATGAGATGATCTTTGGAAAATGCTTTGTATAATTTAGAGTGCTATATAAAGGCCAGTTTAGTTGTTTGTGACTGTTACTTTCAGTTAGAGATTAGTGAAAATGAAGATGCATTTCTTTCCCATCCAAGTTAATCTATCCAATGGCCTCAGAGTATCTCAGGTTAAGTATACCTATTCTGTAAGATGCTTTATATTTTCATTTGTAAAAATCACATATCTATCCTTTTAATGATACTGAATATGCTTACAAGAAATACTATCTGATTATAAGTTTGTGTTTCTATGCCTTCAGATAAGAAGGGGGAAAATGAGTGTGGTTTATTGGTAGCTATGTCATTGAATGGAGTAATAAGAATCATAAGATGTTCAAGCCCAAGAGGTATGATAATCATATTGTTGAAGTCAAGGGCAATTTACGCATGGTAAAAGGCCCAAGTTCACCTTTTGTGTAAGCCAAGTAAGACAGGGAGATGTATTCATTGTTTTATACTACTTACAAATTAATTACATTGATATGCTGGAGTTGTTTTTTTGTTTGTTTGTTTCTTTGTTTTGAAATTTAGCCATGTTTACTGTTCTAAATATTAAGAAAGTTTGCCACTAAGTTTTAAATATACTGGACATGGCAGTCTGTCGGTCAACAAGCATTTATTAAATATTTACTTTGTACCAGGCACTGTGCTAAGTGTAAGGATATGAAGGAAAAATAAAATTCCCTACACTCAAGGAGTTTATATCTAAATGGGAAAGATGTGGTTAATAATACCACATTGAATTAAAAATATCTACAGAAAAGAGGCACAGCAGCTGGGGGCACCAGAAAAGTTCTGCTGCAGAAGATGGGTTATGTAAAAAATGCCAGGGGAACTAAGAGGCAAAGGTCAGCTGAAAGAGAATTCATGCATATGGAGCACACAATGCAAACATATGGAGATGAGAGATGGAGTGCCATGTTCAAAGAACTACAAATAAGGTAGTATATTATGATCATACATGTCAACTCATGAACAAACAATAATGAAATAGAAAAGGGGTCCTCAATCTTGTAAACTCATTTTGCTTTTTATAGTAGTGAGAAAGAGAGTTATTTAGATTGTTTATAAACATTAACTTAGTGATTATACTCTAAAAGTCAGGTTTTTCTTAAATGTTTATCAAACTGACACATTATTTAAAAAAACATTATCATTTTTGTAAATATTAGACATAAATAATATTTTGGTGGGGGGAAGGCAGGGCAATTGGGGTTAAGTGACTTGCTCTAGGTCACATGGATAGTTTTCTGTTAAGTGTCTGTGTCTGGATTTGAACTCAGGTCCTCCTGACTCCAGGGCTGGTGGTCTATTCACTGTACCACCTAGCCACCAGCATAAAAAAAATTAAAAAGGTTTTAGTTAAATTGAGGGATAGTTCATAGGTTCTTCTGCAAGAGGCAAAAAAGAGAAGTAGTGGCAGTTTCCTATTTTATTATATTCCTCAAAGCATCATTTCACAGGGCTCAGGTTTACCTCCCATTGCAGCTCTCATAAGTATAAATATACACACAGAGAAACACACACTAATTTTCATGATGATCATTGTAGCTTTTGTACTAATAACTCTTTCAGAGGATGAAGGGTTGAAAAACATCCTATTGAGAACTTTGACAAAAGCACTCAAAACCAAGTCAATTGCTGATGCGGTGCTTCTCTGGTTTCCTTTAAGACCCATGTAAAATTTCATCTTTTACAAGTAGCCTTTCCCAAACTTTTTTTTTAATTTTAGAGCCTTCCTTCTGTTACTCTCTCTCTCTCTCTCTCTCTCTCTCTCTCTCTCTCTCTCTCTCTCTCTCTCTATATATATATATATATATATATATATATATATATCTTACTCTGTGTGTGTGTTCATTTGCATGTTATCTCTCCTATTAGATTGTAAGCTCCTTGAGAGCAGGGACTATCTTTGCCTATTTTTGTATCTCCAGTATATGTTAGGCATTATCAAATGTGTATTGAATGAATGTAGCAAGAGTCAACAGAAGAAAAGGGGAATAAATACATGCACCCAGACAAACACATATGAAAACATGATCTCTTTTTAAGAAATGAAAGAAGCCAAAGGTGTGAAATCTACCCAGAAGTCTCAGTCCTAGGTATCATGAAACATTTTTTTTCAAGGAGAAATCCAAAAAGTGCTAATCTTGGGAAGCATTGAATGATGTCACAAAATAATATTAAGAATATCTTAAAAGACAGTAAATAAGTAGCTAGTAATGAGGATATCACATGTAAATCAGAATTGCACAGAAACAAGCATGGATGTGCTATGAACAGCACAAGTGGAAGAAGAACCCACAATGCAATCATAAATCTATTAGAGATGGAAGTAACTAAAAAAAAAAAAAAACTTACTCTGGAAATAGTTCTTCTTCACTCCCATTCATGATAAGTCCAGTTCCTGCTCAGATATAGCTATCATTGGTCCATAAGGAGAAGGTATCTTTTCTCTGGGTCCTGGAGTGCTGGATTTCTTTGTAGTACTCAGTTAATCTTTGCGGGCTGCTGGTGGTAGGAGAGAACTTAATTTCATGAGGAGATGATCAACTAGCACTTAAGAGCATGAAGAAGGAATACAGCTTGCAATCAATAAGTTCTTCAATCAATAGACTCCTATCTGACATAGAATTTTCTATATCCTTGACTTTACCAGCTAGGAGTAGGGGTAGGTGGAGCTTAATAAGAAGCAGTAAACTTATTGTATCATTCTTCTAATAAAAACTTCTAAGATTCCCTATTCTATAACATGTGAGTTTAAAACCTATACTTTGGTTCTCAAGACCCATGACTGTCTCTATTCTATTCTTACAGACTTGCCAAAATTCTGTTCTTCCCTGTATCCCAAGAAAATGGTCCTACTTGCCATATCTCATAATAATCAATAGAACAACACGATTCCAACATTTGCAGTTATAAGCTGACAGTATTATAAACATTATTGACATTTCTAAAGTATTTTAAGATTTGCAAAAGTTGGGGGCAGAGCCAAGATAGCAGAGTAGAAACAGCACTTCCAAGTTGCTCTCCCCCCAGACCACTTCCAAACTATGTAAAAGGGGGCCCTGAACAACTTCTGGAACCCCAGCACCCACCCACAGAACACAGAGAAGCTAACCTCCCACTGAGGACAGCCCAGCAGCCCTGCAGGGAGCAGCCAGCTCTGGGAGCCAACAGTGCAGCTCGTGGGGAACCAAACCCAGGTCACAGAGAGCCATGGTTTTAGCACCAGGGCAGCCAGGCCACCAACTGGCCAGAGGGACCCAGAATACCAGCAGCTGTGGCAATCCCAGAATTATCAACACAGATAGGCCTAGGACAAAGTGAGAGGTTAGTGCCCTATGGACTTTGGGACCAGTATTTGGGGAAAAAGTCAGCTTCCACCCTGGAGGCTAGAAGCCACTGAGGAGACATGGCACACTGGCCATTTTGCAGCTCCAGGGCAGCTTCAGCTCCTGGCCTGCAAACTGTAGGGAGATCCATCTATCAGTCTTGGGGGTTAATCGCTCTTGCTTTAACCTGCTTGGATCTGGATTGTGATCTGGGGGGTGGGGGTCTGGGGTGGGTATCCAACCTGCCAGAACCGGAAGTTGTGAAGACCCCAATGTTCAGGAAGGAAGCTCCCCTGTCTGGTGATAGTGTCCTACTGTGGCAACAAGCCCAAAAGTCAAGTAATTAAGTGGCAACATGCCAAGGCAAAGGAAACAAAATAAACAGAAAAATGTAACATTAGACTCCTATTTTGGGGGCAAAGAGGATTGAAGCATGGAACAGGAGGAGGACTGTGAGGTCAGAAATCCTGCTCCAAAAGCCCCAAAGGAAAATATGAGCAGGTTACAGGCCATAGAGGACCTTAAGAAGGATTTTAAAAATCAAATAAGACAAGTGGAGGAAAAATTGGGAAGAGAAATGAGAAGGGTGCAGGAAAAGTATGAAAGGAGAGTCAACAGCCTGACTGAGGAAAATAATACCTTAAAAAATAGACTAACTCAAATGATAAAGGAGGCCTAAAAGGACAATGAGGAGAAGAATGCCTTAAAAAGCCAAGTTTTCCAGATAAAAAAGAATCTCAAAAGCTCACTGAGGAGATTCATTCCTTCAGAGTTAGACTGGAGCAAATGGAAGCTAATGACTTTGTGAGAAATCACGATGCTGTTAAACAGATCCAAACAAATGAAAGAATAGAAGGCAATGTGAAGTATCTCATGGGAAAAACGACTGACCTGGAAAATCGATCCAGAAGACATAATTCAAAAATTATTGGACTACCTGAAAGCCATGATCAAGGAAAGAACCTAGAAATCACCCTTCAAGAAATTCTCAAGGAAAATTGCCCTGATATTTTAGACCCAGGGGGCAAAATAGAGGTTGAAAGAATCTACCAATAGCCTCCTGAAAAAGATCCCCAAAAGAAAACTCCCAGGAATATTATAGCCAGGTCCCAGAATCCCCAGATCAAGGAGAAAATACTACAAGCAGCCAGGAAGAAACAATTTCAATACTGTGGAAACACAAAAAGAATAGGCCAGGACCTGACAGCTTCTGCACTGAGGGATTGAAGGGCATGGAATATGATATTCCAGAGGTCAAAAGAGCTGGGATTAAACCCAAGAATAACATACCCAACAAAACTGAGTATCCTGTTTCAGGGGAAAATATGGTCATTCAGTGGAATAGAGTACTTTCAATCATTCTTGAGGAAAAAAACAGATTTGAATAGAAAATTTGACATTTAGACACAAGAAGCAAGAGATGCTTGAGAAGGTAATCAGGGAAAAGAAATCAAAAGGAACATTAAAGTTGAACTATTTGCATCCCTACATGGAAAAACAATAATTGTGACTGATGAAACCTTCCTCATTATGAAAATAATTGAAGAAGGGTATATGGGCATATGAATACATATGTGTATGTGTGTATATATGTTTATAGGTATACATGGATAGAGGGCCCATGTGGAATTTGTTGGGAAGGGATGATACTTAAGGGGTGAAGTTAGAAGTGAGATAGCAATGTGGCAAGAGGAGATGGGGAGAGAAAAGGTAATGGAAACTATCTCATGTAGAAGAGGCAAGGGGAAGTAGATGCAGGGGAGGGGAAGAACAGGAAGGCAAAAAGGCAAAACCATATTCTCATTGAATTTGGCTCAGGGAGATAATGACACACAAACTAAATGAGATATCTCACCCTGCAGGAGAGTTGGGGAAGGGGGATGAGAGGGGGGATGATGGAGGGGAGGGCATCTTTGGGGGAGGGGAGGATGGAAATACCCACTTTCAAAAACGACAGGATTAAAGTAGGGAATGGACCAGGTGGGGGTGGGATGCGTGGGAGGGAAATATAAGCAGTATTTTACAATATATCTACTATGGTAATGTTTTGCATAGCTATACATGTACAACACATACTGAGTTTCTTATCTTCCAAGAGGCAGTGGATAACAAGGGAGGAAGGGAATGGATCTGACATTCGAAGTTTCAAAATTAAGTGTTTCAAATGTATATAAATACCATTTTTAATATTATTTTGCATGTAATTGGGAGAAAAGATGTGCAGACATTGAGGCACAGATATTCACCTTTCTCTAATGGCAAAGTCGAAGGGGGTATGAGAGAAGTTATAGGAGACAGCAGATTGGATGAGGGGATATCTCGTGGCACTGCTATTCTGGGGTGGTGGGGAGGGGGAAATGGGAAAAAAATTGTAACTCACAATCTGGCTGAAATTAATGATGTTAAACCATAAGTTAATAAAGCATTTGTTAAAATAAAAAAAAAGAAATAAAAAACCAATTATCATCTGTTAACTCCAAGCACCTTCTCAAGAGGGGCAATGGAGAGCTCCAGGGCGATCTACCCCTGAGCTACAGCAAGCTTAAAATATCATCACAGCATTTAACACCCAAAGTGAGGTCTCTTCTTCATATTGACCTGAGGCAAGTTCTCAGCAATACCAGTTCCTAAGGAGACAAAGCTTATACATTTCCATTGTCCTCATCAATTCACTCTCTGTCTGCAGAATAGTCTCAAGGTCCCTGAAAATATCAGTAAGATTCCCTTCCATGATTCCTGTAAACATACAGAAAGAAAATCCTTTTTCAGGGCTTCTGAACCAAGAGCAAGGTTCCAGGACCTCTGCAACAGCAGCACTATCCTTCACCAGTGGATGAATCTGGGAAAACAATATCAAAACTGATAGACAAAATACTGGCCTCAAAGCCATGTCTCCTCAGTCCTTGGTAGCTCCGGATGGCAGCTCTCAAAATTCGTGGGCAGCTTCAACTGGCCCTCAGCAATACTTTCTCTCTCTCTGCCTCCATGATGCTGCTTCCAATTTTTTTTTCTGCCTCTCTCTTCTCAGGTCTTCTCTCTGCTTGGCCTTTATCTAAATCCATAGCACCAGTTACTCCCAATTCAGCCCTCTCTTTTCACATCAAAAAGTACATCCCACAAGTGGGGTTCACAAGCTTTGCATTTCAAAACTCAACCTGAAAGCCAAGCCAATACAGGGAGATCTTTAAATTCCATTACTATCACAAAGATTTAGTCTCACAATCCCTTGAATTACAAATTGTCTTCCCCTCCCTTTATCCTCCCCCCCCCACACATGATGGTATGCAATCAAGTATAGTATTTGCAAATACTTTCACATTAGACATTAGTCAGGTTATACAGAAAAGAAGCCTTCTTAAAAGAGTTCAAGAAGAATTTTAAAAGTCAAATAAGTAAGACAAAAATAAATTGGGAAAAGAAATGAAAGGTATGCAAGATAGTGGCAATATCGGGGCGGAGCCAAGATGTCGGAGTAGAAACAGCTCATCCAAGCCACTCTGCCCCCACATTCCCCCCAAACGATGTAAAAGGGGACTCTGAACAACTTCTGGAGCCCCAGCACCCACAGAACGACACAGAGAAGCTAAACTCCCGCTGAGGACAGCCCAGCAGCCCTGCAGGAAGGACCAGCGCAGTGGGCTGGGTCCCGGCAGCGTGCAGCGTGCAGAGCGCAGGAGCCGAGCCGAGCCGAGCCCAGGTCCGCATGAGCCGAGGTTTTAGCCCCAGGGTGGCAGGGCCAGCAGCCAGTTGGAGGAACACCAGAACACCAGGAGCTGTGGCGACACCAGAATTATCAACATTTTGTAGTTTTCAGAGGCAGCTCCCGCTCCCAGCCTGCAAATTTGTAGGGAGATCCAGCGATCAGTCTTGGGGGGTAATCACTCTTGCTTTAACCTCCCTGGATCTGGATTGTGATCTAGGGTGGAAGTTGTGGGTGGGTTTACAGCTTGCCAGAAACGGAAGTTGCCCCCCACATGTTTGGAACGAAAATTCCTCTATCTGGCCTTAAAGCCAGTGTGGCAACAAGCCCAAAAGTCAAGCAATTAAGTGGCAACATGCCAAGGCAAAGGAAACAGAAAAATGCAACCCTAGACTCCTATTTTGGGGGCATAGAGCGGGAAAAGGACTGTGAGGTCAGAAGTCGTGCTCCAAAAGCCCCAGGGGAAAACATGAATGGGTTGCAGGCCATAGAGGACCTTAAGAAGGACTTTAAAAATCAAATAAGAGAAGTGGAGGAAAAATTGGAAAGAGAAATGAGAAGGATTCAGGAAAAGTATGAAATGAGGGTCAACAGCCTGATTGAGGAAAACAACACCTTAAAAAATAGACTAGCTCAAATGGCAAAGGAGGCCCAAAAGGGCAATGAGGAGAAGAATGCCTTAAAAAGTCGAATTTGCCAGATGGAAAAAGAATCTCAAAAGTTCACTGAGGAGATTCATTCCTTTAGAGTTAGACTGGAGCAAATGGAAGCTAGTGATTTTATGAGAAATCAAGATGCTGTTAAGCAGAGCCAAACAAATGAAAGATTAGAAGGCAATGTGAAATATCTCATGGGAAAAACCACTGACCTGGAAAATAGATCCAGGAGAGACAATTTAAAAATTATTGGACTACCTGAAAGCTATGATCAAAGAAAGAACCTAGAAATCAACCTTCAAGAAATTCTCAAGGAAAATTGCCCTGATGTTTTAGATCCAGAGGGCAAAATAGAGGTTTAAAGAATCCACAGATCACCTCCTGAAAAAGATCCCAAAAAGAAAACTCCCAGGAATATCATAGCCAGGTTCCAGAATCCCCAGATCAAGGAGAAAATACTCCAAGCAGCCAGGAGGAAACAATTTCAATATTGTGGAAACACAATCAGAATAGCATAGGACCTGGCAGCTTCTACATTAAGGGATAGAAGGGCATGGAATATGACATTCCAGAGGGCAAAAGAGCAGTGACTGAACCCAATGGTCACCTATCCAGCAAAACTGTGTATTTTGTTTCAGGGGAAAATATGGTCATTCAGTGGAATAAAGGACTTTCAAGCATTCTTGAGGAAAAAAACAGAATTGAACAGAAAATTTGACACCCAGACACAAGAAGGAAGAGATGCCTGAGAAGGTAATCAGGGAAAAGAAATCAAAAGGAACTTATCAAAGTTGAACTATTTACATACCTATATGGAAAAGCAATAACTGTGACTGATGATATCTTTCTCACTATGAAAATAATGGAAGAAGGGGGTGTGGTCATAGGAATACATATGTGAATGTGTCTGTATATGGTTACAGTTATATATGGATAGAGGGCATAAGTTGAATTTGTTGCGAAGGGAGAATACTCAAGGGATGAAATTATGAGGTGAGAGAGGAAAGTGGCAAGAGGAGATGGGGCGAGACAGGGTAGTGTAAACTATCCCATGCAGAAGAAGCAAGGGGAAGTGGTTGCAAAAGAGGGGGAGAATAAGGAAGGCTAAAAAGGCAAAACCACATTCAAACTGATTTTGGTTCAGGGAGAAAATGACATACATAGTAAATGGGATATCTCAACCTGCAGCAGGATAGGGGGAAGGGGGATGGGAGGAGGGATGATGGATGGGAGGGCATCCTTGGGGTGAGGGGAGGTTGGAAGTACCCACTATAAAAGAGGGACAGGATCGTGTGGGGAGTGGACCAGGTGGGGGGTGGGATGAGTGGGAGGGAATTATAAGCAGCCTTGTACAATATATCTACTATGATAATGTTTTGCATAGCCAGACATGTACAACATATACTGAATTACTTATCTCCCCAGAGGGAATGGGTGACAAGGGAGGAAGGAAATGGATCTGAAATTTGAGGTTGTAACATTGAATGTTTTAAATATATATAAATACTATTGTTAATACTCTTTTGCTTGTGGTGGGGAGATGAGATGTGCAGGCATTGGGATGCAGGGACTCACCTTCTTCTAGTGGAAAAGTTGATGGGGGTGTGGGAGAGGGTATGGGAGAAAGATTGGAGGAAGCGATATCTTGTGGGATTGCTGTTCTGGGAGTTTGGGTAGGGGAATAATGGGGGGAAAATGATTGTAACTCAAAATCTGGCGGAAATGAATGATGTAAAACAGAAGTTAATAAAGCATTTGTTTAAAAAATAAAAAAATAAAAAATAAAAAAAAAGATTGTGGCAATATCTCAGAAAAGGAAATATAACAATTGACTGAAGTAAACAATTCCTTAAAAACTAAATTGGTCAAAGGTAATAGGAAGTACAAAAGCTAACTGAAGAAAATAATTACTTAAAAATTAGAATTGGGCAAGTGAACACTAATTACTCTATGAGATATCAAGAAATAGTTAAATGAAATCAAAAGAATGAAAAAGTAGAATAAAATGTAAAATACCTCATGTTTTTACAACAAACTCACATGGAAAATAGATCCAGGAGAGATAATTTTTTTTTTTTTACTAAACAAATGCTTCATTAACTTCTGGTTTACATCATTCATTTCCACCAGATTATGAGTTACATTTTCCCCCCATTTTTTCCCTACCCACCACCCCAGAATAGCAGTCCCACTAGATATCCCCTCATCCAATCTGCTCTCTCCCTTATCTTCTCCCATATCCCTTTCGACTTTGCCATTAGGGCAAGGTGAATCTCTGAGCCCCACTGCCTGGACATCTTATGAAACATTTAATTTTAAAACTTTGATTTTCAGATCCATTCCCCTTCTCCTTTGTCACCCACTCCCTCTGAGAAGATAAGCAATTCAGTATGTGTTGTATATGTATATCTATGCAAAACATTACCATAGTAGATATATTGTAAAAGACTGCTTATATTTCCCTCCCACCTGTCTCACCTCCCACCTGGTCCATTCCCTACTTAGATCCTGTCCCTCTTTGATAGTGGGTACTTCTAACCTCCCCTCTCCCCAGAATGCCCTCCCCTCCATCATCCCCCTCTCATCCCCCTTTCCCCTACTCAGGAGAGTGAGTGAGGGTAAGATATTCCATTTAGTATGTATGTGATTCTCTCCTTGAGCCAACTTCAATGAGAATATGCTTTTGCCTTTTTGCCTTCCTGTTCTTCCCCTCCCCTGCAACTACTTCCCCTTGCCTCTTCTACATGAGATAGTTTGCCCTACCCTGTCTCTCTCCATCTCCTCTTGCCACTTTCCTCTCCCACCTCTTGACTTCACCCCTTAAGAATGATCCCTTCCTTGGGGGGGCTAGGTGGTGCAGCGAGCAGAGAGTCAGCCCTGGAGCCAGAAGGACCCTAGCCCGGATCCGGCCCCAGACACCCAACACACAAACAAAAACCCAGCCACTCGAACCTGGGCAAGTCACCCAACCCCAATTGCCCTCCAAAAAAAAAAATAATAATAATCATCCCTTCCCATCAAATTCAACCTGTGCCCTCTATCCATGTATACCTGCGAGCATATGCCATGTACCCTTCTTCAATTATTTTCATAATGAGAAAGGTTTCATCAAACACAGTTATTGTTTTTCCATATAGGACTGTAAATAGTCCAACTTTGATAAGTTCCTTTTGATTTCTTTTCCTTGATTGCCTTCTCAAGCATCTCTTGCTTCTTGTGTCTGAATGTCAAATTTTCTATTCAACTCTGGTTTTTTCATCAAGAATGCTTGAAAGTCCTCTATTCCACTGAATGACCATATTTTCCCTGAAACAAGATACTCAGTTTTGCTGGGTAGGTGACCCTTGGCTTCAATCCCAGCTCTTTTGCCCTCTGGAATATCATATTCCATGCCCTTCGATCCCTCAGTGTAGAAGCTGCCAGGTCCTGGGCTATTCTGATTGTGTTTCACAATATTGAAATTGTTTCTTCCTGGTTGCTTGTAGTATTTTCTCTTTGATCTGGGGATTCTGGAACCTGGCTATAATATTCCTGGGAGTTTTCTTTTGGGGATCTTTTTCAGGAGGTGATCGGTGGATTCTTTCAACCTCTATTTTGCCTTCTGGGTCTAAAACATCAGGGCAATTTTCCTTGAGAATTTCTTTAAGGATGATTTCTAGGTTCTTTCTTTGATCATGGCTTTCAGGTAGTCCAATAATTTTTAAATTATCTCTCCTGGATCTATTTTCCAGGTCAGTGGTTTTCCCATGAGATATTTCACATTGCCTTCTATTCTTTCATTTGTTTGGATCTGTTTAATAGCATCTTGATTTCTCATAAAGTCACTAGCTTCCATTTGCTCCAATCTAATTCTGAAGGAATGATTCTCCTCAGTGAGCTTTTGAGATTCTTTTTCCATCTGGCAAATTTGGCTTTTTAAGGCATTCTTCTCCTCATTGCCTTTCTGAGCCTCTTTTGCCATTTGGGTTAATCTATTTTTTAAGGTGTTATTTTCCTCAGTCCGGCTGTTGACTGTCATTTCATACTTTTCTTGCATCTTTTTCATTTCTCTTCCCAAATTTTCCCCCACTTCTCTTATCTGCTTCTTAAGGTCCTCTATGGCCTGTAGCTAGCTTGTATTTTCATTTGGGGCTTTTGGTGCAGGAGTTCTGACCTCAGAGTCCTCCTCCATGCTTTGAGCCTCTTTGCCCCTAAAATAGGAGTCCAATGTTGAACTTTTCTGTTTATTTTGTTTTGTTTGCCTAGGCATATTGCCACTTAATTACTTGATTTTTGGGCTTGTTGCCACAGTAGGACTCTGCCTCCAGACAGGGGAGCTTCCGCCCAAACGTGGGGTCTTCACAACTTCCGCCAGTTGGGTGGCCTCTGTAAAGCCTCCAACCACTCTGGCAAGTTGGATACCCACCCCAAACTTCCCCCCCAGACCACAATCCAGATCCAGGCAGTTTAAAGCAAAAGCGATTAACCCCCAGACTGATCGCTGGATCTTCCTACAGTTTGCAGACCAGGAGCTAGAGCCACTGCTGATGCTGCAAAATGGCTTCTGTGCAGCCGTTTCTTCAGCAGCTTTTTGCCCCCAGGAGAGGAAGCCACGTGTTCCCCAAATACTGGTCCCAAAGTCCATAGGGCACTAACCTCTCACTTTGTCCTAGGCATATCTGTGCTGATAATTCTGGAATCACCACAATTGCTGGTGTTCTGGGGTTCCAAGAGCCAGCTGAAGGCCTGGCCGCCCTGGGGCTAAAACCGCGGACCTGGGCTAGCTCTGTGGGTTGAGCTGTGGGTTCCCAGCGCGCTGGGCTGCCTGCTCTCAGAGTGCTGTGCTGGCTGCTCCCTGCAGGGCTCCTGGGCTGTCCTCAGCAGGAGGTTAGCTTCTCTGTGCCGTTCTGTGGGTGCTGTGGCTCCAGAAGTTGTTAGGCAGGAGAGATAATTTAAGAATTATTGGAGTACTGAAAAGTCATGATCAGAAAAAAGATCCTGGAATTTTTCAAGAAAATATCAAGGAATAATGCCCTGCTGTCCTAGAAACAGAGGACAAAGTAGTCATTGAAAGAATCCATTGATTACCACTTGAAAGAGACATCAAAATGAAAACTCCAAGGAAAATTGTAGCCAAATTCCAGAACTATCAAGGGTGGCTAGGGGGTGAAGTGAGTAGAGCGCCAGCCCTGGAGTCAGGAGAACCTGGATTCAGATCCAGCCTCTGACACTTAACACACACACCCAAAAAAAAAAAAAAAAAACATAGCCATTTGACCTTGGTCAAGTTACTTAACTCCAATTGCCCTCCAAAAAGAAAAAAAAAAAATTCCAGAACTATCAGGTCGAGAAAATACTTCAAGCAGTCAGAAAAAAATTAAATACCATGGAACCACAGATAGGATGATATAGGGCTTAGCAGCTTCTACATAGTACTGGAGGACCTGGAATATGATATTCTGGAAAGTAAAGGAGCTTGGATTACAACTAGGAGTGAGCTAATTGGTAAAAGTAAATATATTCTTTGAGGGGAAAGGATGGATATTCTAAGAAATCATGCACTTTCAATCATTCCTGAGGGGGGAAGAAACATACCTGCACAGAAAATTTGATCTTCAAATAAAAGATTGAATGGAAGTTAACAGGAAAGAAAAAAAAACAATGTTATTCAATAAGACTAAACTATTTAATTTCTGACATGGGAACATGATACTTACAACCCTTGAGAAAAGTATCTTTATTGTGACCTTTTATAGACAGAGAGTGTGGGTATAAATTGATTTTTATGCAGTGATAAAAATAATTTAGCGTTTAAAAAAAGTATTGTACTTGGAGAAGAAGAAAGGGAAGACGCATAAAAGTGTAAATTGCACCACAGGAAGAGGGACAAATACCTATTATAGAAGAGGGAAAGAAGAGGGGAGGTGAGCATTATTTAAACCTTACTCTCATCAGATTTGGTTCAAAGAGGGAATAACATGCACAAGCTATAGGAAGTAAGAGAGGATAAAGGGAAAGAAAAAGGAGAGGGCCTGATAGAAGGGAGGACTGTGGGAGGTGAGGGTCAGTAGCAAAATACTGCTGAAGAGGGAAAGGGAGAAAAAAGAAAAAACATAAACAGGGAGAAAAATAAGATGGAGAGAAAGACACAGTAATCATAAATGTGAATGTGAATGGGATAACTCTTCCAAAAAAATGGAAGCAGACAAAATGGCTTAAAAGCCATAATCCTCCAATATGTTTTAACAAGAAAAACAGTTCAAACAGAGAGATACACACAGAATAGCAGTAAAAGCCTGGAGCATAATATGTTATGCTTCAGCTGAAGTAAAAGAAAAAGAAAAGCAGATGTAGTAATACTGATTTTAAGACAAAGTAAAAGCAAAAAGAGATCCAATTAAAAGAGAGAAGAAAGAAAACTATATCCTGCTAAAACTAAACATTTTTGCACCAAGTGGTATAGCAGCCAAATTCTTAGAGGAAAATTTAAGAGATTTACCGGAGGAAATATTCGGCAAAACTATATTAGTGGGAAACTTCAACCTCCCCATCTTAGACCTAGATAAATCAAACCACAAAATAAACAAGAAAGAAGTTAAGGGGGTGAATAAAATATTAGGAAAGCTAGACATGATAAACTTGTGGAGAATATGGAATGGGTATATAAAGGAATATACCTTTTTCTTCATGATATATGGCACCTAGATGAATAGTTGACCCTATACAAGGGCATAAAAACCTCACAATCCAATGCAGAAAGGCAGAAATATTAAATGCATCATTTTAAAATTGTGATGCAATAAAATTTACATGTAATAAAGGGCCATGGAAGGATAGACTAAAATTTCATTGGAAACTGAACAATGTATGTAAGAATAACTGGGTCAAACAAATCATAGAAACAATAACTTCATCAAAAAGAATAACAATAATAAGACAACATAGCAAATCATGGAGTGCATCAAAAGTGGTGCTTAGTGTAAGTTTTATATCTCTAAAGGCTTACATGAATAAAATAGAGGAAGAGGAGATCAGTCAATTGGGCATGCAACAACAAAAAAAATTAAAAAAGAACAAATTAAAAATTCTCAAATAACAAATTGGAAATTATGAAACTCAATTGCTATATTAATAAAATCAAAATCAAGAAAACTGTTAAACTAATAAATAAAACTAAGTTCTGGTTTTATGAAAAAGAAAACAGTAAAATGACAAACCTTTAATAAATTTGGTTTTAAAAAAGGAAGAAGGGTCAAGATGATGGAGTAGAAAGAGCACTTCCACGGAGCTCTGGCCCACACCACTTCAAAATTATGTAAAAGGGGGACTCTGAACGACCTCTGGAGCTACAGAAGGGACAGGATCAAAGTAGGGAATGGAACAGTTGGGGGGTGGGATGAGTGGGAGGGAATGAGAAGCAGCTTTTTACACTATATCTACTATGGTAATGGTTTCACATAGCTATACATGTACAACACATACTGAATTGCTTATCTTCCCAGAGGGAATGGGTGACAAGGGAGGAAGGGATTGGAGCTGAAATTCGAAGTTTTAAAATCAAATGCTTCAAATATATATAAATACTATTATTTATACTATTTTGCATGTAATTGGGATATAAGATGTTCAGGCATTGGAGCACAGAGATTCACCTTGCCCTAATGGTAAAGTCAACGGGGGTATGGGAGAAGATATGGGAGAGAGCAGATTGGATGAGGGGATATCTTGTGGGACTGCTATTCTAGGGTGGTGGATAGGGGGAAAATGGGGAAAATTGTAACTCAAAATCTGGCAGAAATGAATAATGTAAACCAGAAGTTAATAAAGCATTTGTTAAAAAAAAAAAAAAGATTTACAAAAGTTCACATCAGTCCTGTAATCTAGATAGTATAGGTATCATTACCCTCATTTTACCAAATTAGAAAGACCCAGAATGGTTAAATGACTTGCTCAAAGTAATGATGGCCATAAGCATCAGATAATAGATTGAAACCCAGGTTTTTTTGTTTTTTTTTTACTTAAACTGTGGCTTTCTTTCCAGCATTTCTCACCAATTCTGTTACACATAAAAGCTTAGAGAATAGAACCAAACAGTGTGACTCTCTTGATTCCACCTCCTTCTTACCTGGCTCATTGCCCAGTCTTTGCCCTAGGGGAAAATCTTTTCTTAACTCTTCTTTCTGTAATAGTGATTCCTTCCCCTGTATCCATTATTTTGGAAAGGTCCTGGACCAGGTTTTACTGTATTCTCCCCTAAAGACTCTCAAGACTGCTTCCTCTACATCAGTGCCATTGTATTTTTCCCTTCCACAGCTTTTTCCTAGCACCCCTTTGTGTATCATCTTCCTATATTAGAACGCCAAGAGTAGGGCAAGTTTTGCTTCATTGTATTTGTATCCCCAGTGCTTAGCACAATGTTCTGCACATAGTTAAGAGCACAATAGATATTCTATTTATACATCCATCTATCTGTCTTTATAATCTATATATTTAAATGAAGCTGAAATATTTTACTGTCAGTTAAGATTTAGTGGTATTGACTGATGTAAATATATTATATCACTACATTGGTTCATTGTGGTTTCATTGTTTTTAATCTAAATGATTGCAACCTCATGTGGTAGCATTTTTATACCAATACACACTTGGGTTTGGATTACTGGCTGTCTCTGCTAGTTTTTCTTTGCCAACACACTAGTGGAGCCCTATATTTCCCTCCTTGGCAACTAGCACAAATTCAGCATGATATGGATGCTAATTTTCTGTTCTTAAAGAATCTGCTTCCTCATCTTCTCTCTGCATATCGAGTTCCTGGACTGTGAAAGATATTTTGAGGAATCAAGAGATTCCTTCCCATGACCACAGACCATTCTTCAAGTACCTTCAAACTGCCTCTGTTATCATTTCTGAAGATCTCAACTGAGAAACCATCTTACTCCACCTCCCTTCATCTAGGGGTAATTCATTAAATCAATCAATGACAATTTATTAAGCACAAATTATATGCTAAGCATTGTGCTAGGTGCTGGGGATACAAAAAGCCCTGTTTTCAAGAAAAATATCTTCTATCAAGAGAAAAAAATATGTGCTTATATAAGCATATACAAACTGTATACAAAACAAACATATTTGGGGGCAGAAGGAAGGAGGCACCAGAAGCTAGAGAAATCAAGGAACTGAGCTTTTGAGGATTCTAAGGATTTGCGACAGAATTCTGATTGTCTTCTGGACTCCAAGGTTAGTGCTCTATCTACCTCACAGGCTTCCTCTCATTTTTTCTCCAGGTTCCACATTTGTTAAATGAAGACGCTGGCCTACATAAGAACCTATATACCTTCCAAACATGATTCTGTGGTCTAAAATGGGGCAATTAAGTGGTGAGAAGTACAGGGCATTGGGCTTAGAGCCAGAAAGACCTAAGTTCAAATTTGGTATCAAATACTTAATATTTTTGTCACACTGGGCATGTCACTTAACTTCTGTTAAGACATTTTTCCTCATCAGTAAAATGAGGATAATATTAGCACATACCTCCCAGCTCTGTTATTAGGATCAAATGAAATAATAATTGTAAAGTGCTTAGCACAATGCCCTAGCATATTGAAAATATTTGCATTATTATTATTATTATTTGCATATCCTCTAAAACTGAGCATATTGCATCTTGCAAATACTTAAAATAAATCTGTTAAATTGAATGGAATGTTTGTTTGTTTTTTCACAAGTCATAAAAGACTAAAGAAAATCTCTAACAAGAGAAGCACAAATTTTTGTCTTTTATGGTCAACTCACTTATTTTTATTTATGTAAATGACATAGGTACAATCAAGACAATACCACAGAAATACTGGGTTGTGAACATTAAATAAATTTGAGCACTAGAGTAGTCAGAATACGATGAATGAAGTTTTTACTGTAAATAAATGTAATCATGCTAACACCCTCTAGATTTAGGTCCATCAAAAAAGTCTTCATGAAAAAAAAAAAATCTAAATAAGCCATGCAGAATGCCTGTCTTTAAAAATGGCTGAGTGGAGTTCAATATTAAATATGACATTTAGAAATGAATCACAACACTTTTGGTATTTGTTAAAGATTAAAAGAAAGGGGATTGAAAATCAAAAAAGAAGTGGGGGAACTCCTGGCTCTCCAAAGAAAATATTTTAAAAATATATTATCCATTTTCTCTAACTTTACCCAAGGACCATATTCTAGAACAGAGCTCAAATATTTTAATAGATAGATAGATAGATAGATAGATAGATAGATAGATAGACAGAAAGATAGAGAGATAACCATTTCAATAAAATTGTTTTCCTTCATAATTCTTTGTATTTTATTTTATGTATTTAAAAATATTCAAGAAGGGGATCCACAGACTTCATCACAGTGTCAAAGGGGTCCAGGACATTAAAAAATAGTTAACAACACCTTTACTAGGGGATTAGGGAATAATCCAGTTGGGTTAAGAGCTGGACTCAACTATATGTAGATTTCGCAGCAAGTCCTGGTGTGTCAAACTGCACTGCATTCAAACAGGACTGTCCATTTTCCTCTTTATTGCCCTTCCATTTTCTTGACAGCATTTTGTTCATAAAAAACTTTCATTTTAGGTCTGCTCTAAAGTGACTTTTGTGGATGTCTGTTCATCTCCACCCACATGAAATAGGCTCCATTTTAAGTCAGTGAAGCTATCAACTGCTTTGGTCGTGCTGTCAAGCAATTCATTGTAAGAAGGAGATTGATGGAGTCCCATGAAGCTGGAATTGCCTAAAAAAGTAAGCCTGCTCAAACTTTAAATGTTCGTATAAATGTAACATTACAAAGAGTAAAGATTGTAGATATCTAGGATGAGAAGTGGGGGTTGAGGAAAAATGACAGAAGAACAGGAGCATCAAAGCAACATCTTCCATCCTGGACTGACAGTATTTCTCATAAATGCTTGGATTTTTTTCTGAAAATTTTTATTACCATTTAATATAACATTTTAGGGGAAAAATAGATCGGTATAACACATCTCACATAGTTATTTGACTCAAACAAGACATAACGGCCTGTAGTAGAAAGTTCACTTGGATTCTTAGGAATTACACTGATTTTGCCTTTATTGCCTGTGTGACTTTGAGAAATTCATTTGCCCTCATTAAACTTCTTTTCATATCTGTAAAGTGGGGTAATAATACTTATAAACCTATTTAAGAATTTAAAATGGTAATGGAGAAAAAATAACATATAAACTTATACTGTTATGAGAATGCAAGTTATTAATTATGAGAAAGATTAATAGGATGTTAAAAGGCTATTTTGTTGGTGTAGAATGTGGTGAAATATTGTTAAATTATTTTTCATTTTGGGAGATAATCTAATGAATGTTATTTAAAGCAAAGATATATTTTTGGTGCTGATTTAAGACAGAATTTCTACCAAATATAACTGAAATTTTTAAAAATTTGAATTTGCCAGTAATGTATATTTTAATAATACTATCTGAAACTAATTTAGTGTTTTAAATATTGCAATGTTTTGTGTACATCAACTTATTTTGTCCTCCTAACAACAATGGGTAATGGACTAAGACTTGGTAATTTTGGGCGAATTTCCTTTGGTGAAAGAGCTGATGCATGTTAGAATTTGAATCTGTGTTTTCCTAAATCTAATTCCAATATTCTGTCCAACACACACAGTATATTGTGTATACATGTATGTGTATGTGTGTATACATATGTGTGCATTTGTATATATATTTACTTTAGGTAAAATACGGAAATTGCATGACTCCCTTTGAACTCTAAAACTAGTTGGCCAGCCTTCTCTAGATTACTAGGGTTCCTAAGCTGATGTGAAAAAAAATGCCTAAAATTCCTACTGCTTTTTGCCACAATAGTTCTCCATTCTCAATCCTCTGTCTCATCTAGTCCAGTAATCTTCCATGTGACACTGCTGGGATTTTCTTCATGCTCACATGGCACAACTCAGATTCTTCCACATTTCTCAAAATATGATTCAAATATTATGTCAATTGAAATAAGCAGCTCCCTTCTCTGAACGCTCTTCTCTATAGAAGAGTGTTTCTTTCATCTCTTTTCCCTTTTATTCAGTAATAACTCAATAGTTTGTGGCTGCTCTTCTTGTTTTAACAATGTTCCACAATTCTTGTTGCTTCTCATAATTGTACAATTCAGACCCAACTTTCATAGTGACTGAGAGAGAATTCTTTCAACTGCAAGGCTATTATAAAAGTTTGAATGAAAGACCAAAGTTAAGTGCAAAAGAAGAGCTTTTATCAATATCAAACGAGGGCAAAAGGTAGCAGGTAGGAAGAGGTTGAATTTCTTTCTATCATTTTTAAAATTGTTATAAATCTTTGACAACACACAATGAGCAAAATATGATATGAATTTAATATCCCTTTTAGAAAGAAAAAATCTAGTTAAGTTTCCAGAAACATTATAATAAGGTAATCATTTTGTTTTAGAAGTCACAGAGAACTGAGCAAATACCAGACTACTGGGAAGAACAGGATATTGTTCCTAGTAGATTATGATAGAAATCAATAAATAAGCAATATGGGCTTCTAAAGATCAAATCATAACAGATCTAATTGTTCTTTTGATTGAAAGATACTTGGTTTGGTTTCATGGAATGGTATTTGGAAAATAAACTTAAATAAGCAGCTCAATAGCATTTTCATAGAGAATACAAAGTGTGAAAGAGCCAAAAAGAACGGAAGACAATAGGATATTTGTTTATTTCACTGAGACAAGTACTGAGTAAAGACATTTTGGAAATTGAAGTGTTGAATGTTAAAATTAATTTTGTGCAATAGAAATATAATAAATTGGAGGAGAATTAAAACAAAAAGGGGAATGAGAACCTATGGCACTTTTTTGAGAAGATGTTAGTATAGTTTTACTTCTCTTTCATGAAACTTTTGTGAGGTGTTGGAGGCACCTAAAGGTCAGGTGAATTGTCACTGGTCATATAGCTAACAAATATCAAAGGTAGTAAGCACATGAACCCAGATCTTCCTAATTTCAAGATGGCACTCTGTCCACTGATTACACTGTGCTGCCTGAATATATCTCAGATAAAACACTGAAACTCTTTCCCCTACTGGGATATTTTTGCATCCTATATGAATAGTGTTTTATGCTAGGGAGATTGACTTGGAGTAGCTGTTCAGTTCTATTATACAAAGGCAAGCTGACTCATAACACTTAACATTCCTTTACTGATGTGCATAAACGCAATTGGCAGTTCCAGCCTTTAGCAACCAGCTCACTACTAAGTAAGTAAATGCATATGATCTCACAGAACCTCTTCAATTTTTTCCTCATAGTCTTCTGTGGAGAGAGCCCATCATGTTCTGTGGCCCTGTCTAGGTGTGGGTAATACTTGGAAAAATAATTAACTATTTTGATTTATAGTTTGACCTAGTTGAAGACATAATCTCTCTTCTCTGTATCATTTGTTGTTGCTGCTGTGTCAAATTCTTTGTGACCATGTGGACCATACTGTCCATGGGGTTTTCTTGGCAAAGATACTACAATGGTTTGTCATTCCCTTTCCCAGTGGATTAAGACAAATAGAGGTTAAGCAACTTGCCCAGGGTCACACAGCTTGTAATTATCTGAGGCTGCATTTGAACTCAGATCTCCCTGACTTCAAACCTGGTGCTCTATTCACTGAACTATCTAGCTGCCTCTTCTCAACATCATAATACCCAAGAATTTACTCATTTGACATACTGTTTTAAGTTAATTTGCTACAGTGAAAATCAAAGCTTCCAAGCAACAGAAAACAACTGCTCCTAGCAAAGTTGAATTTTAAGCTTTCCTATCCTCTCTTCTCTATTCTGTCCCTTTGATTTTACGAACAAAAAGATAGATAGATAGATAGATAGATAGATAGATAGATAGATAGATAGATAGAATGTGCATTAATTACATACTTTGTGCAGCAATGTAGCTACATCACAACGTCATTTGGATAAAATCTTTATCAAATATTCTCAGCTTCAATGTCCAATCAATTCACATGGTCTTACTCCTTCCAAAAAGTGTGCACTAAGTTCCTGCCTGACTATCTGTAGCATAATTCAATATGCTAAACCTAAGAAAATCTTCCCTTGGTTTGGCAAAATAGCCATTGCCTTTTCTTATTGAATGATGTCTTGCCCTGAGTAGGTGGAGGAAGCTAAGGGACATTCAGCCAAAAGCGTTTATGTTCTATCCTTTCAAAAGTCTCATCAGCAAGTATGGCCATAATGAAAGCTAAGATTTGCTTTTTGCAGTGGTTCTATTTGCTTACAAGCTGTGTGACCACTGATAGGTCATTAACCTTTTTGAAACTAAGTTTCAAAATCTATAAAATCCAAAATCTACCTTAGAGTGCCATTGGGAAAATCAAATGGCATTGTATGTGAAGACTTTTATTAACCTTGAATCACTATATAAAGACATTGTGGATATTTCCTTTAAGAAAGGAGTCCTAGGACATGGTTAGCCCTGAATCATATCACACAAACACACGTGTATGCACATGCACACAGACAGATCATATTGATTTTATTTTTGCAGAAAAGAAATAACTGATTATAAATGATGGGATTACTTTTGCATGAACTCTCTATTGTCATATCATTAACTATTAGAGAAACTTTTAGAAATACTAGATTAGAAAAAATAATTTAACTAAGAAGGCATTATAGCCAATTGAGCTAATTGCAACATGCTCCTATTTAAACAAGCTATTAGCATAGAAATCAATTTAAAAAAGACATTTATAGAGAGATCATTATATTCTAAAGAAACGTTTAATAGATGTAAATCAATCAGCATGATAAGGATATTTAAGAAGTCTACAAATAACTTCATCTAGCACTTCTTCCCCCTATAGAATATTACAGAACACATCTCAGGGCACTTGGATGTACATAACAACTTTAATATGCAACCCCATGTTCTCTCCTAGTTCTACATTATCAACTGCCTATATCTTGAACTGGATGTAGCGTAGGTATTTCATAGTTATTATGTCAAAAACAGATCATATTGACTGCCTTTCCAAATTCCCCTCTTATTGGTGAGGACATCCTTCTTGTCACCTTAGTTCACAACCTCAGTGCCATCCTCAATTCGCAGTCCACCAATGCAGTCAGTTGGCAAATTATGTCACTTTTATCTCGGTAGCATCTGTCATATACATCCCCTTTTCTTCATTTAACATGATTATCATCCTAGTTCAAACCATCTCACCTTATAATTAGAACATTGAAATAATTTCCTAATCCATCTCCTTATTTCAAATAGCTTCCTGCCCCATCTATCCTTCACACTACTGATTGATTTTTTTACCCCCCTAAAACAAGGGTCTAACCAAAATACCATTTTGCTCTAGAAACATCATTGACTCTAATTAGTCTTTAAATCTCTTCTGCATCTGCTACTTTTCTGTCTGTCTTTCCAATCTTTTAATATATTACATACCTTACTCTATTTGATTGTCCATTCATACTGGGCTTTTTCCGCACAACATTCCATTTCCTAATTTTGTGGATTTATACCATCCCAACATTTGAAGAATTCTCTTTCTTAGCCATAGTCTCTTACAATCAATGGCCTCCAATGAGATTCAGATTAAATACTATGTTTTATATGAGTCTTTTACTACCCTGCTCTCCAGGTGCTACTTCTTTCTAAGATTACCTTATATCTACTCTGAAGCTATTTTCTTATTTATAGACATGTTGTCTACCCATTAGAATGTAAGTTATTTGAAGGAATTTTTTTCTTCATATCTCTAGTGCTTAGGACAGGGCTTGAAACATAATAAGTGTTTGGTCATTATTTGTCAGTTGATTAATTGAATTCTATAAGTAACTATTTTCTCCATCAATAGCAGGAGATCCATTAACACATTTAGACACTAAAAATACAGTAGCCCATATGACTTGAAGAGGTAGAGATATGGCTAAAGAAAACAAAGATCAGAAACCATTAAGGTTAGACCAAGTATAAACAAAGGAGGTATGTATGTATTGACATAATGGTGAAGATGTAAAGAGGCACTTTTTTTAGATATGTAAAAGAGAATAATATAATAACAAATTCTTTGGGGGGATCATGTATATTATTATTAAAAAAGAAATGATAAAGAAAATAAATAATATCTGCACATTTATTTTTGCTTTGTTTTTTCCCTTTTTTTCACAAATTTGACAAATATAAAAAAATCTATTGTGATGTATTAGAGGTAACCTATAACCCTTTTTTAGCTGAGCAGTTTGGTTGCTGATGAAGGCAGGACGAATTGTTGCAAACTAAAATTTATAGAAAATTATGTGTGAAGAAATGTTCTTTATGTTAGAAAATGTAGGAAAACTGGAATATAGTATGGCAGAAACTGGGCATAGATCATTATCTAACACCATATACCAAAATCAAATCTAAATGGGTGCATGATCTAGGTATAAAGGATGATACTGTAAGCAATCTGGGAAAGCATGGAATAGTTTACCTGTCAGATTTGTGGAGAGGGAAAGACTTTAGGAACAAACAAGAATTAGAGAGCATTATAAAATGCAAAATGGATAATTTTGATTACATTAAATTGAAAAGCTTCTGTACAAACAAAGTCAATGTAACCAAGATCAAGAGGGAGATGGGAAATTGGGAAAGAATTTTTACAATCTATGTCGCTGATAAAGGACTCATTTCTAAAGTATACAGAGAACTGAGCCAAATGCTTAAGAATACAAGTCATTCGCCAATTGATAAATGGTCAAAGAATATGAATAGGCAATTTTCAGAGAAAGAAATTAAAGATATCTATAAGTATATGAAGAAATGCTCTAAGTCACTATTGATCAGAGAGATGCAAATCAAAACTACTCTGAGGTACCACATCTCTCCAGTCAGATTGGCTAAGATGACAAAACAGGAAAATGACAAACGCTGGAGAGGATGTGGGCAAATTGCAACACTAATGCATTGCTGGTGGAGTTGTGAACTTATCCAACCATTCTGGGGAGGAAACTGGAATTATGCCCAAATGGCTATAAATAATTTCATACCCTTTTACCCAGCAATACCACTTCTAGGGTTATATTCCAATCAGATCATAGAAGAGGGAGGAAGACCCATATGTAAAAAAAAAATTTATAGCAGCTCTTTTCATGGTTGCAAATAATTGGAAATTAAAGGGGTGCCCATCAATTGGGGAATGGCTTAACAAATTGTGGTATATGCATGTAATGGAATATTATTGTGCTATAAGAAATGAGGAGGAGGCGGTTTTCATATTTACCTGTAGATGCTTATACAAACCGATGCTGAGTGAGAAGATTAGAACCAGGAGAAATCTTTATACAATGACAGACACAATATATGTGTGATGACCAACTATGACAAATTGGACTCTCTTCAGCAACGCAGTGATATAAGTCAATCTCGAAAGACTCATGAAGGAGAGAGATGTGACATCCAGAGAAATAACTAGAAAGAACTGAACTTGAATCCTGATGGAAGCAAACTAATTGATCTTTTTCTTTTCATTGTTTGATTTTATTTCTTCTTTACTTTTTTCATCCCACCTCGTACAATACGCCTTTGTATATCTTGACTAATGTCTAATATGAAAGTTATTTGCAGATCCTATACTGGACTATATGCTGTTGTAGGGGTTGGGGGGTAGGGAAAGGAAATTTGAAAATCAAGGAACTATGGAATTGAATTTTGTTAACTAAAAATAAACAAATAAATTAATTTTTAAAAGTTTTAGATACAATAATCAAGTCTATCAGTCTAGTAATCCAAACAGTACATCCAATAATCAAATTAGTAAAACACTAGATGTATAAGATTGTACCTGTCTTTTCATAGCCATTAGAAGTGGTATTTTAAAATAAAGGAAGGAAGAGGGGGGTGGAGTCAAGATGATAGAGTAGAAAAGGACTTCTGCAGGTCTCCAGCTTGTACCTCCTCCAATTCATGTAAAAGGTGACCCTGAAGAAACTTTGGAGCTACAGAAGAAAAAGAAAGAAAATGTAGGAGACACATTCAGGAGGACCTGATAAAGAATTGTCCTTCAAATAAACAAACTGGGTAGACCTGTATGAAAGCAGAGAAATGACTGAGTCTTTCAATATAGATGTTTTTTTTTTCTCTCAGCTCATTTGTAAGTATGTATATACATATATGTATATGTGTATAAAAGATATATGTGTGTATATATGTAGATAGATAGGTGTGTACATGTATACATATACACATCTCTATTAGAACTGGAGAAGTCAAAATTCACAAAGTGCTTTTTCAAATAACTGTTTGGAAATAATGATAAAGGTTTTTTGGGGAAGGCCTGCTGTTTTCATAAACGTCAGAAAGTTGAAAGTCATGACTTTTTCCTGACAAGATGTGGAGGAGACACTATCTAACCTGAAGTTCTGATTTGAGTCAATATGGGTATATAAATATCCAATAGAAGAGGAATTAAGGAAACAAAGAGAAATTAAGAAATCAGCAGCAACTGGGTATGAAAAGACCATTCTTCAGGAGCAGAAGCACTCAGCTGATAAGATGACTTCAGGTACTCAATCTGAAGGTTGGAAGAGAAGCAATGCTTTGTTACTGACTGGAGGGGAAGCACTATTTTTCTGCCTACTGACTGAAGAAAAGGCTGAGAGCCTGCTGCTTGGATGAGATCTTGTCAGTAGCAGTTGAGCTATTGCCCTTCACAGTCATCTGCAGGGTGAAAGAGGTGAAACCTCTCTTCCTAGCTCATATTCACATGGTAGACATAGTATTAGGGATGTTTTTTTTTTTCTAGCCTTCAATATGCTTATTGTATATAGTCAGATAGTCAAGACATATGAATGTGAAAAGTTAAGTGAGAATATTATGATGGCATTTGATAAGGTCCAAATGAATAGTAATGTGTAGAGAACAAAGACTATAAGAGTTGGAGATAATTGCCAATTGGAGTGGTTGAATATATTTATTTTTAATTGATCTGTGATATTATCAATATAGGCACTTCCTTTACACACAATGATCAAAGCATATTCATGCATTTTCGTATTTATATGTCTTGACTCTCTAATTATACTACAAGCTCATTGAAGACAGAGAAAGTATCTGTTTACTATGCCCAGGACATAAATATAAGGTACTCAATAAGAATTTTCGTTTGGCTAATACTCTTCAGCATAAGAAGTCAGAAAAGTTGTGAAGAATGTAGAAGAATATGTACTATGTCTTTAAATAGCTTACAATTTCATGGAGAGAAAATGAAACAACATATTTAAGTGGATTTAACTAACAATTATACAAGTTTTAGGATAACAAAGGAATGCCATAACATAGCAAGAAAGGGCTTCTTTTTTTCTACTATTATTTTTATTCTGTCTTAAGCAGAAAAAGATGGGCATTTAAAAAATACAGAAGGAGGAAAAAGGAACCATAATCTTGTACAATAGGATCCATGAATCCCAGGTCTGTTAATAAATTTTGTACATAGGGTTCATTAATTTATTTTTTAACCTATGGTGATAATATAAAATAATTTATTACCTCTTATATCTTATTTTATGAACCTTAAAACAATCTTAGAAGGGTCCTATAGGCTTCAAACCATACCCAAAGGGAACTAGAAGAGAAAAAAAGCACTCCTACTTTAAAAGATTCTAAGTATTTCTACCCAAAAGTGATGTGAGGTAGAGAAGATTCCTTTTCAGTATTGTATAATTTTTATTACATCCTTTAATATTTAATATATCCATGACTTATTAGTGTGAATACCCCCTCCACAAACAAAGATTATAATTTCTCTGTGCCTTTGGCCTCTTTCAGTCTTGCTGTGGTTAAACAGTTCAAAACCCTGTGGCCAAACTAATAATGAGCCACTTGGAAATTGGAAATTAACTATGGTGTTCCTTAGAGAATAGTCATAGTGTGAGGCCAGAGAAGACTCAAAGACTTTCCAGCTTGGCAGAACATTGAGACTTTGTAATATGTTGGCAGAAGTTTCAAGACCTCATCATCAATCTATGTCGAGGCACTGAAATAGCAGGGTTTATTTAGTCTTTTTTATTAAGAATAGAATGTTTTTTTCATTAATTATATATATATATATATATATATATATATATAGAGAGAGAGAGAGAGAGAGAGAGAGAGAGAGAGAGAGAGAGACAGAGAGAGAGACAGAGAGAGAGACAGAGAGACAGAGAGAGAGAGAGACAGAGAGAGAGAGAGAGAGAGAGAGACAGAGAGAGGAGTGATCTGATAGGAAAGATTCTGAGGCAGGAACCTCAGTAGTTTGATGTCCTTGGTATATATTGGTTTCTTCATTGGTTTCTCATCCCCTAAGAGGAGAGTAAAAACTTAATGGAAGCAGAAAAATTTCAGTGAGTAAATACAAGTATAAAGACAGAATTGGATAAATCTATAAAATTAGAATACTTTGAGAATGCATTGCACAGTTAAAGTTATTTTTTAAACCTTTTTTTAACAAACTGGGCTCACCAGCTCAAAATCAAAAGGTCATGTAATGGCTTTAATTTGCCAGCTCAAAATGGCATTCTCATTTGATGTGGTGCAAGTATATAGATTTATGTTTATTCTTGTCAAAAAAGGATAAAATCTCAAGATGTATACTGTTTCATCCTTCCTGGCCTCTAAAAATGAGGGCTGAAAACTGTTAGCACTTGCTTCATTCCATCTAAACTGTTGTGAAATTATGTACACAGGGAGCAGAGGCAAATAATTCCACTGAAAAATGCTTCCATGAGATTTAATCCTAGTCTAGAACATCTGAATGTAGTTCAATTATAACATAATAATAATAATGATAAGAAAAATATTAATTTTAAAAAATCCTTGAAGTACAAGCCAGGTGGGGGATAATGACTCTCATAGCAGGTTACATAAGCTACTCATGAATCACTATTAATACCACTTCATCAATTGTTGTAAAATTAAACTTTCCCAACTCACAGAAGGGCCAGATATGACAGAACAAAGAAAAAACAATATTGATTTGCCTCAAGCATTTTATTTAAACTCCTACAATCATGGCATCTGAGGATTTTGCTTTTAACACTAGAGGATTTCAAAAGTTGTCATTATCCATTGGAGGTATTGAGACAGCAGAGCTTAAAGGATGGACTTATAACAAGCTCAGGATCGTTAAAAGGGAAAGTAAAGGGGAAGGGAAATTTCTGTAATCTGAAAAGAAAAATTCATTCTAATGTAGATGAAATCATTCCCATCCTCTAAGGTCCCTGGAAACCATAAATTTTATTGTTTAATATTCACCATTATCTGTGGCATAAAAAGACCTTTATTTTTACACAATTGTAAAGATAAGTACTCTGTAAAGAACCTTTTCACGGTTTCTTTTTATTATATTCTCCTTCAAGTTAAGGGGAAGCACTTTTATGCATATAATTACATAACATGTGAGATTATATATATATATATATATACATATATATACATATATGTATATTTAAATATATATTATATACAATTATTATGAACAAAATGTATCATTCGATGTTTTAATGAATTCAGCCTAGAAAATAAGTTGAATTTCATCATTACCAAAGTCTTGAAAGAAAGCTTTGCTTGATTTTTCCACTCTTTTTTCTTTTGTGCTGGATTCTGAAATTATGAAAAGCGACATTGTTTTCTCTTTGTGCTCTCATGCTTGTTTGAACAATGTTGTTAATATACAGTCCCTTAATACATCAGTTATAAATAGGCACTGATGTATACAAGAGAATACAGAATCCAATAATTCTTTGTCACTTTTACTGGACTCTGTTGCCCACCACAGACTGATTTACTTGGATCTATAAACCTTTGTTACAAAAAGCAATTCAAACTCTGAGCCTTGTGTCATTCCAACAAATGAGCTAATTTCTAACACTGAGAGAGGAGAGGAAGATGATGGTGCATAATAATGACTATTTGCACTATACAAGTGAAATCACATTCAGAAAAATTTGTCTCTGAAATGTGTGAGCTACCCTGTAAATATATCTTCACTCTACGAAATCAAGTGGACTTACTTTACATAAAACATATTTTATCTGGATAATGACATATTCCTGGATGGAATCTGAAGTATTTTTATATTTATCTGTGCCTCAGGAAACAGAAATCAGGACTAGTAAAATGAGTTTTTCTTAGAGTTTCTCATGATAACCCCTGTAAAAAGCAATAGGGGAAAAATGGTAGAGAGTATGTGTATGTGTTTGGGGAGAGGGTTTAATTTTGTTCTTAAAATTGCAGCAAAATATAAAAATTCACAGTGTTATAGTGTTTATAATATTAAATATTATAATAAATTTATAATATTTATATTCTTGTTTCTCCCCTTTATCCACCTTTTATAATTTTGTGTTCCATTTATTCTGATAATGGAAAACTTATGAATTGTATTTAGTTTTTAATTCAACATTTTTGTAGCATAGTAAAACTGTAAAGTGACAAGGAAGGTAGGGTTTCATTTATGGATGTTATCTCTATTACCCAGAAAGGTGTTTTTTGTTTTTTTTTTGTCTCTCCTGTTTTTTATAAGCAAATAAGTGCCTATTTCAAAGAAATTTCAGTTTTGGCAAATATATTTCATAAATCTTCAGAAATACTGATATTTTACAATTTTATATTAATATTTTCTAGTTATTGTTCCCAGATTTCTGTATTAAAGGCTTCACAATTAATTTACCATAATACTTATGGAAATTTTATGTTATCTCATAAATGGAAAATATTTTGGATAATTGCAGATCATTTTATCCTTCTGAAAAGGATGGATTTACAAGAATCATTCATCATTATACTTTAGAACATTAGATTTCTGCTCATGTCCCTTCTCTGAAATGGAAAAATTGATCCTTTTATTATGAAAAATATACCTTTTTTGTAAAAAAAAAAAAAGTGATGTGAATGCATGCCATCATGTTGACATAATGAGGAGGAAGAAGACAAAAGACCATAAAAAAAAAGAAAAAAAAACCCTCAGTTGTATAGTTGGGAAAACAGGCATATGGTCAGTCAGTGAGGCATGGACAAATGCATTCCCATGTATAAGTAGAAGTATGCAATGAGCAACTTTTGCATAGCATGGTTCAATTAGTAATTAAGAAAAATAAAAATCTCAAAGTATTTCCCAACTTGCTTTATTTTTTTTGCCAAAATCTCTACTAAAGAAATAAAAAATGAAGTTACAAATAATTAGAAAATTTCCTAAACGTTTCACTTAATATTCCACTGAATCTGTACGTGATATTGAAGAAAAGAAAAGCCAAGGACACTGACATTTTCAAGGAGACCCAAGGAATTCACTTTGTGGACCATGTAAAGAGCTGTTCTGGGTTTGTTTTTTTGTTTTTGTTTTTGTTTTTTCCTTGAGAAGGAAGGCATTTAGTGTCCACTACAAACCAATATAATTTCTATGTATCATATAATAAGTAATATTAATCAGCAATAACATTTTTCTTGAGCATTTTTAATGTTAAAAGAATGAAAAGTGGAAAATGTAAATCCCTAAAGTTCATGAAAGGAACAATATGAATAGTATATTGCTATTATATACAGTAAACTATTGTATTAATTAATATGCATGATAGTCTTCTCTGCAACATTCAACCACATCAAATTTTCTTTGTTTACATATTGAACTCTTACAAAACTTCCTACAATCTGGACAGCTTTCTGCATGAGACCCACTGCCAAAATCCTAAATACAATTTCCTACATGATGTGGTGTCATTTACATTTCTTTCTCTTAACTAGAGTGCAAACCATTTTAAGGGAAAAGTGGCTAAGAAAGTAAAAAAGAATTAGAGCATTTAGTATGGGAGCAGAAGTGTTGTTTCCAGAATTCCATAGGGGTATCAGGGGATTTGTCTATAGCCAGGTCTGAAATAGAATATAGAATCATTTCTCCATTGTCTTCCTTCTGTAGTCCAGATCATCCTCTCATTTTGGCAGAGGTCAAAGACCTTCTGCTAATGAAGGCAGATTGCACTATCACTTGAACCAGTTCAATTCAACCAAAATTTCAATGCTTGTTATGTGTAATATATAAAGATAGAGACATATACACATAAATTATATGCATATATATGATAATATATACTATATTTCTAGTTGTATATGAGGGATTTCTAGTTATATATATATGCATATAAAATCTGTCTCTCTGTATATGTATGTGTGTATATATACACACATACATATATAATATTCAGACACAATAGACACTATTCAACAAATACTCAAGATGCTCTTAAAATGTATTACTGAAAATAATTTGCTAGAAAGTAAGGAAAAGGAAGGTTATGTCCCTTAAATTTGATAGTGCCGTATTTATATACATGAAGGTGTATTTGGCCATAGTTTTGTAGTATCTTAAAACAATTTGTTTTACATGCTTGTATATACCATACATACATACTTTGAATACCAAATATAATGGGAAAAATTTGTATTCAAGATTTTTAAAATGAATGTTTAAAATTGTTTTATGTGTAATTGGAAAGAACAAAATATTTTTTTAAAACAAATATTATTTATTTTAACATTTTTCACCGAGGGAGGGACAGTTAGCATTTCTTTGGGAGATAAATATACTTGAGCTCTTCACCTACTGTGAAATGGTTCTTCATCTTGTACCTTTGTGGTAATTATTCTCAAATATTGGCTATTCAGATTTTATCAGATATATTTAGTATAATCACCATTTCCATGTGTGTCTGTGTGTGTGCATGCACACACTTTTTTGTCAGAATCATTTTTCTTTCAGTTTTAGTCTCATAAAGAATCTCTTTCACTGTTTTACTGTGTTCTTTGACTCACTGAACAGCAGACCCGTTGTGTGTGTGTTTTTTTCTGGGTTTTCCATATCTACTCTATTCACATAATCTACTTTACTGCCTTTTAATTTAGTACTAGATAATTTTGGAAGTTACTGTTTTGTTTTTATTTTAAATATTTTGTAAAGCAGTAGCATTATATGCCACATTCTACTTTTTCATCAAATAAATTTATTTATTAAACAAATTCTGTTATTTGATCTAATTCTATAAATGGAATAGGACTCATTCTATAAAGTAATTTTCATGTTATAATGATTTTAAATTATTTTAGGAATGGTGTTGGAATGAACAATTAATAGCCTCAAATACTGCAGGTCTCTCATTTTTTGAAAATTAATCTGAAATTTTATGTACGTAAGTCTTTATTGTTTCTCTGTAGGTTAAGTCCCCAGATATTTAATATGTCATGATTCTATAATAAATTAAATTTCTCTATGTTACCTGGATTTTGTTAGTAATAAAGAGAAAGACTGATATGGACATTCTTGTTACTTGTATTTTTTTCAAACATTAATTATATCATTTTTCAAAAATGATCTTTTAGTTAAGCCATCCCATATTAGATATACTTTTGCCTCCTTAGATACAGATTTTCCTTAATTTTTCTATCATGATTTGTATATCATTACAGCTAACTTTCTAACACCATGTCATGTAATAAATGGTGATAATTTAACTCATTGCTTTATTCATAATCTTAAATGTTTCACTGATCACCTTTTTTTCTTTAAAAAAAATAAAATTGGTATCACCTTTCAATGACTCTTTCCTAACCCTACTTCTTGCTAAGAAAAAGTAAAGGCAAATAAAACAAAACAGCATATTGGTCATGTCAAAAAATGTGTACCTTTGACACCCGCATCATGTCTGATGAAAGGTCGGATACAGTCTTCACCATTAATTTCCAATGTATATGTTTCTACACTGTACAAATCCAAGTTTTATTTTCTTTCAACATTACTATTACTTACATTATTATGACCTTTATGTACATTCTTCTGGTTCTGTTTAATTCACTCCCCTTTAGCTCTTATTCATATACTTGAATTCCTCCAAATTTTACATATTGATAAAGGAATATGGTACAGTAATATTGCATTATCATGATTATGATCTATCAATCAACAAATATTTATCAAGCATTTAATAAGTACTAGGCCTACAAGATGGAAGTGAAATATTCCCCATTCTCAAGAAGAGCATATAAAGTGAAGAAAATGCACTTGTATAAATTTTTTGAAAAAGTATTACAATTTGTTCAGCCATCTGACAATCACTGACATCACTTTCCCTCCCAATTCTTTGTCACAACAAAAACAGTTGTCATAAACACAGATCAATGATAGTTGCCATCTAAAGACATAAATATGTGCATAGTAAAATTTTTAGTAGTATTATAGTTCTATCTATCTATCTATCTTCTTTTCTTTCTGTAATTCAGTTCATTGGGGTTTATACCTAGTAGTTTTATTACTGGGTCAAAAAGTAAGAACAGTTATGGGAATCATTTATTATTATTACAGATAGTATTTTTTTTTCTTTTAACTACTTCAACAACAATCAGAGTACCTGTCTTCCCACAGCTTTCACCGTTAACATGTTCATCTGTTCTCATCTTTGATAATTTAACAAGTGTAAAGTGAAAGATCAAAGTCATTTTAATTTGCAAGTATCTTATTATTAATTATTTCAGCATCCTTTAGCAGTGTTGTTGTCAGCTTACATTTTGTTTGCTTTGGAAATCTGCCTATCCATAGCCTTTGACCAACTGTGAACTGGAGAATATCTCTTGTTCTTATTTACTAGCATTAATTTCTACTACATCTTGGCAATAAGGACTTTATCAAAGACTTTGCCCTCCAAATACTAATCATCTACATTTTTATAAGTGAATTTTTATCCTTAAAGATGCCTTTCAAATTAAAGTAACTGAAATTGGCTACACTCTTTTATCACTTCTAAATATTGTTTCATTAAGAACTCTCACCCTAGACACAGTTTAGATTTCTTATAAAACAAACTAAATGACCCATTTTCTTCATTCTTAGTTTCCTTATCTTCTCTGCACATTTGACTCTCTCAAACCCCCATGTTCCTTGACACTCTCTTCTCTACTGCTTTTTATTCCCATCCATCTGAACCCTCTAATCTTTTGCTGGATCTTCATCTAGCAGCTTACAACCACAGAGTGTCCATGAAAGCTCTCTTGTAGGCCCTCTTCTTAATTCCATTCTATATGTTACTTAGTGATCTCATTACATCCCAAAGGTTCAATTACCATCTCTATGCTGACAATTCCCAATTTTTCTATCCAGCCCTAACATCTCCATGATGTGCAGTTTCACATCTCCAATGCTGGACTTTTCAATTTGAATTTCCTATAGACATTAAACTCAATAAATCAAAACTCCCCAAATAATTTCATCTTCTACATTTTCCTATTACTGTCAAGAAAACAACAATATTCCCAGTCAACCACACTCACAAACCAGGTGTAATACTTGACTCCTCACTCTCATCATTATCTATATAATATCCTGAAAAGTTCTCTGGATTCTGCCTTCTTAATATCTCTTCTATTTCTTACATTCTCTCCACTGACAAAGTCTTGATTAACTCAATCGGTCTTTTATCAGTAATAATATCTCAAAATACTCAAGGTACAATCAGTCACTTATTCAGCAAAGTCTTACTTAAGTACCATACACAAACCCCTCCACCCCTTAGGTCAATAGTAAACTATAATTCCATAATTACTCAGTACCCAAGGAGGGGTCTTTTCTTCATCTTGACTGGGGGCCTATTCTCATATTCCCTGGATCCCCTTCCATGGTCCCAGATTCTATGTGGATTTCCCAGACTGTCACATGGGTTCAATGGCAGACATCTCCCAGTTCCTTGACCAGCTCTCTGGGCAGGTCCTACTCTACCCTGAAGTTCACAGGGTCTCCTCCATGTCAGATCTCTCACCATTTCCACTCCAGGGAATTCTAGGCTCAACGAAGCCGCAAACCAAGTCTCAGCATCCAAGTCATACTTCAGTCACGTGGGCTCCTGTGTCCTGGACTCTGGGGCTCTTTGCTCCAGATTCCGAGCTCCTTGCCTCATGGCTCTGGGCTCCTGTTCAGAAGAAGCTCCACCACCACAAGTTTTCAGGACTCAGTTCTCCATTCTTCCATAGCTGTTCTGCCACCAGATCTCAGTCTCAAGGAAATTCTAACTGTTCCTCTCTGGGGATTTTCATAAATATACAGCTTCTTCCTGCCTTCCTACTTCCTCAAACCAACCTTTTCCTGTTATATAAGTAACAGGAGATAGGAGTCTTGAACAGTTGCTAAGTGCTAAGTACCTGCTACTTTTGCCAACACAAAGGGATCTTCAAATTCAAAACCACATTACCGTTATACCTTCTTAACTTCAGAACCAGAGGTTTATCCACTGAATCATCTAGCCTCCATCAAACTATTGAAAACTATAGTAAGTGATAAATATTATAATAAACTATCCTGCTTTTTCTATCTCACACAAGACACATCACTAAACTTCAGGTATATTATTGCCTTCCTCCAAAACCTGCCTCTCCCTCCTTCCTCTTCTCTTTCTACTCCATCCTCTAGTTTCCTTCAATTCCAAACTTATATAGATCCTTCTACAAGAAGACAAGATCTGAATTTGATGCCACTGCCTTCCCTCTTATTATCTCTGACTTAGCCAGAATGTGTCTTCATTGCACATAATAGATGACTTTCTACCTTGCCCATTACACTTTAAACTAATTGAAAGTAGGGGATATTATATTTGTCTTTCTTCATATTACTACTACTTTGCATATTATGCTATAGAGTTTGTATTTAATACATGTTTGTTAATTTAATGACTATTTCCTACATTTTATGATGTAATTTTTAGTATTTATATAGCGTATGTATGTGGAGCCCATTGGACCTTATTTTATAAAATGTTCTAAATGTATTACCAAATTGCTTTTCAATTTTTTTAACAAATGCTCTATTAACTTTTGGTTTACATCATTCATTTCTGCCAGATTTTGAGTTACACTTTTTCCCCATTTTTCCCCTACCCACCACCCCAGAATAGCAGTCCCACAAGATATCCCCTGATGCAATCTGCTCTCTCCCATATCTTCTCCCATACCCCCTTCGACTTTACAATCAGGTCAGGGTGAAACTCTCTGCCCCAATGCCTGCACACTTTATCTCCCAATTACATGCAAAATAGTATTAATAATAGTATTTAAGTATATTTGAAACATATACTTGAAAGACTTCGAATTTCAGATCTATTCCCTTCCTCCCTTGTCACCCACTCCCTCTGGGAATATAAGCAAATCAGAATGTTTTGTACATGTATAGCTATGCAAAACATTACCATAGCAGATATATTGTAAAAGACTGCTTATATTTCCCTCCCTACCATCCCACCACCCACCTGGTACACTCCCTACTTTGATCCTCTCCCTCTTTGAAAATGGGTACCTCCAACCTCCCCTACCCCCAAAATAACCTCCCCTCCATCATCCCCCTGTCATCCCCCTTACCCATACTCTTCTGTAGGGTGAGATATCCCATTTAGTATGTATGTCATTCTCTCCCTGAGCCAAATTCAATGAGAATATGGTTTTGCCTTTTTGCCTTTCTGTTCTTCCTCTCCCCTGAAACCACTTCTCCTTGCCTCTTCTACATGAGATAGTTTACCCCACCCTGTCTCTTGCCATCTCCTTTTGCCACATTCCTCTCTCACCTCTAAATTTCACCCCTTAAGTATCATCCCTTCCCAACAAATTCAAACTATGCCCTCTATCCATAAATACCTGTAAATATATATATATATATATATATATATATATATATATACATACATTCACAAATGTATTCATATGCCCATATACCCTTATTCAATTATTTTCATAATGAGAAATGTTTCATAAGTCATAGTTATTGTTTTTCCATGTAGGAATGTAAATAGTTCAACTTTGGTAAGTTTCTTTTGATTTCTTTTCCCTAATTACCTTCTCAAGCATCTCTTGCTTCTTGTGTCTGAATGTCAAATTTTCTATTCAACTCTGGATTTTTCCACAAGAATGCTTGAAAGTCCTCTATTCCACTAAATGACAATATTTTCCCCTAAAACAAAATAATAAGTTTTGCTGGGTAGGTGATTCTTGTTTTTAATCACAGGTCCTTTATCATATTCCATGCCCTTCAGTCCCTCAGTGTAGAAGCTCCAAGGTCCTGTTGTATTCTGATTGTGCTTCCACAATATTGAAATTGTTTATTCCTGGCTACTTGTAATATTTTCTCATTTATCTGGGAATAATGGAACCTGGCTATAATATTCCTAGGAGTTTTCTTTTGGGGATCTTTTTCAGGAGGTGGTCTGTTGATTCTTATAATCTCTATTTCCCCGTCTATGTCTAAAACATCGAGGCAATTTTCCTTGACAATTTCTTGAAGGATGATTTCTAGGATCTTTCTTTGGTCATGGCTTTCAGGTAGTCCAATAATTTTTAAATGATCTCTCCTGGATCTATTTTCCAGGTCAGTGGTTTTTCCCATGAGATATTTCACATTGCCTTCTATTCTTTCATTTGTTTGGATCTGTTTTACAGCTTCTTGATTTCTCATAAAGTCACTAGATTTCATTTGTTCCAGTCTATCTCTGACGGAATGTATCTCCTCAGTGAGCTTTTGAGATTCTTTTTCCATCTGGCAAATTTGGGTTTTTAAGGCATTCTTCTCCTCATTGCCCTTTTGGTTCTCCTTTGCCATTTGAGTTAGTCTATTTTTAAGGTGTTATTTTCCTCAGTAAGGCTGTTGACTCTCCTTTCATACTTTTCCTGCACCCTTCTCATTTCTCTTCCAAATTTTTCCTCCACTTCTCTTATTTGGTTTTTAAAATCCTTCTTAAGGTCTTCTATGGCCTGTAACCTGCTCATATTTTCATTTGGGGCTTTTGTTACAGGATTTGTGACCACACAGTTCTCCTCCTGTTCCATGCTTTGATTCTCTTTGCCCCCCAAATAGGAGTCTAATGTTGAATTTTTCTGTTTATTTTGTTTCCTTTGCCTAGGGATGTTGCCACTTAATTACTTAACTTTTAGGTTTGTTGCCACAGTAGGACTTGGCTACCAGACAGGGCAGCTTCTGTCCCAAACTTTGGGGTCTTCTCAACTGCTAGAGGTATTAGTTGGGTGGCCTCGGTGAAGCCTCCACACGCTCTGGCAAGCTGGTCACACACCCAAAGACATCCAACCCAGACCACAATCCAGACCCAGGGAGGTTAAAGCTATATGTGATTACCCACTAGACTGATTGGTGGATACCCTACTGTCCACAGACCAGGAGCTAAAGCTGCAAATGAAGGTGCAAAATGGTGGCTTGCCTTGGCTCCTCAGAGGCTTCTCACCTCCAGTGAAGAAGCTGACGTGTTCCCAAGTAATGGTCCCAAAGTCCATAGAGCACTGACCTCTCAATTTGCCTTAGGGATATCTGTGTTGATAAATCTGGAATTCCCACTGCTGCTGGTGTTCTGGGGTCCCTCCAGCTGGCTGCTGGCCCAACCACCCTGGGGCTAAAACAGGGACTCAAGTGGGCCTGGGCTTGGCTCCCAGGGCACTGTGCTGTCACCTCCCAGAGCACTGCACTGGCTTCTTCCTGCAGGGCTGCTGGGCTGTCCTCAGCAGGAGGTTAGCTTCTCTGTGTTGTTATGTGAGTGCTGGAGCTCCAGAAGTTGTTCAGAGTCCACTTTTGTATGATTTTTTTTTAAACAAATGCTTTATTGACTTCTGTTTTACATCATTCATTTCCGCCAGATTTTGAGTTACAATCATTTTCCCCCCATTATTCCCCTACCCAACCTCCCAGAATAGTAATCCCACAAGATATCGCTTCCTCCAATCTGCTCTCTCCCATACCTTCTCCCATACCCCATCGACTTTTCCATTAGAGGAAGGTGAATCTTTGCATCCCAATGCCTGCACATCTTATCTCCCTATTACAAGCAAAAGAGTATTAATAATAGTATTTATATATATTTGAAACATTTAATGTTACGACCTCAAATTTCAGATCCATTTCCTTCCTCCCTTGTCACCCATTCCCTCTTGGGAGATAAGAAATTCAGTATATGTTGTACATGTCTAGCTATGCAAAACATTATCATAGTAGATATATTGTACAAGGCTGCTTATAATTCCCTCCCACTCATCCCACCCCCCACCTGGTCCATTCCCTACATGATCCTGTCCCTCTTTTATAGTGGGTACTTCCAACCTCCCCTCACCCCAAGGATGCCCTCCCATCCATCATCCCTCCTCCCATCCTCCTTCCCCCTATCCTGCTGCAGGTTGAGATATCCCATTTAGTTTGTATGACATTTTCTCCCTGAACCAAATTCAATGGGAATGTGGTTTTGCCTTTTTAGCCTTCCTTATTCTCCCCCTCTTTTGCAACCACTTCCCCTTGCTTCTTCTGCATGGGATAGTTTACACTACCCTGTCTCTCCCCATGTCCTCTTGCCACTTTCCACTCTCACCTCATAATTTCATCCCTTGAGTATTCTCCCTTCCCAACAAATTCAACTTATGCCCTCTATCCATATATAACTGTAACCATATACACACACATTCACATATGTATTCCTATGACCACACCCCCTTCTTCCATTATTTTCATAGTGAGAAAGATATCATCAGTCACAGTTATTGCTTTTCCATATAGGTATGTAAATAGTTCAACTTTGATAAGTTCCTTTTGATTTCTTTTCCCTGATTACCTTCTCAGGCATCTCTTCCTTCTTGTGTCTGGGTGTCAAATTTTCTATTCAATTCTGGTTTTTTCCTCAAGAATGCTTGAAAGTCCTCTATTCCACTGAATGACCATATTTTCCAATGAAACAAAATACTCAGTTTTGCTGGGTAGGTGACACGTGGGTTCATTCCCAGTTCTTTTGCCTTCTGGAATATCATATTCCATGCCTTTTGATCCCTCAGTGTAGAAGCCGCCAGGTCCTGGGCTATTCTGATTGTGTTTCCACAATATTGAAATTGTTTCTTCCTGGCTGCTTGTAGTATTTTCTCCTTGATCTGGGGATTCTGGAACCTGGCTATAATATTTCTGGGAGTTTTCTTTTTGGGATCTTTTTCAGGAGGTGATCTGTGGATTCTTTCAACCTCTATTTTGCCCTCTGGATCTAAAACATCAGGGCAGTTTTCCTTGAGAATTTCTTGAAGGGTGATTTCTAGGTGCTTTCCTTGATCATGGCTTTCAGGTAGTCCAATAATTTTTAAATTGTCTCTCCTGGATCTATTCTCCAGGTCAGTGGTTTTTCCCATGAGATATTTCACATTGCCTTCTAATCTTTCGTTTGTTTGGATCTGCTTAACAGCATCTTGATTTCTCATAAAGTCATTAGCTTCCATTTGCTCCAGTCTAACTCTGAAGGAATGAATCTCCTCAGTGAACTTTTGAGATTCTTTTTCCATCTGGCAAATTCGACTTTTTAAGGCATTCTTCTCTCATTGCCCTTTTGGGCCTCCTTTGCCATTTGAGTTAGTCTATTTTTTAAGGTGTTGTTTTCCTCAGTCAGGCTGTTGACCCTCATTTCATACTTTTCCTGCATCCTTCTCATTTCTCTTCCAATTTTTCCTCCACTTCTCTTATTTGATTTTTAAAGTCCTTCTTAAGGTCCTCTATGGCCTGCAACCCACTCATGTTTTCCCCTGGGGCTTTTGGAGCAGAACTTCTGACCTCACAGTCTTTTTCCTGCTCTATGCCCCCAAAATAGGAGTCTAGGGTTGCATTTTTCTGTTTCCTTTGCCTTGGCATGTTGCCACTTAATTACTTGACTTTTGGGCTTGTTGCCACACTATGGCTTTAAGGCCAGATAGAAGAATTTTCGTCCCGAATGTGTGGGGGGCAACTTCTGTTTCCGGCAAGCTGTAAACCCACCCATGACTTCCACCCTAGATCACAATCCAGATCCAGGGAGGTTAAAGCAAGAGCGATTACCCCCCAGGACTGATTGCTGGATCTCCCTACAAATTTGCAGGCTGGGAGCGGGAGCTGCCTCTGAAAACTACAAAAGTGGCGTTTGTCCTCAGCGGCTTCTAGCCCCCAGGGGAGGGAGCCAACACATTCCCTAATACCAGTCCCAAAGTCCATAGGACTCTAACCTCTTATTTTGTCCTAGGCAAGTCTATGTTGATAATTCTGGAGTCGCCACAGCTCCTGGTGTTCTGGGGTTCGTCCAGCTGGCTGCTGGCCCTGCCGCCCTGGGGCTAAAACCTCGACTCATGTGGACCTGGGCTCAGCTCGGCTCCTGCGCTCTGCGCGCTGCACGCTGCCAGGTCCCAGACCACTGAGCTGGTCCTTCCTGCAGGGCTGCTGGGCTGTCCTCAGCGGGAGTTTAGCTTCTCTGTGTTGTTCTGTGGGTGCTGGGGCTCCAGAAGTTGTTCAGAGTCCCCTTTTACATCGTTTGGGGGGAATCTGGGGGCAGAGTGGCTTGGATGAGCTGTTTCTACTCCGCCATCTTGGCTCTGCCTCTTTTATATGATTTTTGATGTAGTGTGGGCTGGAGCGACGTGGAAGTGATGTTTCTACTCTGCCATCTTCGCTTTCCTATTTTCTTAACAAATTTTGTCAAGTAGAACATTCTTTCCCCCTAGTAGTTACTTTCTGTTTATTTACAAACACTAAGGTACTATGTTGATTTGATTCTGGTACTTGTTTATGGGGGATGCTTCATTGTTCAATTTTTCTTTTTTAACTAGTATGAAATATTTCATATGATTACTTGTTTAAGATAATATTGTGCTCTCCTCATTATGATTCAGTTGGTTTTCCTTGATATTCTTAAATGTCTACTCTTCCAGTTGAATTAGTTATTCTTTTATCTAGTTCTCTGCAGAAAACCTTTGATGTTTTCATTTGTATGGGATCATTTCTATCTTTTTTACATGGCTAAGATACTCATTTTATCTTTATTTGTGCAACAGAATGATGAAAAAATATTTCTTCAAGTAATGTATATCTTCCTGCATTCCTGAAAGGGATGTTTTATTTATGACCAACAAGATGGAAGATTAAACATGCTCTCTAGTCCCCACTAAGTTTCAAAAAGTTTTTAAAAAGAGAAATAATGTACCAAAAGTATAATGGTCAGTACTAACCCAATAGTTTAAGTGTCCAAAAAGCCTAACAATAAACTAATGCTGTAGAATCTCAATCTCTATTCATTCAGTAACAACTTCCTCCATCAGTTTCTGCTTCCATACAATCTAACCCAATGGTCTGTGCTCTTGGACACACTCACCAATTTCCCTGCTGCTGATTCTATAATCTTTTCAAGGACATACTATTCCTCACTTCACCTTACCAATCAAAAAGCACCAAAATTCAACTATACTCCATCATTTCAGGTGGAGAGACATATATAGGAGAGGACCATACACTTTATGACACATTCTTCCTCATTTGCAGAACCAAAGAACTGAGAAGTTCTATAGTTTGTAGGTATTTGAGTCTACAAATGTGGAAATTTGAATCCACAGTTTATCTTCTTTTTTCTTCTTTAATGTTCTACAAAAAATAATAATTTGTTTTATGGAATGACTCTATGTAAAAAAAGTTTGGGGGGAGGCATGTATAAAGAATTTTAGTGATTAAAAAACAAAATATGTCAGGGAAATCCATTATTTTCAAGAGTTTTTTTTTTAGGTTTAGAAAAGTTTTGAGGGTGCCTTATTTGAATAACACCTCAAAATTACATGCTTTGGAGTTACTATTTTCACTATTTTTTTATCTCCTTCTCCTGGTATTTCTTAAAAATATGCATAATGGTTAAATGTTTTGTGGCTATATTTTACAGCCTGCCTCCTTGTTGACATTACTAATTGCTTCAAATATTTCTGTGGTTTTTGGTGTGTGTTTGTTTGTTTTCTTCTCTGGGGTTCTCTAAATAAATCACATCTGACTGTGAATAGAGAACATTTTACCTCTTTTTTTTTCCTATGTATATTCTATTGTTTTCCTTTGCTTTGTGGTATAGCTATCATTTATAAAATATTATCAAATGAGTGGTGACAAAGAACAGTCATTTTATTTTTTAACTTATTGTCCAAGGTTTCCATATTCCCCAATTCAAATTCTTAATTTTAGTTTGATACTTCTGATTATACACACACACACACACACACTCACACACACATACATGTATGTGTGTATATCTATATATATGTGTGTGTGTGTATGCATGCATATGTATATATGTGTGTATATGTATATATACATGCATATGTATATATGTGTGTATACACACACACACACACACACACACACAGTGTGTATTTACAGGGAGCAGGAAGCTAGGTGGCAGAGTGGTAGAGTGCCAGGCCAGGAATCAAGAATACCTGAGTTCAAATATAGCCTCAGAAACTTATTAGCTCTGTAACCCTGGGCAAGTCACTTATCTTGTGTTTACCTTAATCTACTGGAGAAGGAAATGGCAGACCACACCCAGAATCTTTGCCTGGAAAAAAAACAAATAGAATCACAAAGAGTTGGACACTATTGAAATGGTTAAAAAAATACATATATACAGACACTATATATGTATTCCTCTCTCTCTCTCTCTCTCTCTCTCTCTCTCTCTCTCTCTCTTTCTCTCTCTCTCTCCCTCTCCTTCTCCGTGTGTGTGTGTGTGTGTGTGTGTGTGTGTATAAAATACCAGAGCACTATATTGAGCAAATCCCTAAGACTCATTTACTAGATCATAGATAAATTGCAATCTAGATAAATAGCATTTCATACTAAAAGTTTTTATTTTCACCTGAGAGGAAATCACCTACTTTTCAAATATATTTTGCATCAGATCATTTAGATTCCTTTATTGCTTAAAAAGACAGTTGGTAAGGACTTTTTTTAAGAGAATACAAGTTAACACAATTCTTTCACAACTGGTGCTTCATCAAGGATAAGAAAAAACTGCTACATTGAATAATGGGTAAGAAAACCAAGAACAAAACTTTAGTAACTGCAGTAACTCCCAGTATATCATAAAAAGGCAGACATAAATAAAAACACTTAGAAACATTAGAGAAAGGGCTGAGGAAGAAAAGAACACCTTCAGTGTGCTATTCATTGAAGCCATTCCATTCAGGAACCGAGGTCAAAGGGAAATAAGCTAAGAATTTTCAGGCTGCTTGAAAACATCTACCATTAAAAAGCTTAGATATATTATTTAAAAAAAAATCATGAATGAAAAATGATTTATTAGGAGCAGAATGCATGAGTCATTTCCTGAAATAAACATGGAAAAAAAAAAAACAACTTCCAAAAATGACATTGCCCAAACCCAGAACTAATTCCTTCTATGATTCAAATAGTGTCCTCTTTTCTAAACCAAGGGGCAACAAATCAGAAAAGAAAACTTAAACACATCCACAATGAACATCACAGTAAAATTTTTAAATAAAATATTAGTAAAGAGTCAGTCAATTAAGTACCTACTACGTGGCAGACACTGAGCTAAATGCTAGGGATGTAAATAAAGTTCTCTTTTCCCTGAAACTGCTCAGAATGTAATGAGGAAGATAACAAGTAAACAAATATACAAGCACAAAAAAATAACCCTTTAAACAGGATAAATAGTAAATAATTAACAGAAGGCAGGCATTAAAATTAAGGAAATTGGGAGCTTCTTATAAAGCATGGTTCTCAGTCAGCACTTGAAGGAAACAAGAAAATCCAGAAAGTATGAGAGGTGTCTATAGAAATACTAATGTGTATGTGTGTATATATTTATGTTTATTTTTACACACATACATATATGCATACACAAACATCTTCATATAAATGACTATATATACATATATATGAAGGTGTAGACATATATATATGAATGTTTGTATGTATATATGTGTATTAGTGTTGCTATAGACACTTCTTATATCTGTCGTATGTATGTATGTATGTATGTATATATGTATGTACGTATGTATTGTATAGGTATGAATTCACGCTGGACCTCAGGGATTGGACAACAATAGATCCCTGTCCAAGTACCACTTAATTGTTATTTTGGGGGTCTTTCTGGTTCAGAATGGATGTAAATAGTAACTATTTCTCTTCTGGCCAGCACCCATGAGGGTCTTCCCCTCCCGGTTTGATCTTTATTTTTTTTAATTAAAAGGGCCATTCCTTGATTCACTTCTTAAAGAGTCCTATTCAATGAATGGGTATTGCTTTACTCAAAGTGAGAAACTGAAAAGACCTTACTTTGAAAGGGACAAGGTCTCCCATTTCCAGTCATCCTGATCAGTATCTTGCCACTGAATCCACAGGGCTCTGGAGAAGAAAGTGAGGCTGGTAACTTTGCACAGCCCCCCTTCACTCAAAACAAAGTCCACTGCAAATCATGTTATGGTCCTCTTTGAGAATGAAGGACAAATCACAACCACACAATGTGTATATGTGTGTAAATATATTCATATACATACATGTATATATGTATGTATATTGCTCAGATAGGATTTATACCAGGAATTCAATATTTGTTCAATATTTGGAAAACTATAAATATAATGATACATATTAATTTTAAAATCATAGATCTTCTTCAATAGATGCATACATAAGTAGCCCTTGAGGCAACTAAAATTAATTGAAACAGTAATTTTTAGCAGAGTAGCAGCATATAAATGGTGGTTCTTTACCCACTATCCTCTCATAAGAAATATAAAGTACTCAAATATTCCATTATGCTCACTGTACTCCTCCAGAACATAAAGCCTCTTTGTAGCATTCTAAATAGCTACTTTGCATTCACCTTGGACCTGCCTTCCCTAGCAACTTAGAATATAGATTATGAACTATCAGTAAGTTCCAGATTTCTTGCCTCTTATTGCATGCTTTTATTTCTTTGGCAATTCTTTTGACAGTTCTCTTTGCCTAGAAATATAACGTTAAAGGAAAATTATTCTTGTCATCTGATTAAACAAACATTCATTGTTTACTATGTTTCATGTATGATGATTGCTTGGGGGGTGATATCAAAAACAAAAGAAAACGAAAATATGTTCCCATTCTCACTGAACCCACATTCTAGATAAAGTGAACATATGTACAGAATAATTTATATTCCAAAGGATTATATTAAGAATAAATACAAATTATATCTGAAGTAGAATTGAAGGGTTCTAACAATAGAAGAATCAGGAAACGTTGCATGTAGAAGAAGTATGAGAACAATTAAAAGATTTTTTGAGGCAGAGGTGAGGAAGGTGTGCTTTAAAAGAACAATAGAAAACCATGAAAATGAGAGATGTAGTGTTTAAAGTGAGTAAAATTTGACTGGAATATAGAGAAAGAAAAATAACTAATAATTATCAAAGAACAATTAATTGGAGACAGTGTGAAAGGTACAAAACTGAGATTTTTTAAAAATATTTGATCTTAAGGCAGTAGGTAGTCAACAGAACTTTTTAAATAGGAGAGGAACATGGTCTGATTTGCCCCTGAGGGAAAAAAAAAAGACATTTTAAAAGCCGTTTTTGAATGGATTGAAGAGGGAAGTGATTTGAGGCAGGGCTAGCAAGAGGCCAATGCAACAGTCCAGGATAGAGAAAATGAGGGTATGAACTAAGGTTATGACTATCTAAATAGTGCAAAGAAAATATATCTGAGAGATGTTTGGGGGATAGAAATGGTAAGATCTGGCTATTGATTGGTCACATGATCTGAAAGACTGGGAAATTGGTGATAATGCTCCCAACAATGATGATGCTCCCAAGAATGTTTGGAACTAAAAGGGAAATAAGGGAGATTGGTAGAGGCATGAATTTTAGGGGAAATAATTAAATCTTTTCTAGATATAATTACCATTGAGTTAACTTAAAATGCTGTAAATATTCATTTTTCTCATCATTAGTCTTTTAACTGAGTTTAGCAAAGGGAAAAGAAGTACAAAAGAAGGTACCCAGAAATTAGAAGGTACAATTGTAATGGTAATAGAATGTAAAGATCCCTGTGTATTGGCTTAATTTCCAGGTTAAGTGCTAAGACTCAGAGCTTGTGAATCCTACAAGTGGGATGGACTTGTTGATATGAGGAGAGGGGGCTGAACAGGGAGGAGCTGTGTATAGGGAAAAGCCCAAGCTGGAGAGAGGCCAGAACTTCTGGGAACAGCATCTTGGAGGAGAATACAATGAGAGAGAATTGCTAGGGCCAGAGTTGCTGAGAGAGGGGGAGGAGTGGGGGGGAGAACTTCCAGCCAGAGGTTCTAAGGACTTTTGAGGACCAGCAGAGCTCCCTAGAACTGAGGAGGCATGACTGTGGTGCCAGTAATTTGTCTGTCTGTTTTGATGTTATATTGTCAGATTTGCTTGTTGATAGAGGCATCAGATCTTATTGGGCCTAGGTTGATTTCACAGGCAGAAAGTGAAGTGAACAGGATGCATGCCATGAGTATAAACATTATGGTAGCTTTGTTAAGCTTTGTCTTCCCAGGAACAGAAACTGCTGAGAACTTGCCTCAGGGCAAGATGAAGAAAAGACCTCTTGGAAACTAAAGGGGTGCCCATCAATTGGGGAATGGCTAAACAAGTTTGGTATATGAATGTAATGGAATATTATTGTGCTATAAGAAATGAGGAGGTGACAGATTTCATAATTACCCGGAGAGACTTATACAAACTGATGATGAGCGAGAAGAGTAGAATCAGAAGAAATTTGTATACAATCACAGACATACCATATCTGTGATGACCAATTATGACAGACTGGACTCTCTTCAGCAATGCAGTGATATAAGTTAATCCTGAAAGACTCAAGAAAGAGAGAAATGTGGCATCCAGAGATATAACTAGAAAGAACTGAGCCTGAATCCTGATGGAAGCAAACTAAATGATCTTTTTCTTTTCATTGTTTGGTTTTATTTCTTCTTTACCATCTTTCACCCCACCTACTACGATACGCCTTTGTAATTGGAATAATGTCTAATATGAATGTATTTGCAGATCCTATACTGGACTATATGCTGTTGTGTGGGGAGGTGGGAGGGAAGTAAAGGAAATTTGAAAACCAAGGAACTATGGAATTGAATCTTGTTAACTGAAACTAAACTAATAAATTAATTTAAAAAAAAGAAAAGACCTCTCCTTGGGTATTGAATGCTGTGAAGATATTGTAACCTAGTTGTGACCTTGGGTTGTATGGTTTTTGTGCTTTCCATTGCCCCTTGGGAGGGTGTTTGGTGGTAACTGATGGTATTGTAATTCAGTTGTGATCCAGGGGTGGAACACTTTTGCCCTTTGTACTTTGTGACTGACCAAATGAGTGTACTTTGTTTATGATTGGAAAATAATCTCCAATTGAGTAGATAGAAGACTTTGTCATTGACTAAATGAATATATTACCCAGGGGTGGAGTACTTTGACCTTTGTACTTCGTGATTGAATTGAGGCCTTACTAAATGATTGAGTTGCACATAGTGAATGTTATATTTTGATTTTCTGTGAATGTTTTGCCTTAATTTGTTACTGAATAAATGGAGTTTACTGTGCTTGTAAGCAGAACCTTGGAGGATGCTCTTGCTTGGCATTATAACAGTATGTCTGGCTTTGATCTTCCTAGGTAGACACCTATCTCTTATTGCTTTTATTACCTCTGTGTTTCTTGTGAAATCATTTCCCTACTCCTATATTCACTGTTGTACTCTACTCTAAAAGTCAGAGAAAGAAATAAAACTGAGGAAAAGGATATCATTTCTCTTTCTCATAAGAAACCATACAAGGAAGGACTGTTCTAGGCAAGAGTTAGTTCTTCTGTGCCCCAGTCCACTAGTCATCTAGGAGGCCCAATCATCAGGGATGAGACCAATTAGAGGAATTTATCATTTCTTTTTAAAATATTATTTATTTTTAATTTACAATATTCAATCCCACAAGTTTTTAAATTCCAAAATTTCTTTTCTTCTCAATCTGCCCCCCTCCCCCAGACAGTCAGAAATCTGATATAGGCTCTACATATACATTTACATTAAATATATTTTCATATTAATCATGTTGCAAAGAAGTATAATAAAAGGAATGAACCAAGAGAAAGAAATAAGAAAAAAACAAAACAAAAAAGAGAGAAAGGAAATTGTATACTTTGATCTGCATTCAGAATATATAATTCTATCTCTATACATTGAAAGCATTTTCCAACATGTGCCTTTTGGAGCTGTCTTAGGAACTTGCATTGCTGAGAAGAACCAAATCAATCAAAGTTAGTCAGCATCTTTTGTTATATGGTGTAAGATACTGGTATATTCTTAGTTTCTGCCAATTTTTTTCTGCCATTTTCCAGTTTTCCCAGCAGTTTTTGTAAAATAGTGAGTTCTTATCCCATATAATGTAAGCTCCTTGAATTCAGGATTATTTCATTTTTGTCTCTATGTGCATTACTGAGCTTAGTGCCTGGTATATAGAAGGCACTTAATAAATGCTTGGTATCCTAATTCTGACACTTACTAGTTGGTGATTATAGACAAGTCACTTCCCTTTTTGGGAATTGGGCCAGTTGATTTCTTAGATGTCTTCAAATTCTGTGATCTTTGCTTGAGTATAATGAGACAGAAAGATGAGTGTTTGTTAGAATATGCTTTGGATTGTCAGTGCTGTGAAAGCACCGACTATACTTGTTTAACTTTCTGTTGGATAGTACCTTCCACAGAGTTCAAGAAAGGTATAGGATGACAAAGATGATTTGGCCAGTTTTCCTTGGAGGCAAACAAAAACTGCCTTTCACCAAATTCATATCGATTTTGCCATCCACAATATGAAAGTGTACATTTGTGAAATATATTCCTAGTTGGGAAATAATCTGTTCAATATTAAAATGTTTACTGAGAATAGTAGAATATATTTTAATGGGAAACAATTCTACCAATATTTAAATATGTTTCATATGAATTTATTGTAATAGTAACCTTGGACAAAATCACATTTTCCTATAGTTTAAATTACAGGTTTCTTGCCAGTAGTCTCCCAAATTCCTGTCACTAAAAGCTGCTGATTGTATTTTTGTACTTCAACAAACATTTGTTAATCACTCTCAACATTCAAAGCATTATATTGGTCTAAGGCATAAGGATAATAGGGCAGCTAAATGGTAAAACTGGATATGGAATCAGTAAGAGCTGAGTTCAGATGTTTCCCTCAGTTCCATCATCTGTAAAATAAGTTGTAGGAGAGGGGCAGAATCAAGATTGTGGGGTAGAAAATGCACTTCCGTGAAGCTCCAGGCCACACCATTTCAAAATCATGTAAAAGGGGGACTCTGAATGACCTCTGCAGCTCCAGAACCCAAAAAATAACACAGAAAAGATAACCTCCCACTGAGGACAGCCCATCAGACTGGCAGGGAGCAGCTAGTGCAGCACTCTGGAAGCTGTGCCAAGGACAGCATGATTTGGAGGTTTTAGACCCAAGGCAACCAGACAAGAAGCTGGCTGGAGGGACTCTAGAACACCAGCAGCTGTGGCGTTTCCAGAATTATCAACACATAGATGCCTAGGACAAAGTGAGAGGTCAGTGGCCTATGGTCTTGGGGACTGGTTGGGAGAGCATGTGGCCTCTTTTCCCTGGGGGCAAGAAGTCACTGAGGAGCCAGCACAGCTTGTGCCCCATTGCCAAACTGCACCTTCTGGTCCTGGCCTTCAAACTGTAGGGGGGTCCGGCAATCAGTCAGGAGGGTAATTGCTCTTGCTTTACCCTTCTTGGATCTGGATTATGGTCTGGGGTTGAGGTCTTGGGGTGTGTGACCAGCTTGTCGGAGCCTGTGGAGGATTCAGAGAGACTGCCCAACTAATACCTCCAGCAATTGGGAATACCCAAGCATTTGGGACAGAAGCTCCCCTGGCAGGTGGCAGAGTCCTACTGTGGCAACAAGCCCCAAAGTCAAGTAATTGAGTGGCAACATGCCTAGGCAAAGGAAACAAAATAAACAGAAAAATCCAACATTAGACTCCTATTTGGGGGGCAAAGATGATCAAAGCATAGAACGGGAAGAGGACTGTGAGGTCAGAAATCCTGTACCAAAAGCCCCAAATGAAAAATACGTTACATGTTACAGGTTACAGGCCATAGAGGACCCTAAGAAGCAGATAAGAGAAGTGGGGGAAAATTGGGTAGAGAAATGAGAAAGATGCAAGAAAAGTATGAAATGACAGTCAACAGCCTGACTGAGGAAAATAACACCTTGAAAAATAGACTAACTCAAACGGCAAAAGACGCTCAAAAATACAATGAGGAAAAGAATGCCTTAAAAAGCTGACTTTGCCATTTGGAAAAAGAATCTTGAAAGCTCACTGAGGAGAATCATTCTTTCAGAATTAGACTGAAGCAAATGGAAGCTAGTGACTTTATGAGAAATCAAGATGGTATTAACCAGATCCAAACAAATGAAAAAATTGAAGGCAATGTGAAATATCTCATCGGAAAAACCACTGACCTGGAAAACAGATCCAAGAGAGACAACCTAAAAATTATAGGACCCCCTGAAAACCATGATCAAAGAAAGAATATAGAAATCATCCTTCAAGAAATTCTCAAGGAATATTGCCCTGATGTTTTTGAACTAAAGGGCAAAATAGAGGTTAAAAGAATCCACAGACCTCCTCCTGAAAAAGATCACACTCCTAGGCATATAGTAGCCAGATTCAAGAATTCCCAGATCAAGGAGAGTTTATTACAAGAAGCCAGGAAGAAACAATTTCAATATTGTGGAAACACAATCAGGATAGCACAGGATCTGGCAGCTTCTACTTTGAAGGACCAAAGGGCATTGAATATGATATTCCAGAGGGCAAAGGAGCTGGGATTAAAACCAAGAATCACCTACCTAGCAAAACTGAGTACCATGTTTCAGGGGAAAACGTAGTCATTCCGTTGAACAAAGGACTTTCAAGCATTCTTTTTTTTCTTTTTTTTTTTTCTTTTTTTTTTTTTTGCTTTTTGGAGGGCAATTGGGGTTAAGTAACTTGCCCAAGGTCACATGGCTAGGTTTTTGTTTGTGTATGCATTAAGTGTCTGAGGCCGGATCCGAACTCAGTTCCTTCTGACTCCAGGGCTGACACTCTACTCACTTTGCCACCTAGCTGCCCCTTCAAGCATTCTTGATGAAAAAACCAAGTTGAATAGAAAATTTGACCTTCAGATACAAGAAGCAAGAGATGCTTGAGATGGTAAACTGGGAAAATAAATCATTATGAACTTTACAAAATTGAACTATTTACATTCCTACAGGGAGAAATTATACCTGTAACTGATGAAACTTTTCTCAGTATGAAAATAGTTGAAGAAGGGTATATGTGCATTTGAATACATATGTGAATGTGTGTATCTACGTTTTCAGGTATACATAGATAGAGGGCACAAGTCGAATTTAATAGGAAGGGATGATACTTAAAAGGTGAAATTAAGAGGTGAGAGAGGGATATATTGAGAACAGATGGGGAGAGACAGAATGGGGTGAACTATCTCATATAGAAGCAAGAGAAAATGGTTAAAAGAGAGGGGAAGAACAGGAAGGCAAAAAACCTTATCCTCATTGAATTTGGATCAGGGAGAGAATGACATACATACTAAATAGGGTTTCTCACCCTATAGGCAAATTGTGGAGAAGGGGATTAGAGGCTGGTCAATGGAAGGGAGAGCAGGCTGTGGGGGCAGTTGGAAGCACCCACTTTTGAAAAGGGACAGGATCAAAGTGGGGAGTGGACCAGGTGGGAAGTGGGATGGGAGAGAGGGAAATATAGTCAGTCTTTTACAATATAACCACTATGGTAATATTTTGTATAGCTACACATGTACAGTATATACTGAGTTGCTTATCTTCCTTTTAAAACCAAATTATATATATATATATATATATAAATACTACGATTAATAGTATTGTGCATATAATAGGGAGATAGGATGTGCAGGTATTGGGGCACAGAGATTCACCGTGCCCTATTGGAAAAGTTGAAGGGGGTATGGGAGAAGAGATGGAAGAGAGCAGATTGGATAAGGGGATATCCTGTGGGACTGCTATTCTGGGGTGGTAGGTAGGGGAAAATGGGGAAAAATTGTAACTCAAAATCTGATGGAAATGAATGATGTAAACCAGAAGTTAATAAAGCATTTGGAAAAGAAAAAAATGTTGTAGGAGGAAGTGGCAAACCATTCTAATATCTTTGCCAAAAAAGCCCATATGGGGTCATGAAGGAGAGTAAGAAAATTGCTTCTGGGAGTAGAGATTGGCTGGAGATGAGAGACTTTGGAAAGATATTATAAGTGTACGTGACATTTTTGCCTCAGTTGATTTACTCTTATTGAAGCAAGAATAACAATAAACAATTTCCAACGATCATGGTGGCAAAAGGGTCTATTGGGCTAAAGTAAGGCAGAATTTCTCACTGTGATATATCTTCAAGATGGTGGACCTAGTAATAGTCCAACAAGCAAGTCTTCATGAACTAACAGAATTAATCGCTGCTTTTAGGTCAAATTGAGAAATACATTCTTCATAAGCCCTGACCTACAAATACTTTTACCTTCCCCTAGGAATGCTCTCTATAATTTTACAAATATCCCAACTGACTCTAGAATTAAAGATCTGGGTTCAAAATCTGTCTCTGATAAGTAGTGCTGGTATGATGTTGGACAAGTCCATTGACTTCAGTTTTCTCAAATGTAAAATTACTGAGTTGGATTCAGTGTCCTCTGAGGTTCCTTCTAGCTTTAGATATATAAAATCATGAACTTTAAACTTGATCCTCTTTCCTGTTAAAATAATAAAAAAAAAATAATTCTTCCAACAAGCAGATAAGAGGCACTTGGCTTAATTTGCCATTCCTTCTTCCTTTCATAAAGCATGCTGGCCACCTTTTGACCTCAGCCACAAAGTTGAGATCTGGCAAAGAGAGAACCAACTGGCTTTCTGGGTAAAGTGTTTATATATCTGCATAAATGTGTGTGACTATGGAGGAAAAGAATAACTCAGTGGTCTGGAAGAGGAAAATTGAGGTCATTAAATGGAGTAACACAGGATGAAGCAGTGGTGGGCACAGGATTCAATTAGTGAAAAATAATAGTAAGTACAAGAATGTCTTTGAGAAATATGGGGGAAAAGGAAAAATGGAATTGGGGGGGAAAGGTTAAACTTTTTTGCATATCCCTCTTTTTTTTCTCCCTAGGCATATTTTCCCCCCAGAAAACTGATCAATCAAAATGAAGAGTATATATTTTCACTCTGACACTTACTTACTGCCATTTAAATAACCATTTGGGAATGTTGGGCATCTGCATACCAACTTGTTGAAAAAGGATAAGCAACTTTTCTGAAAAAGGCCCAAGTCACAGAAATATTTGGACCATGGAATAATTTGTGGTTTGTTCTGCATTATCCTGTTGAATGAAAAGAGCGATATGTCATCTTCAATTACATGTCTGGATGTTGCAATGATTTTCTTGAAAAAAAAGTCTTCCTGCCCCCCACCCCCAAGGAAAATATTTGTCCAAGGGAAAAATATTTTCTTTATGATTTTTTATTTTGACATAAGCTGCAAAGAAAAATCATTTTTATAGCAATATATTTATTATTTTTTTCTGACAATGTTCTTACTCCAGATTAATAGTAAACAGGGTCTGCTTCTTGTTCTGTGCCTATCAAGGAATCCTAATGTTCAGAACTTGGTCTGAGGCCCCATACAAGGTTTATGGGCACAAATTTATGGAGGATTCATCGCCCCCAGAATTTACTGCTGTTGGCCTTTAATAGTGCAAGTAAAATATTCTCTCTCTCTCATAATTTATGTAAATAAGAAAGTTTTTAGCTTTTCTACATGGAATATTTATTAAAACAGAATACCTACTTGAACTTTTGCTGTTATCTTCTCTCAAGGCTTCTCTGATTGAAAAGTATCTCCAAATTGTCCTGTTAAGTGGAAGATGGAAGTTATATTTTATTAGATACTAGGGTTAGACAGGGGAATGGATAAAAGGATCTAGAATGTGAAAGGATGATGCTAGGTTAGTTAATAAAAGGCCAGACAAGTGAGCCTGTGGTTAATTCAAATAGAATATAACCGGAAAAAGTGGATGAATAGAATGTATAAGAAGGATTTTAAGGCCAAAGATCTACAGATACTATCAGGTAATAAGATAGGATAGTAGCATAATTCTTGGGATAAGAAAGTAGCAGTAGAACTACTTTGTTATTTTAATGTGTTTTAATACATGACTAATATGGAAATATGTTTTACCTGATTGCATATGTATAACATATATAAGATTGCTTGCTGTCTTGAGGAGGAGGGATGGGAGAGAGGGAGAAAGAAAAAAGGGAACTCAAAATCATTTTTAAAAAATGAACGTTGTTGGGGTGGCTAGGTGGCGCGGTGAGTAGAGCACTGGCCCTAAAGTCAGAAAGACCTGAGTTCAGATCTGACCTCAGACATTTAACACATACAAACAAAAAACCTAGCCGTGTGACCTTGGGCAAGTTACTTAACCCCAATTACCCTCAAAAAAGCAAAAAATATTAATGTAGAAAATTGCCTTTATATGTAATTGGAGTAAAATAAAATACTATTTTTAAAAGTTAACTTTTGAATAATAATATGTCACTTATGCCATTGAGCTAGTAATAAATACCTTTACTTCAATTCCTTCTCACTGTATTTCATTTTTTCTGAATATTTGAGATAAGTTTTAATCTTGGTATGTGAAAGAATCAACTTTCTATCTTTCTGCCTTTGTCAGTGTTTGCTATGGTCCTCCCACACTCAAAGGGAAATCTGCTATTTACCTATCAAAAAAAGAACAAGATGACCCAAAGAAATCAGTGACTCCTAACCACAAGGTTAGCAATAATTATGAAAAGGAAATCAGCAGACAAATGTCAGTGAGATGACACAGTGGATATCGAGTCAGGCCAAAAATTAAGAAGACCTGAATTCAAATCTGGCTGCAGATCTTGAGCTTAATTGCTGTTTGTCTCAGTTACCTCATTTGTAAAATGAGGATAGCAATAGCACCTATCTCCCAGAGTTATTATTAAATGAGATAATAAATTGTCAAATGTTTAGCACAGCACCTGACACAGGTGGCAGAAACCCAGAAGTCATCACAGATTCAGATCTTAATAAATGGTTACAGAAATCTAATGAGGACGTGAACACTGCCTTCTCATTTGCCACATTTTGTCTTAAAGTAGCTTTGGACTAATATGTATAAACTATTCTTACTGCCCTGCCAGAATATAAGAAGCCAGAAAAAGAAAGGCAAAGAAAATAATTTCAACACATGGGAGAATACAATTCCCCACTAACTCCTAATAAGATGGTAGCTACTTACTAACTGATCAGAAGTTGAGCAATTCATTTCAGTTGACATATAATATGCTATCTAATATCTCCTGTGTGACCCCAGGGGCCCAATGAAACATAAACACACTAAAAGCTCACTCTTCATGTTGCATCTTGGGCATATTCTGCCTCATCTTCTAGAACTTTACTGGTAGGGTTCCTATAAAGCATTGGTGTCAAACTGAAATGTAACCAGATCCTCGTACCATTATATCGACTTAGAAAACCACAAATTAACAGTATCTATGTTATATTATATTTATTTCTTTTTTTAAGTATTTTCCAATTATATTTTTATCTGGTGCTCCAATAGGCCTGCTCAAGTTTCATACAACTGCTATAAAGCTCACAATTATTTCTGGAAATTCTCAGCCTAATGCTAATGACCATATTCAACTCCACTTATGGTAGAAAGTTCAAATGATTCACTCCTGACCCCCTACATTTCTACTTCCTTCTCATGGCAGAGAAATAGCTATATTGAGAACCCAAGCTGTTTCACACACGAGTTATGAGTGGGGTCCTTAATTAATAAGAAGGGTTAAATTATATATTGCCCTTTTAAGTTCACAACTGAGGGAACTGTTTTCTAGAGATCAAATAACTTGTCCAGGGTCATACAGCTATTAATTTTCAAAGGCACAAATCAATTTTTTTTTCTCATGTGATCATAGATCTAATCATCTTCTACTGCTCAAAAACATACTATGATTCTTTCTTTCTTTTTCTTTCTTTTTTCTTTTTGGAGGGGGGAAGGCAGGGCAATTGGTGTTAAGTGAATTGCCCAATGTCACACAGCTAGGAAGTGTTAAGTGTCTGAGGACAGATTTGAACTCAGGTCCTTCTGACTCCAGGGCCAGTGCTCTATTCACTGCAACACCTAGACACCTCAATTTTTTCCTTTCTTATTAACTAAAGTTTAAGTTCTTTTCCATGTCATTCAAAAACTACCACTTGCATTTATAAGCTAATTTGTACTACCTAATATTCCTTGTTATATATTCCAGTCAAATTACATAGTCCCATCCCTATATTTACTCATCTATCTCTGCATTTTTTCATATACCCTCTCCTATAACTATCCCGTCACTGCTTGTCCTTCAAGACATAATTTAGATCATATTCACTCTAAGAAACCTTCTCTGATCTCCACGTTAAATCAGTTTTGCCCTCCATAAATTCTATATATTTTTTCTTTTATCTCTCATTTTCATTTACCATGCCCTCCCATGTATCATAGTTATTTATTGAGATGTTTCATCCTCCCTATTTGATTTTTTATATTTCCTAAAGTGTGGTGGAGCCAAAAGAAAGGACCTGTTTTGTAGTCAGAAAACTTGAATTTAACTCTTAGTTCTATTGCTTAGTTACCACTTGGGTAATTTGGGATCACATTCCTTTACCTTTCTAAGCCCTCTATCAAGCTGAATTGCCAGGCATTCACACTCTACTGCAGAAAGTGCCATTCTGATGGACTTATTATGTAAACAGAATTCCAAATATGTTTACCTAAAAGACTATTTTATAGAGAACTAGCACAAGGCAAGTGCTCACAAAGAGGTCAGAAGAAGTAGTACAAGAACACTATCAAGGTTTTTGTGAAGAATTTTAGCACTGATTTGTGAGATATGGGAGACACTGGCAAAGGATTGTTCCGTATGGCATGCCCACATCAAAGAAGGTGCTATACTTTCTCACCAAAGCAGTATCACAGTACCACAAACAAAAAAGTTAGGTGAGCAAATATAAAGACATCTCCATCTCCGATATTTAAATAGATTATTTGTGTCCAACTTGTGGTAGAGCCTTCTGAGCTTGTATTGGACTGATGAGACATAGTTGAAAACACTGCACCTTGACCGCAACATCATGATGTCACTGATCTTCAAGTACAAAAAACAGTGGTCCTCATAGTCCTGGTTTTTTTTTTTGTTTGTTTGTTTGTTTGTTTTTAATGAGGGAGATCATAAATTAAGAGGAAAGAGACCTTTGATGGGACCTATTCCAACAGTCTTATTTTATGGATGTGGAATGGAGCCTTAGAAAGGTTAATTGACTTCCCCAAGGGGATACTAGCACTAAGGAGCAAATATAGCATCTGACCCCAGGTTCTCTGACTCCAACATCAGTTCTCTTTTAGGAAAATTATCTCTGAGATCACTTTTAGCTCTTATCTATAATCCTGTGATGCTGGGTAATTTTCATTTTCTTTACCCAAAACTTAATAGATCTTTACCTAATGTATATTGAAGTGTTTAGGATGTTATTCATAATAATAATGACATCTTGATTTTATAACAATGATTTACTTTTTGCATTCCTTATAACATATGAGTGATATAATTAATAGAAGGAGTATAATCTCACTTTGAAAAAACTGACTAAACTAAGACTCAAAAAGGTTAGACGTCTGCTTCCTTCCTTTTGCAGAAAAAAAATGAAGACTCTTTGATGTAAAGGGGGGAAAATGGCAGTCAAAAAGTCTCCATTCAAATCTTGACTCTGTCCTTTACTATTTTAGGTGGCCTCGGTCAAGGCATTTTCCTTGCTGAGCTTCAGGTTCTACATGTGTAAAATGAGTGGGTTGAACTAAATGATCCTGAATTTTTTATCAGCCTTAAATTCTATGGTTAGATGAGCCACGGGGTCCCTTTCATTTCTAAGAGCTGACATTTTAGAGGCAGGATTCAATTAAAAGTTTTCAGGCTCCATGTGTCCACTATATCATGCTATGCCTTACTCAGCATGGTTTTGGTTGGATTAGAGAAAGAGTAACATGATATTTTATATTTTTCTCATGGAAAACAACCACAACAAAAACAACTATCTTTTGGTTCATGGCTGCATTATTATATCCAGAAATTAGGACTACTAGAAACTATACATCTTCTTAATTTTTTCTGATATTTTCTCTTGAAAAAATACTCTTATTCTCACTCTAAAATATGATTCCCAAACTAACAAAAATCTATATTTATATCTATATCAATATTATCTATATGTATATCTGCATATATACAATATATAATATCACCCTAGGTATACAAATTGTTGGTGTGTGAGTATATGTATACATATATTCATACATATATACATGTAAATATACACACACACACACACACACATACACACACATAAATTAGACATATTTGGGAGGTGAGGGAGAGAGAAAGTAAGAGAGAGAGAGAGAGAGAGAGAGAGAGAGAAAGACAGAGAGAGAGAGAGAGAGAGAGAGAGAGAGAGAGAGAGAGAAAGACAGAGAGAGAGATTTCCTTAAAATAATTAATTAAACATCTGCTTTGCTATTTGTTTGCCTATTTTCATGGATCCTCCCATTGTGAAGATCTGAATATGAGTGAATCCATGACTGCTTTCATAATTTGCCCTGCCTCCAACAGATATTTTCTTTCTAAAATAGGAGGAGTAGAATTATGAATCAATTAATTTTGCTTTGTACCATGATCTCTGACAGAAACTGCATTGGAATCAAACATAATTCCCCTTGGCAGGTTGAATGGTTAAAAATCCTGGCCCCGTGGTTAATTAGAATTTCAAAGGACACTTCAAAATTGCATGTAAATAATGATTTAAAAGTAATAAACTAATGCCTGAGGCTGCCGAGGGTGAGGAATTTAGGCTCTTTGTAAACCTATATGAGTAGACTATGGATGTTGGCCTTTTGTAGCTCCCATTTGAGAGAGAAACTGCTAATGCCTGTCTGGCAGATTGTGGATGCCATTGGTACCCTTACTCCTAAATCTGTACTTTAGTATTCATTTGTCTCCTAGAATCATAAAATCTCAACGTTGAAATTTACCTCAGACATCACCTAGTCTAATCAAAACTTGAATGGTAATCCCCTCTACTACACATTTGACAAGAGGTCTTTTATATATATATATTTTTAAATTGATCCTGTCCCTCTTTGATAGTGGGTACTTCTAACCTCCCCTCTCCCCAGAATGCCCTCCCCTCCATCATCCCCCTTTCCCCTACTCAGGAGAGTGAGTGAGGGTAAGATATTCCATTTAGTATGTATGTGATTCTCTCCTTGAGCCAACTTCAATGAGAATATGCTTTTGCCTTTTTGCCTTCCTGTTCTTGCCCTCCCCTGCAACTACTTCCCCTTGCCTCTTCCACATGAGATAGTTTGCCCTATCCTGTCTCTCTCCATCTCCTCTTGCCACTTTCCTCTCTCACCTCTTGACTTCACCCCTTAATCATCCCTTCCTTGGGGTGGCTAGGTGGTGCAGCGAGCAGAGAGCCGAGAGCCAGCCCTGGAGCCAGAAGGACCCGAGCTCGGATCTGCCCCCAGACACCCAACACACAAACAAAAACCCAGCCACGTAAACCTGGGCAAGTCACCCAACCCCAATTGCCCTCCAAAAAATAAATAAATAAATGATCATCCCTTCCCATCAAATTAAGGTCCTCTATGGCCTGTAGCCAGCTTGTATTTTCATTTGGGGCTTTTGGTGCAAGATTTCTGACCTCACAGTCCTCCTCCATGCTTTGAGCCTCTCTGCCCCTAAAATAGGAGTCCAATGTTGAACTTTTCTGTTTATTTTGTTTCATTTGCCTAGGCATATGGCCACTTAATTACTTGATTTTGGGGCTTGTTGCCACAGTAGGACTCTGCCACCAGACAGGGGAGCTTCCGCCCAAACGTGGGGTCTTCACAACTTCCTCCAGTTGGGTGGCCTCTGTAAAGCCTCCACCCACTCTGGCAAGTTGGATACCCACCCCAAACTTCCCCCCCAGATCACAATCCAGATCCAGGCAGTTTAAAGCAAAAGCTATTAACCCCCAGACTGATTGCTGGATCTTCCTACAGTTCGCATACCAGGAGCTTAGAGCCACTACTGATGCTGCAAAATGGCTTCTGTGCAGCTGTTTCTTCAGCAGCTTTTTGCCCCCAGGGGAGGAAGCCACGTGTTCCCCAAATACTGGTCCCAAAGTCCATAGGGCACTAACCTCTCACTTTGTCCTAGGCATATCTGTGCTGATAATTCTGGAATCGCCACAATTGCTGGTGTTCTGGGGTTCCACCAGCCGGCTGGAGGCCCGGCTGCCCTGGGGCTAAAACCCGCGGACCTGGGCTCGGCTCTGTGGGGCTGCGCTGTCAGTTCCCAGCGCTGTGCTGCCTGCTCTCAGAGTGCTGCACTGGCCACTCCCTGCAGGGCTGCTGGGCTGGCCTCAGCAGGAGGTTAGCTTCTCTGTGCTGATCTGTGGGTGCTGTGGCTCCAGAAGTTGTTCAGAGCTCCCTTTCACATTGTTTGAAATTTTCTGACAAGAGGTCTTAAAGTCTTCATGTGAAAACATCTAATAATAAATAGTGTAATCGCTACCTTGCAAGAAAGCTTATTCCATTTTTAGAGAATTCATTAGGAAGTTTTCTTCAATCAAATTGAAATATGCCTCACTGTGATTCTCTTTCATTGGTGTTAATTCTACTCCATCCCCAAAAAACAAAACATTTATTTATTAAATAACCAATGAAAAGTGGAATATTTAAGAAATCACAGTAGATATTTGTTTCAATTGTTAGTTTCATATTAATCTGGATCGGGTGAATATGTTTGTTAGGATATTATCAATACGAATTTGATAATTTTATCTTTCTGGATCAGCAAGACTGATCCCAGGACATTAGAGGAGTTGATAAGGGAAGTGGGTTATTGTTGTTTATCCTTCCATTTCAAAAAGAATCATGACTTAAGGAAGGTGATGCCATGACTAGAAAGTGAATTGGATTTTAGTAAGGGAGGGCTTCTCCTCTGGAGCTACCTGTGTCCAGTGACAAGATACAGATCAAAATGACTGGAGATAGCCCTGGATGCAGTGGGAGACTTTAGCCCTTTTAAGCTAAGGTTTTTCCCAGGCTATACCTCCACCCTATCCCAACCCCATACAATACTAGCTACAGTATTATTCTTTTATTTTATTTCAATGACTTTATTTTAATGATTTTTTTTAATTTCCATCAATGCAACAAACCTCACTCAAGAAGGAAAAACAAGGTTGGTAAAAAAATACTATGCCTATGTAATAACCATATATTTCCAATGATTATTTTTCCTACTCTTATATTGATAAAGAGATAATACCTTTAGGAATCATAGTTTTTTAAAGGTTATCCATTATAATTTTTTTTAGGATAGAATATTTGAAAAAGTTGAAAGCTTTTGCAATCCTTTGTCTCATTGGTTCTTTGTTGTTTATTTTAAATTGGGTCACTCTGTTGTATGCCTACTTTGATCTGAAATCTGCAATGTCATTTTATAATTCATAAATTTCATAGGCTCTGCTCCATTTTCCAATATTGTAATATCTAGTAGAGATTTTCTATTACCTATTTCTATTCTAAGATTAAATATAAAGCCAAACACAAGGTGCCTTCCAGAGGACTGCTACTATGAACAGCTTTAAGGTTCTGATTACACATTATGGCGAACTCTCTATTTATTCAGCAGTAAATTAAAGCAAAACATTCAGAGAAACCAAAGTACAGCATTCACAATGTTATAACATAACAAGTTATTACTAAAATGGCCACATAGTTTTCACCAATGTGGCCACATAGTTTTAAACAAAAGATATTGTTCAGTAAGTCCTTAAGTCAATCATCCTTAAGGAGCAATCATCCTTAAAGGACACAAAGGGAAAAGGTCAAGGTTCTCCACCTCTAGGTCACATTATCTTGATCTCTCAGTCAAAAAGTTTTCTTTCTTCTTAATCAGAGATTAGTTTCAATCATCCTTATCTCAATCATTCTAACAGGTACAAGGTACAGAGTACAAAGTTACCCCACCCCTAGGCCACAGTAAACCATAATTTTCTCAATCAGCATTAAGTACCCTAAGAGACCTCTTTTCAACTTGACTTGAGGCTGGCTCTCAAATTCCATGTTTCCTCATCCATTGTCCCTGCTCTTGCCTGAATCAACCCAGCTGTCACCTGGATTTAAAGGCAGCTTTCAGCTCCTTACCAGTTGTTCATCCAGTTCCCATTCCATCTTGAAGCTCCCATTGTCCAGTCCACCTCAAGTCCTTCCCAGTTTCTGTTTCTGGGAAGACAACGCTTAACAGAGCCAAAACAACATTCATCCACATTGCCGGCCTCATCACCAATTCCCTATCTGCCTGTGAAATCAATACAGACCTACATACAAAGTCTGAGAATTCAACACAAATCATCAGTACGGTCCCAGGACCTCTGAATCTCTCCTCCAGGACTTCTGTAAACAGACAACAAAAATTATCTTTCAGAGCTCCCAGTAAGGTCCCAGGACTTTGGTACAAAGTATCAAAAACACAAATCAACACAAACAGAACAGACAAGCAGAGTGCCTGGCTACTGCAAAGTTTCCCTTCTCAATTCTGCCACCACAAGTGTTCTCTTCTCAGTTCTGCTCTTTCGCAGCTTGGGCTTGGGTCATTAAATTCCTCCCTGTTCTGCCCCTTTCTTCTACATTAGCAACAGGGGTTCACAGTTTGTGTGTTTCATAAGTTCTCTTTCTTAATAAATACTTGATATAATCAAGGGCAAGGCTTAAAAGAAACTTGAATTTAACAAGGTGTTAAATAATTAAATAGTTAAAACAAGGTGGTATATACTTCTTTGCTTGCCATTACACAAACAGTCTATTACAGTTAGGTATACTTAAGAACACATAGATTATTCCCTAAAAGTAGTACTTAAAACTTCTATGACAACTTGGAAGGAGTTTTTTAATTAAAGAACCCAAACATCCCTTTCTGATCATTATTTGACAATTTTCTGAGTGACTTAAAGGCACAGCTGGCATGCTTATCAAATGACACAATGCAGTGAGGAACTACAGAATCAAAATCCAAAGTAATCTTGATAGTCAAGAGAAACAAAATTAACAAAAAAAGGCTTAAATCTATATTCATACAATTGGATTCACAAGTACAAGACAGTAGTAGCATGGATAGATAATAGATATTTTGAAAAAAAAAGTATCTCTATATATCAGTAGAATTTATCTCAGCATACTCACACTTCTTCCCACCCAGGGAACTACCCTATTTAAAAAAAAAAAAAAAAACAGTATTCGAAAGAAAAGGAGAAGGAGAGGAAGAAAGAAAGATTAAGCAAGGGCTGTCAATACAATGGAAATGTTTAAAAATGTATAAAATTGGTGCAGCTAGGAGGCACAGTGAGTATAGCACTGGCCCTGAAGTCAGGAGGACCAGAGTTCAAATCCAGCCTCAAAAACTTGTCACACTCACTAGCTCTGTGACCTTCATCAAGTCACTTAACCCTATTTGCATTGCCTTCCCCCCTGCAAAAAATGTGCATAATTGTACACAATTGTGGACCTCCTCTGCCTTCAAAGAAGTGAGGAGGGGGTTTCTTTTGCTATCTCTTCTATGAGGGAATGCTTGTAATTTTTAATTTTGAAGCATTTACCTTTGACTACTTTGTGGTTCTACCTATTTATATGGTTTCAGTAATATATAGTTCTCTCTACTTGGCTTACTTTACAAGGCATTAGATGTTTTAAGTCTCTGTATGGTTCTCTATTCATTGCAGTTTCTATTTCTTTTTTTTTACCAAATGCTTTATTAAATTGTGATTTACATCATTCATTTCTGCCAGATCTTGAGTTATAACTTTTTTCCCCATTTTTACCTGTCCCCCATCCCAGAAAAGCAGTCCCACAGGATATCCCTTCATCGAATCCACTCTCTCCCATATCTTCTCCCATACTCCCCTCGACTATCCCAGTAGGGCAAGGTGAAGCTCCGTGCCCCAATGCCTGTATATCTTATTTCCTAATTATATGCAAAATAATATGAATAATAGTATGTATACATTTTTAAACATTTGATTTGAAAACTTTGAATTCCAGATTTATTCTCTAACTCCTTTGTCACCCACCCTTGCTGGGAAGATAAGCAATTCAGTATATGTTGTGCATGTATAGTTATGCAAAACATTACCATAGTAGATATACTGTAAAAGACTGACTATATTTCCCTCCCTCCTATCCCACCTCCCACTTGGTATATTCCCTACTTTGATCCTGTCACTTTCCACAAGTAGGTGCTTCCAACTTCCCTCCCCCCTTTCCCTCCTCCTCTCCCTTCCATCATACCCCCTCTCATCCCCTTCCCCTCTGCTCTCCTATATGGGGAGATATCCTATTTAGTATGTATGTCATTTTATCCCTTATACAAATTCAATGAAAATAAGTTTTTGCCTTTTTGCCTTCCTGTTCTTCCCCTCCCTTGCAACAATTTTTCCTTGCCTCTTCTCTATGAGAGAGTTTACCTCATTCTATCTCTCCCCATCTCCTCTCATTATATTCCTCTCCCATCTCTTAATTTTACCTTTTAAGTATTATCCCTTCCTATTAAATTCGAACTGTGTCCTCTATCTATGTATACCTGTAAGCATATGTACAGACATTCACATATGTATTCATATGCCCATATACTCTTCAACTATTTTCATACTGAAAAAAAGATTCATCAGTTATAGTTATTGTTTTTCCATGTATGAATGTATATAGTTCAACTTTGATAAGATCTTTATGATTTCTTTTCCCTGTTTACCTTCTCAAGCATCTCTTTCTTCTTGAATCTGAATGTCAAATTTTCTATTCAACTCTGTTTTTTCATCAAGAATGCTTGAAAGTCCTTTATTCCACTGAATAACCAAATTTCCCCCTGAAACATGATATTCAGTTTTGCTGGGTAGGTGATTCTTGGTTTTAATCCCAGGTCCTTTGCTCTGTGGAATATCATATTCCAAGACCTTCGATCCGTCAGTGGTAGAAGCTGCCAGATCCTGTGCTATCCTCATTACATTTCCACAGTATTCAAATTGTTTCTTCCTGGCTGATTGTAATATTCTCTCCTTGATCAGGAAAATCTGGAACCTGGCTATAATATTCCTAGACGTTTTCTTTTTGGGATCTTATTCTGGAGTTGATTGGTGAATTCTTTCAAACTCTCTTTTGCCCTCTGGTTCTAAAACATCAGGGCAATTTTCCTTGAGAATTTCTTGAAGCATGATTTCTAGGTTCTTTCTTTGATCATGGCTTTCAGATAGTCCAATAATTTTTAAATTATCTCTCCTGGATGTATTTTCTTTTTGTTTGTTTGTTTGTTTTGTTTTCTTATTTTTTTTAATTAAACAAATGCTTTATTAACTTCTGGTTTACATCATTCATTTCCACCAGATTATGAGTTACATTTTTCCCACATCTTTCCCTACCCACCACCCCAGAATAGCAGTCCCACTAGATATCCCCTCATCCAATCTGCTCTCTCCCATATATTCACCCATACCCCCTTCGACTTTGCCATTAGGGCAAGGTGAATCTCAGAGCCCCACTGCCTGGACATCTTATGAAACATTTGGGCTTAGTTCCTAGAGAGCTGTCCTAGCCACTCCCTGCCAGGATGCTGGGTTGTCCTCAGTGGGAGGTTACCTTCTCTGTGTCATTTTGTGGGTTCTGGAGCTCCAGAAGTTGTTGAGAGTCCCCTTTTATATAAATTTGGAGAAGGTTTGGAGCAAGAGCTGTGTGGAAGAGCTGTTTCTACTCTACCAGCTTGACTCTGTCCTGTAGTTGTTAATTTCTTGAAGCACAGTAATATGTTCTTACATTTATCACTAACAATTGTTAATTTATATTTATGCTTGGTATGATATAAATTACAACACTTTCAGAGCCAAAATACAGATTTGGTTCTATGCTCCTATATAAACCAAACTACCATGGGGGTACTTCAGAAGAAAGGGGAAAAAACAGTTTCTTTGGAAGAACGAAAAATCTAGAGTAAAAAGGGAATTGATGATAAGGGAATAGGACAACCAAAACTCAAATCATATTATAAAGCAGAAATCAAAACCATTTGATGACAATTTAAAACAAAACAAAAGAGAAAATTAGATGAATATAATATAAAAGACAAGGAAGAAACAAAGCATTAATCTCAATAATTCAATAACCCCCCAAATATCAATTGTCTAGGAAAAATTCCCTATCTGATAAGAAATCTAGGTAATATTGGAAAGCAATCTGGCAGAAGTTAGACTTAGATTAATATCTCTTATACAAGTCTACTGTAAACTGAGTGCTTAAGTAATCTAAACATTAAAGATCATACCACAAAAACTGTAAGAGAAATAGATAATATAACTTTCCAGCTATTGTTATGGTATAAATGTAAAAATAAGGAAGAGGTATAAACAATAATAAAGGACAAATCAATAACTTTGAAGAACAAAATTGAAAATCTTTTCCACAAATAAAATAAAGTCTTTGAGAATATAAAGTGAAATAATTTACTGTAGAATATTATATAATAAATACAAAATGTTATTAATAATCAATCCATATTATTTACTAACAATACAGTATTAAATACATACTAAATATATTTTGCATGGGTTTGATGTCTAAGATACATAACAAGTAACAGAAATGTAAGCAAAATGATTTGCAAGTAGAAATACGAATAACTATGTCTCTAAAATAATTAGTAATTGTTTGTAACCATACAAAGATGTTCTTTTTACATTCATAAAATAAATTCAAGTAAATCCAACACTGATATATCAGTTGACACCAAGTAAATTGCTAATGATGACAAAAGACTAAAATAGTAAATGTTGGAAGAGTTATGGGAAGCCAGATGAATGGTAGAGTTATCAATTGAAACAATCATTTTGGAAAACCACTTAGAACCGTTCAAATAAAATGAATAAAATATCTATAACCATTGACTTGATTCCATTATTAGACAAGAAGGCCATTAGAAAATAAGCAATCAAAACTCCATAAATATCAAAATATTTATAGGAACACTTTTTGTGGCAGCAAAGAACTACAAAGAAAATAGATGTTAATAGACTGATGAATTGCTTAACAAAATGTGGTATATGAATGTAAGAAATCATTACTATCCTCTAATTTTTTAAAAATATCACTATAGAGAAACATGGAATTATTTATATAAACTGATGCAAAATAAAATAATAAGAGATAGGAAAAGAATCAAAATAACTACTATGATGTAAATATGAAGACTAGTATAAAACATCTGAACTGATTATTGCAAAATTACATATACTTAGCTTTGCCCCAAAGAGACATGAGAAGACACTTTGGCCTACTTCTTTGCAGAAGTAGTACTCCATAAGTGTGTAATGTCACAAGAAAATTTAGGTTTTGTGTATGTGTTCTTTGGTATTGTTGACTTTTTCTCCTTATTTTTATTCTTTATTTTAAAGTATACCTCTCTGGGATAAGAGATAAGTACATAGGGATAATGTAAGTGATATAAAGACAAATATACCAATAAAATCTATTTAACAAAGAAAAAGAAGCCTCTCACGTGGTCTAGGTTTGACTCATTCATTTTGGATTAATCCATCATAACCACTATTGTACAATATGTATTTAATAAAGGAAGCTCCAGCCTGAAATGAGGACCATTCTGAGTTTACAGTCTTCTATAAGCATACGATTCATGCAAGAAGCACTGCATTATAACCAAAGAATTTTGTAGCCTGGCATCATCAAACAAATATACGATTTTAAAAGACAGTCTATTCATGTAGCAAAAGTATTAATGTTCTCATTGTATCAGTAGAAAGTAAGGAAGGCCCCCAGAATTATGGATAAATCTGATAAATTGAGCTTATAAGAGGATATTATTCATTTTCACGGATAGAACAAGCAAGAATGGAATGTGAACTTCATCAAAGGAGGCAATACCTAAATTTATGAGATCATATCTAGAAAAGAGAATATGTAGAAGGTACTCTAGATAGATAGAGATAAACATTCATACATAAGTTATATAACTGAATATATGACTATTAAGAAATATATGTGTATTTCTCCACAATCTTTACTGTTTTTTGGCTTCCCATATATGTTTCCAATGGAATTCCTTATTCACAGCTTTGTGTTTATAAAGAATGTTAAAGGACGGAGACAAGATGGCGGAGTAGAAACAGCTCTTCCAAGCCTCTCTGCCCCCAGATTCCCCACAAACTATGTAAAAAAGGACTGTTAACAACTTCTGGAGCCCCAGCACCCACAGAACGACACAGAGAAGCTAACCTCCCGCTGAGGACAGCCCAGCAGCCCTGCAGGAAGGACCAGCGCAGCGGTCTGGGAGCCGGCAGCGCGCAGAGCGCAGGAGCCGAGCCGAGCCGAGCCCAGGTCCGCGTGAGCCGAGGTTTTAGCTCCAGGGCGGCAGGGCCAGCAGCCGGCTGGAGGAACCCCAGAACACCAGGAGCTGTGGCGACTCCAGAATTATCAACATAGACATGCCTAGGACAAAGTAAGAGGTTAGTGTCCTATGGACTTTGGGACCTGTATTTGGGGAATGCGTCAGCTCCCTCCCCTGGGGGCTAGAAGCCGCTGAGGAGACACGCCATTTTGTAGTTTTCAGAGGCAGGTCCGGCTCCCAGCCTACAAATCGTGGGGAGATCCAGCGATCAGTCTTGGGGGGTAATCGCTCTTGCTTTAACCTCCCTGGATCTGGATTGTGATCTAGGGTGGAAGTTGTGGGTGGGTTTACAGCTTGCCAGAAACGGAAGTTGCCCCCCACACGTTCGGGACGAAAATTCCTCTATCTGGCCTTAAAGCCATAGTGTGGCAACAAGCCCAAAAGTCAAACAATTAAGTGGCAACATGCCAAGGCAAAGGAAACAGAAAAATGCAACCCTAGACTCCTATTTTGGGGGCATAGAGCGGGAAAAGGACTGTGAGGTCAGAAGTCCTGCTCCAAAAGCCCCAGGGGAAAACATGAGCGGGTTGCAGGCCATAGAGGACCTTAAGAAGGACTTTAAAAATCAAATAAGAGAAGTGGAAGAAAAAATTAGAAAGAGAAATGAGAAGGATGCAGGAAAAGTATGAAATGAGGGTCAACAGCCTGACTGAGGAAAACAACACCTTAAAAAATAGACTAACTCAAATGGCAAAGGAGGCCCAAAAGGGCAATGAGGAGAAGAATGCCTTAAAAAGTCGAATTTTACAGATGGAAAAAGAATCTCAAAAGTTCACTGAGGAGATTCATTCCTTCAGAGTTAGACTGGAGCAAATGGAAGCTAATGACTTTATGAGAAATCAAGATGCTGTTAAGCAGATCCAAACAAATGAAAGATTAGAAGGCAATGTGAAATATCTCATGGGAAAAACCACTGACCTGGAAAATAGATCCAGGAGAGACAATTTAAAAATTATTGGACTACCTGAAAGCCATGATCAAGGAAAGAACCTAGAAATCACCCTTCAAGAAATTCTCAAGGAAAACTGCCCTGATGTTTTAGATCCAGAGGGCAAAATAGAGGTTGAAAGAATCCACCGATCACCTCCTGAAAAAGATCCCAAAAAGAAAACTCCCAGAAATATTATAGCCAGGTTCCAGAATCCCCAGATCAAGGAGAAAATACTACAAGCAGCCAGGAAGAAACAATTTCAATATTGTGGAAACACAATCAGAATAGCCCAGGACCTGGCAGCTTCTACACTGAGGGATTGAAAGGCATGGAATATGATATTCCAGAGGGCAAAAGAACTGGGAATGAACCCAAGGGTCACCTACCCAGCAAAACTGAGTATTTTGTTTCAGGGGAAATATGGTCATTCAGTGGAATAGAGGACTTTCAAGCATTCTTGAGGAAAAAAACAGAATTGAATAGAAAATTTGACATCCAACACAAGAAGGAAGAGATGCCTGAAAGTAATCAGGGAAAAGAAATCAAAGTTGAACTATTTACATTCCTATATGGAAAAACAATAACTGTGACTGATGATATCTTTCACACTATGAAAATAATGGAAGAAGGGTGTGTGGTCATATGAATACATATGTGAATGTGTGTGAAACAATATATGGATAGAGGGCATAGGTTGAATTTGTTGGGAAGGGAGAATACCCAAAGGAAGAAATTATGAGGTGAGAGAGGAAAGTGGCAAGAGGAGATGGGGAGAGACAGGGTAGGGTAAACTATCCCATGTAGAAGAAGCAAGGGGAAGTGGTTGCAAAGGAGGGGGAGAATAAGGAAGGCTAAAAAGACAAAACCACATTCACATTGAATTTGGTTCAGGGAGAAAAATGACATACATACTAAATGGGATATCTCAACCTGCAGCAGGATAGGGGGAAGGTAGATGAGAGGAGGGATGATGGATGGGAGGGCATCCTTGGGGTGAGGGGAGGTTGGAAGTACCCACTATAGAAGAGGGACAGGATTATGTAAGGAATGGACCAGGTGGGGGGTGGGATTAGTGGGAGGGAATTATAAGCAGCCTTGTACAATATATCTACTATGATAATGTTTTGCATAGCTAGACATGTACAACATATACTGAATTACTTATCTCCCAAGAGGGAATGGGTGACAAGGAAGGAAATGGATCTGAAATTCGAGGTCGTAACATTAAATGTTTCAAATATATATAAATACTATTATTAATACTCTTTTGCTTGTAATAGGGAGATAAGATGTGCAGGCATCGGGACACAAAGATTCACCTTCCTCTAATGGAAAAGTCGATGGGGGTATGGGAGAAGGTATGGGAGAGAGCAGATTGGAGGAAGCAATATTTTGTGGGATTACTATTCTGGGAGGTTGGGTAGGGAATAATGGGGGGAAAATGATTGTAACTCAAAATCTGGCGGAAATGAATGATGTAAAACAGAAGTTAATAAAGTATTTGTTTAAAAATAAAAAAAAATAAAAAAAAA